>OY482673.1:91514271-91995913 GCA_960531455.1 Urophora cardui | reverse complement strand
AAATTACAAAAGAAATTGGAAAAAATATGTACGGGTTTTCTGATCTCTGATTGGCTAGCCGCTTCAATTTTTCAATTGAATTGCTCCAGATATGACATGTATAGACGTCGGGTAATTTCAACAAAACTTTATTGCACATCTAGCCCCCCATCATATATATTATTTCTAATTGGTGTTTTATAAATATCCCTTTTTCTGCTCGCATAATTCACCAAAATTAATAAGTAAGGCATCATTTTAAAGGTATTAATTAGCTATGCATGCGAAACGGTGTTTTATTGGGCGTGGTACTTTATATGAAAAGTAAGGGGGGTAAAAGTGGGGTTTACCCTCGCAGCGGGGAGTGTTATGGAACCCACATAAAATGTATATCAAATTAAAGGGAATCAAAATACCTATAGAATGGTATAAAAATATTTGAAATCGGTTCAGTAGTTTTTAAGTAATTGCAATTTAAAAAATGCATAATATAAACTTTGACCTTTAATAACTTTGGTTGTTGTTGTTTCCAAAAAAAAATCACTTTTATACTCAACTTAGCCTGTTTATCAATCCTCATACTTCGTTTTTTTGATTTCATAATTGTAGAAATTTCAAATTTGTACCAGATCGTGCTATTTTTTCAATTTTGTGGGGCTGGGGGCACCTCTAAACATGCGAGTAGGTCAATAAAATTTTAAAGGCTTATTACTGGGCTAGAAAGGTGCCGTTCTGGCTTTGGAACAAATTGAATTTCCAAAAAAAAATTTTCACTCCACCTTAATATATACGAGTATATCAAAACGATCAGGATGAAAAAAATGATTGAACCATGTCCGTCCGTCCGTCCGTCCGGCCGTATACACTCTAACTTGCGCAAAAATAGAAATATTTTAATGAAAGTTGGTACACAGATTCTAATGGGAACAGAGAAAGTTGGGGTTGAAAATAAGGCATATGTGTGTATTTCGAAAAACACGTAAAATATGATAATTCAGTCACTAATAAAGCCCGAGTGATGAAATGACGTTATGCCGTTATGAGGAAACGTGCTGAAATTTTGAAAAATGGGCCAATAGGAGCAAATTTTCAAAGATTTATAATTCAAAACTCAGGAACTGTAGCAGATAAATCGATTAAGCCAAGGCAAACGAGTGGAAAAAAATTACCCAAGTCGGCAAGAACCACATATACGCACATAAAAATATACATAAAATATATAAAAATATATTGCACATACATACCTACATATATAGGGATAATAAAAAAATTGTATGCGATATCTTTGTCAAACATATAGGCAATTCATTGAAAGTTCCATAAGGTCCACCAAACCAAATAATTAATAAGTTTTTTAAAATGGGCGTGACAGCACAAACCATACCGACTGGCGCCACGTATGTTTTGTTATTTTTTGCGCAAGATGCGCACGGGTCCGGCTAGTATATGTATATTTCGTTTAATCTTCACAACCAGGGCATCGGAGCAAAAGTTTGTTTTTTCTAGCCCTGTGAAGTTGGCACATCCAAATGCGATTTTTTTTTGTAAAAAATATGTAAATCGTTTGCTCACGTTTGGTCAGAAAATAGTTTCGTTTGCTCAGGTTTTCTTCAAAAGTTATTGCAAAAAAATTTTTGCACAGCAAAATGCGCATTTTCTCGAAGTAATACGTAGTTGCGTACGATTTTTTTGGCTAAATCGTTTGCTCATCGTTAGCTTAATCCTTAAGATAATACCGGAAAAAATTTCTTATCCCCATTTTTATATAAAAAGTTATCCAAAAAACCGAAAAAAAATTATTTTTTTTGGCTAAATCGTTGCTCATCATTAATTAAGAATAAATCAAGATGAATTTTTGTTTTCCGATTCTTATTTTTAAAGTTATGGGAAAATGAAATTTTTCGGTATTGCTCAATTGGAGTTTTCTTGAAATAATAAGTAGGTACGTAGGATTTTTGTTCATCTTTTTAGCTAAATCGTTTGCTTATCTGTAGCTTAAGATCATTCAAGAAGAAATTCTGTTCTCCCATTTTTAAACAAAAAGTTATTGCGAAAAAATAATTTCGGGATGGGCAGCCCGAAAAAAAAATAATCACAAAACATCTTTTTTTTGGCTATATCGTTTGCTCATCGTTAGTTTAGATTCGCTTGGGAAGAAATTTCGTATTGCTATCATTACTCAAAAAGTTATTGAAAAAAGAAAAAGAATATCGAAAAATCGAAAACAAAAACAATATTTTTTTGGCTAAATCGTTTGCTCATCATTAGTTGAGAATAAAGGAAGCGGAATTTTCTTTTCCGATGCGTTTTTTTTTAAGTTATTGCAAAATGAAATTTACGGTGGGACGTTGGCACTGTAAAATATGAATTTTTGCGTAGAAATACATAATTACGTACGACTTTTTTTGGCTAAATCGTTTGCTCATCGTTAACTGAGGATATTTCAGGACGAAATTTAATTTTTAAAATTTTAAATACAAAAGTGTTGCGAAAAAAAAATTTCGGTATTTCGAAAAATCAAAAAAAAAAATATTTTTTTTGGTAAATCGTTTGCTCATCGTTTAGATTCGTTAAGTAAGAAATTTCCTTCTGCTATCATTAATCTAAAGGTTATAGAAAAAATAAAAAATTTCGGGAATGTTAAATCTGCAAAAAAAAATATTTTTTTGGCTAAATCGTTTGCTTTTATTATTATTATTATTATTATTATTATTATTATTATTATTATTATTATTATTATTATTATTATTATTATTATTATTATTATTATTATTATTATTATTATTATTATTATTATTATTATTATTATTATTATTATTATTATTATTATTATTATTATTATTATTATTATTATTATTATTATTATTATTATTATTATTATTATTATTATTATTATTATTATTATTATTATTATTATTATTATTATTATTATTATTATTATTATTATTATTATTATTATTATTATTATTATCATTAGTTCACAATCACTCAGTAAGAAATTAAAGTTTTCAATGCTTTTTTCAGAGTTATAGCAAAATGAAATTCACGCTGCGACGTTGCGATGTAAATTTTCGCAAAATAATAAGTAATTATGTACGACTTTTTGGCTAAATCGTTTGGTCATCATTAGCTCAAAATATTTCAGAAAGAAATTTCATTTTGCTATGATTTTATTCAAAGTTATTGCAAAATAAAATATATCGAGATCAGCATGCCGAAAAAAATTTAACAAAAATAAATTTTTTTTCGGCCAAATCGTTTGCTCATCATTAGTTCAGAATCAGTAAGAAAGAAATTTCGTTTTCCTATTCTGGTTTTCAAAGTGATTGCAAAATGAAAATTTCGATTTGGCCTTTATGATTTAGGCTGCGATATGTTTGTTTATATACAATTATGTTTGTTTATATACAATAATAGCAGTTTGAAGTGTAATATTAAATAAAACATGTAAATTTGTCAAAATAACATTTAATAAACATATCGAAATATGTACATATATACATACCCTGCAGGAAGAAAAAATCAATTCCTAAAAGTAGTTGGTTTTTAAGTGGCTATTTTGAGACAATTGAAAAGAAATAACCAATTTGTATCAAACAGCAAGAAACCCATTTTTAGTTAGTTGAGTTGTCATGCAGGAATATCCAAAAAAAAAAAACGTAAAGTGTGCATTGACAAAAGCTTTCAAACGCCTCATGAAAACATTTTTCTTCAAAAATATTTAAACTGACAGAATGTTGCTGTTAAAATTCCTCTTTTTGGATTTGGGAAGCGAAGCAATGGAAGAATTTCGAAATTTTTGCGAATTCCATGAATGTAAATATGTATGTATGTATGTATGTAACAGCTGCAATTGCAAACATTTCCCTTGTATTTTTTGTATAATTTTCTTAAAACGAATAATGTTATACATATGGATTTTGGAATCAATAATTTTTCACCCAAAAAAAGTTAGTTTATAGTTACCCTCCAAGTAGAGCTCCAGATTTTTTTTGAACATTTTCGAGTAGCCCGAACAAATGTTGTTCGTTCAAATGCTCGAACAGTCGTTTGTTTGTTTATTACCCGTATGTTTGTACGGGCTTTTTAACAATGCGGGCATTTTGAAGTTTGTTTTTATACTCAGCTGTACTAGTACACAGAGTATTATAGTTTTAATCACATAACGGTGGATTGTAACAGAATGAAATAATCGAGATAGATATAGACTTATATATATCAAAATGATCAGGGTGAAAAGAGAAATCGATTGAGCCATGTCCGTCCGTCCGTCCGTCCGTCCGTCCGTCCGTCCGTCCGTCCGTCTGTCCGTCCGTCCGTCCGTCCGTCCGTCTGTAAACACTCTAACTCGCGCAAAAATTGAGATATTTTGATGAAATTTGGAACGCAAGTTGGTATCGAGACTGGGACGGTTGGTATTGAAAATGGGCGAAATCGGACCATGACCACGCCCACTTTTCCTATATAGAAAAAATCGGAAATTTGGTATCTCAGCCACTAATATAGCTAGAGTTTTAAAATTTTACCCACGTATTGAGCTCGGGCCCTTATGAAGAAATTTGATGAAGTTTTGGAAAATGGGCGGTGCCACGCCCACTTATTAAGGGTCAAACATTGAAAGTTTTATATGTCATAACTCAGAAACCGTTGAAGATATATCGATGAAATTTGGTACGCGTAATTTGCTTACATAGACAAATGTTTTGACGAAAAATTATCAAAATCGGTTTACGGCCACGCCCACTTTTATATATGTGTATTATAAAGTGACCTAATAAAACCATTTTAAGCGATATCTCTGTCAAATATAAAGATCTATCATTGAAATTTTGTCGCATGAGTCCAACTATGGACATAAAACAAAAAACACAAAAATTTTGGAATATGGGCGGTGCCACGCCCACTTATTAAGGGGCAGACATTGAAAGTTTTATGAGTCATAACTCAGAAACCGTTGAAGATATATCGATGAAATTCGGTACGCGTAATATAATTACTTAGTCAAATGTTTTGGCGAAAAATTATCAAAATCGGTTGACGGCCACGCCCACTTTTATATATAGGAAATATAAGGGGGCCTAATAAAAACATTTTAAGCGATATCTCTGTCAAATATAAAGATCAATCACTGAGATTTTGTGGCAGGAGTCCAACTATGGACATAAAACAAAAACTACAAAAATTTTGGAAAATGGGCGGTGCCACGCCCACTTATTAAGGAGCGAATATTGAAAGTTTAATAAGCCATAACTCAGAAACCGTTAAAGATATATCGATGAAATCTGGTACGCGTGATATATTTACTTAGCCAAATGTGTGGACGAAAAATTACCAAAATCGGTTGACGACCGCGCCCACTTTTATATATGTGTATTATAAAGTGACCTAATAAAACCATTTTAAGCGATATCTATGTGAAATATAAAGATAATTCATTGAAATTTTGTGACATGAGTTTTACAATAGACCGGAAACAAAAAATAAAAAAGTTTGGAAAATGGGCGTGGCACCGCCTCTTTTTAGACAAAGGGATATATGAGATTTCTTAGCCTTTAACTCGACAAATAATTGAGATATTATGACGAAACTTGGTTTATACACTTTTATAACATGTGTTAATAGACACGCAAAAATGTATTGAAATCGGTTTATGACCACGCCTACTTTTTAACAAAGATATTTCTGGAACACCCTTTTGGAATTTGTAACGTGAAGTCTTTGTAACTAAAAGTCATAGAGGGATGAAATTTTGCACTAACAATAATATTTGTATGCTTATTTGGATGATTGATATAAATTTTGAAAATGGGCGTGGCTGCGCCCTGTTTATGCAGCACTCGTTTCATATAAAATACACCCTATATCGAACAAACGCAAACAAACAATGAAAGCATACAGCTGAGTATCTAATGTTCGATTGCACTCGAACTTAGGCTTCCTTACTTGTTTTCTTTTGTTTATTATTTCTTTTCTTCTTCATATGTAGTTGTTTTTATTTTTGTTTTTTCGATACACATTTTTTTTGATTGTAAGCTCGAATGCTCGAATGTTTGTACGGGCATTTGAACAACAAACGGGCTTCAAACAAAAACGATCAATTCGATTTGTTCGATACCGGGTATCTAGAGCTCTACCTCCAAGTAATGCAGAAGTACACAGGACTGACTTTTTTATCGCTTTCCCGAACAAAAGTAGTTAGTATTTTCCAAAGAAAATATACAATTAAAAGTGACCACTAGTGTCTTTGTAAACAGTTTAAAGTCAGTTTTAAGTTAGATGCACTTCCTGCAGGGTATGTATATATATGTATGTACACACACATATGTATTTTAATTTTCATTTCATTTATTTGTCACCAAAAATTCAAAATATAGTACATTAAATACAACAGCAAGAAAGTATTACAATTTTTTTTTTTTTTTATTTTTCTGCAATAATTTCTGCAAATATTAGTAAAGGAAATTGTACATCGAAATAAGTATCTTGAGCAAACGGTAAGTAAAATTAATTTTTTTTAGGTGCGCTGAGCCTTTTTTTGCAATAACCTTTTATGGAAAACTGTGAATAAGAAAGTTCTTGCTGAAATATCTGGTGCTAACAATGAGCAAACGATTTAGCCAACAAAAAGTCGTACATAATTACTTATTATTTTGCGAAAATTCATATTTTACATCGCAAAGTCGCAGCGTGAATTTCATTTTGCTATAACTCTAAAAAAAAGCATTGAAAAACTAAATTTCTTACTGAATGATTGTGAACTAATGATGAGCAAACGATTTAGCCAAAAAAAAATATTTGTTTTGCAGATTTTTCATTTGGTGGCTCTAATCCCGAAATTTTTTATTTTTTCAATAACCTTTAGTTTAATGATAGCAGGACATTTCTTCCTAAGCGAATCTAAACTAACGATGAGCAAACGATTTAGCAAAAAAAATATTTTTTTTTTATTTTTCGAAATCCCGAAATTTTTTTTTCGCAATAATTTTGTATTTAAAATTTTAATTTTAATTATATTTCGTGCTGAAATTTCTTCAGCTAACGATGAGCAAACGATTTAGCCAAAAAACCGTCGTAATTATGTATTTCTAGGCAAAAATTCATATTTTACATCGCAACGTCGCAGCGTGAATTTCATTTTGCTATAACTCTGAAAAAAAGCATTGAAAAATTAAATTTCTTACTGAATGATTGTGAACTAATGATGAGCAAACGATTTAGCCAAAAAAATATTTTTTTTTCAGATTTTTCATTTGGTGGCTCTAATCCCGAAATTTTTTTATTTTTTCAGCAGGACATTTCTTCCTAAGCGAATCTAAGCTAACGATGAGAAACGATCTAGCAAAAATAAATTTTTTTTTATTTTTCGAAATCCCGAAATTTTTTTTCGCAATTTTGTATTTAAAATTTTAAAAATTAAATTTCGTCCTGAAGTATTCTCAGCTAACGATGAGCAAACGATTTAGCCAAAAAAAGTCGTACGTAATTATGTAGTTCTACGCAAAAATTCATATTTTACAGTGACAACGTCCCACCGTAAATTTCATTTTGCAATAACTTAAAAAAAACGCATCGGAAAAGAAAATTCCGCTTCATTTATTCTCAACTAATGATGAGCAAACGATTTAGCCAAAAAATATTGTTTTTTTGTTTTCTATTTTTCATTTAATAGCACCAATCCCGAGGTTTCTTTTCAATAACTTTTTGAGTAATGATAGCAATAGGAAATTTCTTCCCAAGCGTATCTAAACTAACGATGAGCAAACGATATAGCCAAAAAAAAATCATGTTCTGTGATTATTTTTTTCGGGATGCTCATCCCGAAATTATTTTTTCGCAATAACTTTTTGTGTAAAAATAGGAGAACAGAATTTCTTCTTGAACAGTCTTAAGCTACAGATAAGCAACCGATTTAGCTAAAAAGATGAACAAAAATCCTACGTAACTACTTATTATTTCAAGAAAACTCCTATTGAGCAATACCAAAAAATGTGGCAATATGAATTAAATTTTTTATACCGGAATCCAAATATGGCATTCGGTCGGTCGCGCTTTTGACAGGTGAGTAGAAATGTATGAAAATATATGGAGCAAATCGCATTTTGACCTCAAGCGTTTGATCGTAAAATTTTTGTAAATATCGATGAAAAAATAAATTCAAATTGTTATCTTTCGATGAAAAGCTATGAAATAGGTAAAAAATTGAACAAAATATGTTATTGACAGTTAGCATTTTTTCACTTCAACATATCGCACGTTTTATGCAATAGGAATTTAAGTCGAAATTTTCGATTTCTGGGATTTTGCCATATATTTCAATAACTGGGTCGTGCCTTTGAGTCTAGTCTTATAAAATACTCAAAAAGATAAAAATGGCGGAAATAAGTGATTTTGCAGTTAGCCGTAGAAGGAAACTATTTGAAATTATAAAATTTGTTTGCGTTTTCCCAAAAAAAATTTTTCTGAGTTAAATCCCTATTGAATAAAACGTGCAATATAATATCGAATGTCAGAGTAAAGCAACTTTGAGGTGCGATCAACGCGCGACCGACCTAACGCCAAATTACGATTCCGGCATATTGTCTTTCTCATTTGAGACATGTACCTAAGACAAGGGCGTAGGCTGGTAGGGGCAGGCGGGGCAGTTGCCCCCTCCCCCTGGCTACTGCTTAATATTATAATAGCATCAGAGAATAGTACAGAAATTTACATGTAAAAATAAAACAGTGAGATTTGTTTCTATTCGTGTCTACAGTTCACTAATGGCGTTTTCGATTCACCATCTAACAAGCGAGGTCGGATCGAACAAAAATGTTCGAACCCATAATGAGTAGTAGCCATACTCGCCAACTGGTCGATAAAAAATTCCCTCTGCTCGCTACCATTGTCATATAAATTTGGCAGAGAGAAATTTATAGCGAGCAGAGAAGTTATGAATCGAAAGCGGCTTAAGTATTTTAGCATTAGCATTGATGAGCAGAATCTAAGGCCCGGTTTCACCAGCGTAACAAAGCTAATACTGATTTCACACAGGCGGTTAATGGAGTAATTATCCACATTTTCTTCATTAAGTTGATAATGAAGCTCGATTTTCCATACAGAAGTTCAATTACACTGCTCTACAGCCAAAAAATACTCTGAACGCAACCATCCTTTCTATATGTAAAATCGGTCGCTGATTCCGAAAATCGGGTTCATTTTTAATTCTATGGGAAGGTTTTTGAGATATCGGCAATTTACCGTTATTTGGCCAATGTGTCCACTTAATCCTGTATATCTCTTTAACACAGTGAGTTATATTCCTTAGGGTGACACCATACGAAAGAAAATTAAATTTCCTTTTCACGGCTCCTATAACATTTTTCTCTAACTCTTATAGTTTCTGAAATATTGACGATTAAATTTTAATTTTTTCGATTTTTTACGATTTTTTGAAGTAAAAATTGACTTTGTCAGGCAATATCTTTAAAACCAATACTTTTACCTTCGGTTTTACTCCTTTTCATGAAGCTCTATTCTATTACCAAAAAAATAAGCTATCAACGATGAAAATCCATTGTAAAATGGAAAAGTTATAGGCGATCAAGTAAATACAGCCAGGTCGCGCAATGCCTCTGCACGCGTACATTCTATGCATATTGTACCAATACCTACACATCTGCAGTAGCAGCACATTGGCAGCGCAGTAGATACAAGCCCATTTACGGGTATAACATGCATAAAATATACCCGTGTAGAGGCATTGTGCGACTTGGCTGTATTTACTTGATCGCCTATAACTTTTCCATTTTACCATGGATTTTCTTCGTTGATAGCTTATTTTTTTGCTAATGGAATGGAGCTTCACGTAAAAGATTAAAACCGAAGGTGAAGACATTGGTTTTAAAGATATTGTCTGACAAAGTCAATTTTTTCTTCAAAAAATCGTAAAAAATCGAAAAAATTAAAATTTAATCGTCAATATTTCAGAAACTATAAGAGTTAGAGAAAAATGTTATAGGAGCCATGAAAAGGAAATTTAATTTTCTTTCGTTTGGTGTCACCCTAAGGATTATAACTCACTGTGTTAAAGAGTTATACTGGATTAAGTGTACCCATTGGCCAAATAACGGTAAATTTCCGATATCTCAAAAACCTTCCCATAGAATTAAAAATGAACCCGATTTTCGGAATCAGCGACCGATTTTACATATAGATAGGATAGTCACGTCCAAAGTACAGACAAAAAATTTCATTTTGTGATCCAGTGTTATTAATGGATCCATTACTAATTAATTCAATTTTTAATCGAATAAAAATCCAATACAACTCTGGGAGGTAAGTTCGTTTTTATTAATTTTGAAGTTTTCAGTGTCAACCGCCAATTCGTTTTGGTATGAATTTAAATTCATAATGAAACAAACATTCTCAGAGCACTCATAATTTGGAGTCGGATATGAATCACAAACATGTGTGAAATATGTATGAGCTTAGGAAAAATTTTTTTATAATTTTTTTCTTGTTTTTTTTAAATGATAATTGTAATTCGAAAAATGGGAAGTAGGTATAAAAGTACCATTAAAGTTCATCCGGAGGAAAATACAAATAGACAACACTATAAAGCAAGCAATGAAGGTCCCACAATGGTTGTGTTCAGAATCCCAACGGTTGCGCAACAGTTGTGTTTTTATCTTCTGAACGCAAAGTTGAGTATTTCTGATCAACACGTGAGTTTGGACACTTTTTTCCATCATAAATTTTTTATGCTCACTTCGGACAACATGTTGTGCTTACGATTTTGACATATGTACAAAAATATAAATATGTACCTATATTTATGAATTTTTGAATGTAATAAAAATGTTTCAAAGCAG
Source organism: Urophora cardui (assembly GCA_960531455.1). Taxonomy (NCBI): domain Eukaryota; kingdom Metazoa; phylum Arthropoda; class Insecta; order Diptera; family Tephritidae; genus Urophora; species Urophora cardui. Next base: position 91,985,084 of record OY482673.1, on the reverse strand, counting down.
CGAAATTATTGCCGATTATGTTGTGGATAGGTAGTTAATAGTTTGTTTATTTTCTGTATCAGCTCGTTCAGAAGGAGCAAATTATATCCCTTTCCGCTCAGTGATATCTACACAACAGTTTTGCTCAACAGTTCCGACTTCTGAACGCAACCAATGAGAGAAGAGGAGAATAATAGCCCCGAACATAGCATATGACACCTCACGTACTTGACGGAGAGGTCGCAACATAAAAAACGTCGACGGATATACATAAATCAGCTGTTTGATTAACCTTTAACTACAGAGGTGGTGGCAAAAATTTAACTCATTAGAATATTTTGTAATTTCTCTTTTAACTTGCCCTCTTGAAATTCAGTTTTCAGTAACTTTACATCTCATGATAATTATTGACCATTTTGGTTTTATGGAGGAATGTTTTACAAATGAGAAAAAACTCGAAAAGCAAATTGCAAAAAAAGTTAAATTCAACAGTAGCTAAAGGTTAACAATCAAAAGCAATCAGCTGACATACCGACGGATTGACTTATACCAAAAGTTGACTGTTGGGCAACTTTGGTACGTTGCGGCGACGGATCCATCGTACTTGTGACGATGTACATTTAAATGCCCTGAGCTGTCAGTCACATACGTCGACGTAGACGGATTGACGTATGCTATGTGACGGGCCTATAAGCTGGGGTGAATGGAGAGAGAGGATGAAGAGAATTGGGTCAGAGGAAGGAAAATGCAAAAACAAAAGAATTTTTTTTTGGTTTTACTACATATTCAGGCTCATAAAATGTATGAAATTAGGCTCATATCAGGGGACCACCTTAAGAACAGAAATACATACATTTCGGACTCCAAAATGAGCTCGTAATGAGTGTGAATGCTCCAGTTTAGGATTCCTTTCTGATTTTTTTATAACTGCGAATGTTTACTGGGATTATTTATTAAAAAAAATCTTGTCAATAACAACAAATTATTTAATGAAAAGTGACAACTCCTTGTTAATTGAGTGTGTGGGAAACACAAGAATTTATTGTTAAATTATAAATGTAATGTACTATATTAATTTTGTCTGAAAACAGTATAAATCTATGTCTTGACTTAAGTTAGCCCAGATTTGGGGCTAACTTATTTTTGGGTTTCACCAAATGAGCGAATAGTGATGAATTTTGCACACAACAACCCGATCAGCTGTTTTATACATAGTAGTATTTTAGTAGTTTTTTTCCTACCTTTTGACTTTGCGCAACCCAGTTTGTTTGACAGTTGTAGTCATTTTTATATTAGCAGTGTTGCTGTAGTCGCACACACAAATTAGTATTATTTTTGACATTTAAGAGCGAAACAGCAACACTTGATTTTAGTCGCAAACAGATTGATGCTTGACTACTTCAAATATTTGATGTGCTTGCCCCCCCCCCCCCTGGATAAAATCCTGGCTACGCCCTTGACCTAAGAGTTTATAATAATAATCAAACCCAACAATTGTTGATACAATAACATAGCGGAAAATGTTACTTTTCGTGTCACCAATTTTTTTTTTTATTTTTTTTTGATATTAACAATTTTAGAAAATTCGAAAAGGAAATTATTCAAAAAGGCACACAAGGCAAAAAGACAAAATAAAATGTGTATATCTGGAATGAAGTGCTGCTAATTCGTGGTGATTTTTAAATAAAACCGCTGTTAAGGGTTAAGCATTGATGACTACCTAAAGGTTAACGTAATTTATACGGTACTCTCTTTCGTTATTATCTCCCAACCTTATTCGCTGCAGTCATTGCATACACAGCAGAGTTCTGTTCGATCAGTTTGAAGTTCGGGTATAGCATACCACTCATTGTGTACGTACGTTTGATACCCTTCTTCTTCTTGATTGGCGCTTAACCGTCTAGACGATTCTGGCCGAGTCCAACAGAGCGCGCCAATTGCTTCTGTTTCGTGCAGCATGGCGCCACTTGGGAACACCTAGGGAGGCAGCATCGCTGTCCACCTGATTTTCCCAACGCAGTGGAGGTCTCCCTTTTCTTTTGCGTTCAGCGGGTTTCGATAGAAATGCTTTCTTGGCCGGAGCGCCTTCGTCCATTCTCACGACATGACCTGCCCAACGCAGCCGCTGGATCTTTATTCGCTGAACAATGTCGATGTCTGTGTAAAGCTCGTACAGCTCATCGTTAAATCTCCGTCGATACTCGCCCACGCCAACGCGCAAAGGTCCATAAATCTTACGAAGAACTTTTCTCTCGAATACTCCAAGTGCCATCTCATCTGATTTTGAAATTGTCCATGCTTCTGCGCCGTACATGAGGACTGGAACGACGAGCGTCCTGTAGAGTGTGATTTTTGTTTGTCGAGAGAGGAATTTACTTTTCAGTTGCCTACTTAGTCCGAAGTAGCATTTATTGGCAAGCGTGATTCTTCGTTGGATCTCCGTGCTGACATCATTCTTGGTGTTAATGCTGGTTCCCAGATAGACGAAGTCCTTAACAGTTTCGAATTTGTAGCTATCAACATTGACGTGGCTGCCAAGGCGTGCTGTTTCTTTGTGTGATGACAGGAGGTACTTCGTCTTGTCCTCGTTGACCGCCAAACCCATTTTCTTAGCCCCTTTATCCAGCTTGGAGAAGGCAGAACATACGGCGCGCGTGCTAGTGCCAATGATGTCGATGTCATCGGCGTACGCCAGCAGTTGCACACTCTTGTGATATAAGATGCTTCCTGTATGGTTAAGTTCTGCAGCTCGTATTATCTTTTCCAGCATCAAATTGAAGAAGTCGCACGAAAGAGAGTCACCTTGTCTGAAACCTCGTTTGGTCTCGAACGGCTCGGAGAGGTCCTTCCCAATTCTGACGGAGCTGGTGGTGTTAGTCAACGTCATTTGGCATAGCCGTATAAGTTTAGCAGGGAAACCAAATTCAGACATTGCGGCATACAGGCAATTCCTATTCGTGCTATCAAAAGCGGCTTTAAAATCGACAAAGAGATGGTGTGTGTCGGATCCTTTTTCATGGGTTTTTTCCAGTATTTGTCGTATTGTGAAGATCTGGTCGATGGTAGATTTACCAGGTCTGAAGCCACACTGATAAGGTCCAATCAGATTGTTGACGATAGGCTTCAGTCTTTCGCACAATACACTTGCTAAGACCTTATATGCGATATTCAGGAGGCTTATCCCACGATAATTGGCGCGTACTGTGGAGTCTCCTTTTTTGTGGATTGGGCAGAGCACACTTAAGTTCCAATCGTCGGGCATGCGCTCGTCCGACCATATTCTGCATAGGAGTTGATGCATGCTCCTTATCAACTCTTCGCCACCATGTTTGAATAGCTCGGCTGGCAAGCCGTCAGCGCCCGGGGCCTTGTTATTCTTAAGCCTAGATACTGCTATTCGCACTTCGTCATGATCAGGTGGTGGAACATGCCTACCATCATCTGCTATTGGGGATTCGGGTCGTACATCTTCTCCTTCCGCACTTTCACTGTTGCCATTATCTAACAAGGAGGAGAAGTGATCCCTCCAGAACTTAAGTATGCTCTGGACATCAGTTACCAGATCACCGTTATCATTCCGGCAGGAATTTGCCCCGGTCTTGAAACCTTCAGTCATCCGCCTGATTTTTTGATAGAATTTTCGAGCATCGTTCCTACCCGCCAGCATCTCAAGCTCTTCACACTCGCGCCTTTCAGCCTCCCTTTTCTTCTTTCGAAAAAGGCGCCTCTCTTCCTTCTTCGCCGTTCGATAACGCTCCCATACGCTTCGCGTTGCGCCCGCACACAATGTAGCCCTGTAGGCGGCGTTCTTTCTTTCCGAGGCATCGCGACATTCCTTGTCGTACCAGGTGTTTTTGTGGGCTCGCTTGTATCCTATAGATTCCTCAGCGGCGATACGAAGTGAACGAGCGATGTGTTCCCATTCCTCACAATATATACATATATGGCTCTGCGACAGCGCTGTGCTCGCGAGCAGCTTCGTGGGCATCTATGCCGTAAACCAAATACTGACGTGACGTAGCAAAGCACTGCTTCAGTCAACTTTGTCGTTGGTTGTTTTTCTTCTGAATTTTAGCTCGTGGTTGCCAGCTGCGTAACCGTTATGCGCAATTATGAATGCAAGTAAATAATTTTTATTTGCGAAAATGACCACAATGTGTGATGACGTGCACGAATTAGAGTTCTTTATTGTCAAAAACTATAATTCCGAATACGATTGTAGCATAATGGTGAGATATGCTGCCTACGGACCAAAGAGCGTAGGTTCGAGTCCCGAGTAGCGCATTTTTTTTGTTTGGGAGAAATTTTTCTCCTCACGTTTACAAAACATTGTATAAAAATGTTTAAGAATTTCTTTCCAAACGTGAAATGCAATTATAGAATTAGGGTTCCTTTTCGTTGATTCAGCAGTTACTATTAAATGAATTACAAGTTTTATATTAAAGATTTTCGAAACGTTTTGCTTACTGAAGTAAGTTTATTGTAAAGTTATAACAAATGTATTTTGCATATTGGGATATTTATTATATTTCCATATACATACGTATGAATATGATTTTTACAGAAACATTGGTGTCTAATACTTTTGGACAAGGCTGTATATTTATATTTATCATTTGAGTGTGAGATGTATTTACGTACAAGTATTTTAAATAACAAAGGTGGAAAATTATCATTAGCCTAAAATCATCATTAGCAAACAAAAAACACCTCAGTTCGGTCCCTGCAAAAAATGCGATCACTCCGGGATACATCCGGGACAACTCGCAAGGGAGCATGCGATTACTACCCATTTGTATCTCTTTATATGGGTTGAAGTGTTCTCTTTTGTTTGAGCATGTCCTATGAAGAGACTAATTGTACCCAGTTTGTACCCGAACGGGTAGCAAAAGCGCACAATTGTACCCGTTTTGTACCCGAACAGGTAGCAAATGCGACACATACATTTGTGCGACTAATTGTACCCGTTTGATACCCTTTCGGGTACAATTCGTCTACAATTAGTATACATATGTACCCGTTCGGGTACAATTGGGAACAATTGTAGACTAATTGTACCCGAAAGAGAGCGCTCCCGGACAAATCTTTTTAGAGACTCGTCGCACACTTTTTTACAGGGGTGCCATTACAGAGAAGTCGCAACTCACGTTTCTAGCTACCAAACGCCATGCATCAACACTACGACAAAATGAGACTGTAATTGTGTGGGCATCTATGCCGTACCCTGCAAAAAATGCGATCACTCCGGGATACATCCGGGACAACTCGCAAGGGAGCATGCGATTACTACCCATTTGTATCTCTTTATATGGGTTGAAGTGTTCTCTTTTGTTTGAGCATGTCCTATGAAGAGACTAATTGTACCCAGTTTGTACCCGAACGGGTAGCAAAAGCGCACAATTGTACCCGAACAGGTAGCAAATGCGACACATCCATTTGAGCGACTAATTGTACCCGTTTGATACCCTTTCGGGTACAATTCGTCTACAATTAGTATACATATGTACCCGTTCGGGTACAATTGGGAACAATTGTAGACTAATTGTACCCGAAAGAGAGCGCTCCCGGACAAATCTTTTTAGAGACTCGTCGCACACTTTTTTACAGGGTAAACGTACGAGCTACAGCTCGTTTGTATGCTTTCATACTAAACAACACAGCGATCGAACGGTTTGGTTTGAAACAAACATATGTACAGGTTGAACGATCCGACCGCTGTATGATCGCACGAGTATACATATGTGCATACTATAACGAACCGATCGATCAAGTTGATTTTATCCAAGTGAAAAAAAAAAAATATTTTATGGACGATAAACTAGGCTAGATTACCCAGCTGTTTTCAGAAGTGTTGCCGCAGCCTCAAAAAATTTGGTATCACAAATTGATACTTTCGTGGTTTTTTTCGTATCACCGAAAAATTTTTGAAAAAAAAAAAATTAAAATTAATAAAATATGCTGCTTTCGGGTTTCTAACCCGTTGTACAAATTGATACCTTCATGGTTTTTTTTCGTATCACTGAAAAATTTTTGAGACAAAAGTTAGAATTAATAAAGCAAGATACTCTCGGGTTTTTGACGCTGATATCGTTTTTTTAACAATATAAAAATATAAAGATAATGCTTACATTTTACATGTAAATGCATATGAATACTTATGTAGGTATTGTATCGAGCAATATAAAAGTTCTATAAAATTCAATGGGTCAAACGAGCTGGGTGATCTAGTTGGCAGAGGTTATTTTTGAATTGAATTGGAGTCATTGAATCAGTACCTAAATATTTGTCGCGCTGCCCTCCTTTAAGTCAAAATGCCTGCTATGTACAGTGATCCTACAAAAGTTTGATAAAATATTGCCCAATATACATACCTACATATCCACCCATTTTTGGTATTTTCTAAGACTTTCACAAAACATATTATTCGTGGCATACACAGGTTGTTAAATTTAAGAAAGTTTTAAATATGAAAAAGAATGAAAAAGAATAGTTTAATATTATTAGATATTGATTAAATTGTATCAAAATTATTTGATGCCGATTAAAAAGGTATCAAATTTGTTCTAAGCCAAAATAAAAAGCATCTACGTATCTTGGGCTTAAAAAAGTATCACATTTGATACGATTGGATCAAAACGGCATCACAGATTTTCAGCTGTAAAAGTCCGCCCCAAGAATTTTAGCTTATGTTGAGACTCTAACTTGTTTTTTTGCAACTTTATTATTTGACATCCGATTTTTAAAATTGATATGTCATTATTTTAGTATATATATTTAGCAGGGTTTAAAATTATTTTCAACTTTTTTTTTTTTTAATTTTTATTGAATTTCATTTTCATTTGAAAATTAAAAATAAACAGCGGATCAGAAATATAAAAAATAAAAAGTTCTACGGTGCTACAACTGCGCAGCTTCAAAAAATTATAGTCGACTGTTGCTGTATTGTGGAAATTGGTACAGCACAACAAAGGGCAAACATAATTTCGAGTTTTAACAACACTGTTGTTTTTTTCTTTTTCTTTTTTAATTTATCGAAATAGTAATGTACAAAAAAAACCAATTTTAAAAAGCCACACTGAAAACTAAAATTCTGTTTATCTGTGCTTTGCTGACGACTGATCTGTTTGAAATTACACAGTAAAGCAACAGCACAAATAAACAAACAATTATATTCGACATCAGATATTTTCAAAGGAAATCGAAATTCAAAAGTTCTCAAAAAATTATGAGAACAGCAACAGCTTATTTTTTGAGACTGTTGGTGTTATGCTGGCAAACAGTGCTTGGGAAGCTCTATATCTCCCTCTAATTTCCTTTGATCTGTGAAGTCGTTTTCTTATAGTTGCGTCACCTAGCCGAGTTTTTCGACCATAAAACATCCTTTTTGTTTCACTTGGTAAAAATCGCCAAAAATAAAGTATTCATCGAATCTTTTTAATATTACGCTTAAAATGTTTGCAATAAAACAGAATAATTTTAAAAAGAATAAAACTTTCCTGATTTTTACAGCATCTTATAAAAACCCCAATAAAAACCAAATTTTTTCAATAATCGCAAAAAATCAATAAAATGTTGACTTTGAAAAGTTAGTTAGAAAATAGGTGAAATCGGACTATACCAACCAGTGATGTGATACGTAGGGAAAATTCCCTACATGTAGGGATTTTAGTCGGAAAAAAGTGACCGTAGGGAAAGAAGGACAGATTTTTATAAAATAGCTAAATGTAGGGATTTTTTGGCAAAGTCAAATCAAAATTTCAATTCAACTTTTTTTCACTTCAACACTGACTGTCGATCTGAATAATGAAAATGCTGCCAAGACGAGTTAAATCGCGAACCCTTCAATGACGTAATTGGAGAGGGAATACCGTATAGTGAACTATCTAATAACACGATATTTTTAATCAGGGCATCGGAGCAAAAGTTTTTCTTTTTTCTGGCTACGCTCTTAGCTCCGATTTTTTTCCCCTTAAGGCCTCTCCGCAGCTCTCAAGAAAACGCTCAAGAAAAAATTTGCATTATTTCTTGAGCGTTGAAATGGTAGTAGGAAAGTAATTATATTTTCAAACGCAATGTCACATTCGAGTTTATTTACCTCTTCTGTCAAATTTTCTTGAAGATTTAACTCAAAAAAATTTTTTTTTTGGAAAAACGCAAACTTTTATAATTTCAAACAGTTTCATTCTACGGCTAACTACAAAATCACTTTTATTTCCGCCATTTTTACCGTTTTGAGTATTTTATAAGACTAGACTCAAAGGCATTAACCATTTATTGAAATATATGGCAAAACCCCAGAAATCGAAAATTTCGAGTTAAATCCCTACTTGGATAAAACGTGCGATATATACATATGTTACATACAACGCATTAATACATATATTTTTTTTATTATAATAATTGTTCAAAACAGTAAATCATCAGTATTTTATTGTAATTTTTTTTTTATTTCTTTGAGAGTCAGTGTGTATGCAGTATGCAGTAGAACAGCCGATTTTCATTATTTAGTAAAAGAAAAGACGTTCATCTACTGCCATGCGGTTTTTTCATTGTTCTAGCATGGAAATAATTAAAAAAAAGTGTAGGGAATTACGTAGGGAAAATTTGAAACAAGCGAATTTCCAAAAAAGTATCTACCATCACTGATAACAACGCACACATTCCATATATGGGATCTTTCGAAAAAAACAAAAAATATTATAATTCAGACACTAATATAACCCAAGAAATAAATTTTCAGCCGTGCAATGACTTTATGCAGTTATAAGGAAATATGCTAAAATTTTAGAAAATGTATGTAACATAATTTAATTTATAAGTGGTATGTCGGTAGAAACGTACTTTAATTATCTTTCGAACTGAGTAGATACGGTTCGCGGCTATTTGTAACTTCAGCGAAAAGAATTTTTGATTGAAGTTGTAACCAGAAAACCCAAAATTACGTTATCTCAAAACGCTAACCATAAAAAAAGGTTTTGACCTCAGCAGGTTCATGCCAGCCCTGCACTATACCTGAAATTCTTGGTATTTTCTCAAATTATTTGTAAACTAGTGTTTTCAACATATAGCTTTGAATATGATAGAAGTAAAATTTATCTACCAGAACTTCGTGGGGGGTTTAAACACCCAAACCCCCTCTCCCCCCTAAATACGTCCTTGATACATACTAACCCGATGCCAAGCTCACGAAGAGAAATGGGCATTATTAGAAAAACGGGCGTAGCACCTGCCATATAACCCAAAGATTCACTAAGTAAGTTCTCATGGAAAAAAATTAAGCTTATTGAAAAAGGGGTGTGGCACCTCCCATACAAATAAGTTTTCACACACAGTGCCGCCGAGAGAAAATCCGGGCCCGGGGTCAAAATAACTACGGGCCCCTATACTAAATGAACAAATTCTCAAAATCAAAATTCAATGAATATATAGTTACGAACTTTAATTTTTCTATACATTAATACAGATAAGTAAATATGTTTACATAGAAATATACATATTAGGGTGGGTCAAATGTATTGTCAAAAGGCACATCCAGCTTCCGAATCCATGGGTCATACTGAGTAATATTGTCCAAGGGACCATAGGTCTGAATGAATTCTGTTTAAATACATATTGCTTTATTTGTATGAAATAAATTTCTTTAAATTGGAATACAAATATTTGTTGGTAATAATTTAGTATATCAAAAGACTGATTCTGCTGAACGCTTTAGTGAAACAGCAATCGAATTCAACTGTACGAAGCACCAAAGCAAATTTTAGCTTCGCAAGCTTTGTTTGTTTTCGGCGTATCGCTGTTTACATACATACATACACGTACATATGTATATGAGCATTTCCTGGGCGTTTCGGACGGTATGTTCGCACGATTTTTTGAACTTTTGAGGCGGAAATATCGCGAAATATTGTATAGTTTTATGATAAAGGGAAAGATTTACGCCACGGATAATGATTAAAGTATGTTAGCGACAGAAATTTAGTTTAATGCCTCTGTTTTAGCTACTTTTAAAATATGGACGTGTTTTTGTAGCGTCCGGAACGCAGTTTAAGTGGCTTACACAGAGGCATTAAACTAAATTTCTGTCGGTAACATACTTTAATCATTATCCGTGGCGTAAATCTTTCCCTTTATCATAAAACGGTACAATATTTCGCGATATTTCTGCCTCAAAAGTTCAAAAAATCGTGCGAACATATCGTCCGAAACGCCCAGGAAATACCCATATCGCTGTATAAGAATTTGCATCATACCGAATTTTTCTGTTACAACAGAAAACGAATTAAAATTTATGCTGCAAAGTCGACGAAAAAAACCAACAATTCCTTAAGTGGGATGCAGACACGTTAAGAGATTTATAAAATTTGTTGAAATTTAAAATGATTGCTATCTACGAAAGGTGATTAAAGGTGTTGTTTGTTTATTTTCTGTAGCAAAAACTTGGATATCATTTTGAGATTCCCGGGCCCTCTAAAGCCCGGGCCCGGGGCAATTGACCCCCTCAGCCCCCCCCTCTCGTCGGGCCTGTTCACACAGCATGTCTCTGGAAGTATTTGTCTTGGTGCTAAGGTAAACGAATTGTAGATGTTCGTGTGAAGATTTGCAAAATACCAAAATAGCATGAACACAACAATCTTTTATTTTTGGTCGTAGTAACCGTTCACTATAACTGAAGTAATCTATATATGCGATATATTGTGGAACGAATTTCCGTCATCCCTTGTCAAGTTTGATTTGGTTATAAATCGGTTTCGGCTATGTGCCATCTTCAGTATCTTGTTTTGTTCTGGAGATTAAACTTGACAAGGGATGACGGAAATTCGTTCCACAATACATCGCAAGCCTACCCTGTCGGAAAAGCAAACACTAAAAAAGAAATTAATCTATATATAGTAGGTGATACTACAATAAGTTCCATGTCACTTTTCACTTCTTACTGAAAAAAATCCCTCCGGAAAAGTCGGAAAATTGAAAAATCGAAAATCGAGTTTTGTATGAAATTTTGTGTAAAATTATTCTTTAATGGCTTTTCAAGTGAAAAAATAGAAAGTTCTCAGCGTTACACGTGGGGAAAGGGATAGGGAAAGAAAATTTAATTTTTATATTTGAAGTGAAAATAAGTATGCACGGTAGGCAGGAAGCGACGATAGGTTGCATGAAAATGTCGAGAAAAAAGGAAAGTGGGGTTGTGTTATGTGATGTTTATAGATGAAACATCCGTTGAAATTAAAATCCGAGCTGCTCCTTTTTGAAGGATATCCATATTTTTTGTTTTTTATGAAAGGATCAAATATTGAGGAATTCGAAAATTCGCCACCGTCCAAATTTTTCCGATTTCAATACATTATTTGGTCGCTAAGGGATACAAAAAAAGGTATTAAAAAGAAAAAAGGACACCTGTAGTGGAAAAATCCAATGTGAACAGGACCTAAAAGATAACCACTGAAATATAAAATAACACAAAAAGTACCCACTTTAATTTGCGTATAACTCCTAAAATGTTAACTCTACGTGAAAATTCCTTATTATATGTTTCATTCAGAATAAATAAAGAAATATTTCTTTAATATACAATTTTGATGTACCTGCAGTGCTTAATGTACTTTTGTGCATCTAAAGTGAAAAATTCAAAAAAAGTACGTTTTTTTTATAGTGCTATTTTAAGTTCAAATATTTTTGTAGTTTATGTAAATATTTTAATCTAATGATCCAACTCTCATTCCTACATATCTATACGTTAATACTAAAAAAGAGTTAGAGCTGAGATACGCGCCAGCTGTGCACGGTGGGCGGGAAGCAACAGTAGGTTGCATGGGAATATCGTAAAAACGATGGCCCAACGAATATGTGCCTAGCTGTGTGCTGGTACTAATTTTCGTTTAAAAAAAATGTTGGAGATTTTATTCACGCTTGCTGTGTGTTTATGAAGTATATTAGAATATCATTTTACGTAAGTTTTTAGCCGGCGATCGTTTTTTCGATATTTTCATGCAACCTATTTTTGCTTACCGCCCACCGTGCACAGCTAGCGCGTATTTCAGCTCTAATTCTTTTTAATATTAACGTATAGATATGTACGAATGAGAATTGGATCATTAGATTAAAATATTTACATAAACTAGAAAAATATTTGAACTTAAAGTAGCACCATAAAAAAAAGTACTTTTTTTTGAAATTTTCATTTTAGATGGACCAAAGTGCATTAACCACTGCAGGTACATCAAAATTGTATATCAAAGAAATATTCCCTTATTTATTCTTAATGAAACATATTATAAGGAATTTTCACGTAGAGTTAACATTTTAGGAGTTATACGCAAATTAAAGTGGGTACTTTTTGTGTTATTTTATATTTCAGTGCTTATCCTTTAGGTCCTGTTCACATTGGATTTTTCCACTACAGGTGTCCTTTTTTCTTTTTAATACCTTTTTTTGTATCCCTTAGCGACCAAATAATGTATTGAAATCGGAAAAATTTGGACGGTGGCGAATTTTCGATTTCCTCAATATTTGATCCTTTCAAAAAAAACAAAAAATGTGGATATCCTTGAAAAAGGAGCAGCTCGGATTTTAATTTCAACGGATGTTTCATCTATAAACATCACATAACACAACCCCACTTTCCTTTTTTCTCGACATTTTCATGCAACCTATCGTCGCTTCCTGCCTACCGTGTATGTATATGTGCCTATGATTCAGGACAAAAAAAAAAAACAATTATGCTTTGAGTGCCTATGAGCTGAGCAGTCTTGATCAAGGCTAGTTTATACAGATTAACCTACTAAACAGCTGATTATTAACTTTTTTCTAATTTTTCATTCATATTTTGGTGCTTATATTAAAATTATGTCAATTTTGAGCATGACGTAATGTGATTTCTACAAAGGCGAAATATGATTTTGACAGAATCATCACAGAATACCAGGGTTGCGTGATTTTGATTTGACTGAATCACTAATCAAAAATATTTTCTGATTTTTGATTTAAAATATTTTCAAATCAAAGATAACACTGGTCGACGGCCAAAATTTACCAGAGACGCCGTTATGAAATTCGTATGTAAAACCATCTCCTGATTTCGAAAATCGAGTTCATTTTTGATTCTACGGTACCGTTTTTGAGATATTTGCAATTTACCGTTATTCGAAAAAACCAAAAAGATAGCTCCCTTTAATTACGTATATCTCACGAACGGGTCAAGCAATTGCTTTACAGAATCGGAAAGACGATAAAATTTTCTATAAATGCATCATACATTGTTTTTTGCTCAACCAGATAGTTTTCGATATATTAGCTTATCATTTCAGATTTTTGTTTTTTTTTATGAAAAAATATGAAAAAAATTACTCTTTGCGAGGGCAGCATTCCAAAACCTCAACTTTTTGTTCAGATATTTTTTCTTTACGTAAAGCTCTGTTTAATTAGGAAAAAGATAAGCTATCATCGAAGAAAATCGATGCAAAACTACGTAAGTTATAAACGATCAAATAAAAATACCCAGGTTGCGCAATTTCAACGTATACCTCAAAACGTATGTATTAAGGTGGAGTGAAAATTTTTTTTTGGAAATTCAATTTGTTCCAAAGCCAGAACGGCACCTTTCTAGCCCAGAAATAAGCCTGTAAAAATTTATTGACCTACTCGCATGTTTAGAGGTGCCCCCCGCTTCACAAAGTAGAAAACATAACACGATCGGGTAGAAAGGTGAAATATCTAAAATTTTAAAATCAAAAAACGAAGTATGAGGATTGATAAACATGGCTAAGCTGAGTATTAAAGTGAATTTTTTTTTTTTGGAAACAACGACAACAAAAGTTATCAAAGGTCAAAGTTTATATTATGAATTTTTTAAATTGCAATTACTTAAAAACTACTGAACCGATTTCGAATATTTTTATACCATTCGATAGTTATTTTGATTCCCTTTAACTTGATATACAATTTTCCAGTGGGTTCCATAACAACCCCCTGCGGGGGTCAACCCCCCTTTTACCCCCCTTACTTTTCATAAATAAAATGTATATGAAATTAAAGGGAATCAAAATTCCTATCCAAAGGTATAAAAACATTCGAAATCGGTTCAGTAGTTTTTAATTTAAAAAATGCATAACATAAACTTTGACCTTTAATAACTTTTGTTGTTGTTGTTTCAAAAAAAAAAATTCACTTTAATACTCAGCTTAACCATCTTTATCAATCCTCATACTTCGTTTTTTGATTTTATAATTTTCAAAATTTCATATTTCTACCAGATCGTGCTTATTGCTTTCAACTTTGCGGGGCTGGGGGCAGTTCAAAACGTCATCCTATCGCCATAAAATTTTGTGGGGTTCATTAACTCGTATAAAGGAAACTTTTCATTGCTGGTACGTTCAAAAAAAAAAAAAAAAAAACAAACAAACAAAAAATCTCCATATGTTTTCACTCCACCTTAGTATGTATGGTATAAAGAAGAGTGAAATATCTAGCTATGCTCTGTTTCTATTGAGTTAAAAGTTCAATTTATACTCGGAACAAGAATAAAATTGAAAAAATCAAATCTTACCTAGCCAGAAAGGTTCCTTTTTATACGAAGCCGGGAAAAGAAAATACTACCTGCGTCTTTCTGTGTCTTATAATTTTGAAAATCTACCTGTATACTTACCCATAAGTGACGGAAGTACATGTTTATAACCAGTGGCGTAGCTAGAGAATTTTTCGGGGGGGTCACAGCCAATGTAAAACATTTTTTTTACAAATGATAAAAATCGCTAGCTTAGAATGCTAATTGTGTAAGTCCTTTTTTAAAACTTTGTAGGAGAGACAAAAAACAAAAAAGAAAGAAAAATTCGAAATGAAAAAAAATTTCTGTTCATATAAATATTTTGGACTTACACAATTTTTTTCGCTTTTTGGACTTACACAATTTGCGTATCACTGAATAACAACGAGTAGAAATATGACAAGTATCTCAGACTTGTTTAGCGCGGTGCGTATTTGATTTTTCTAGCGTTCTACATAAAAATACACTTTTTCATAAAAGTGGACTTACACAGTTTGCACTCTAAGCTAGCGAAATGTAATTTTTTCAGACTATAATTTAACATTTTAGTACACAAATATCGCTTATAATACATATATCAAACTCTTAAGGCCCCTGGCCACTTAAAATCTGGAATGTTAAGAAGTGTATACATATGTGTGAGTGTCGGGTGATTGACGCAAATATCTAAAAGATTTGATTCTCATCAACGCGAGCCCGAACAAGAACGTGTAGCACGACGACTGCCGATTGCACTAACACACACAAAAAAAACTCACACATACACACTGCTTGACATGCCAGATTGTCAGTTGCCAAGGGCCTTTAACTATACTTCAAAAGTAAGTCTCATATTCTCTTCTGGAAATCTACGCGCATAGGTAGATTTTCAAGTTTTATGCGCCCAAAATTGAATTTTGTAAAATTGTTACAATTACAGAAAAAAAAACATACCCACATATTGGAAATAGAATGGGGAACAATAATTCATCGCTTTTTTCCCGACCCCATACTCTGCACTTGCCCCAGATGGTCGTAACTTAGCATATCTGAAGTTAATTTTTTTGTTTTTTTCTTACATATTTTTAAGTGCTAGTTTCAACTTGAATATTTATTATTTAAAGCATTTCATTTAAGTAACCGTGATGAATCCTAAAGGTTCAAGTAATTATTAACACTTTTCAATAATATCCTTGGTTTCCAATAATTCTAAGTTTATAGTTTTAAGCTTTTAAAGTTGGGATATTTAAAAAAAAATTATCACTCTCTTTCATGTAAAAAATTGGTTTTGTTATGTTGCTCTGTCAGACTCAGTCAAATTAACCCTCGGACATGGTATCTAGTACAATTAGTAGTTAGCCGACAAAAAATTACGTCGCACAAAGCCGCACTTCACTACTAGATACAGAGTTTTTCATATGTACCTACAATAATTTTCTTTTTGTGCTTTATATTTAATTTTAATGTTTATATTTCTAACGCATATCTTGGTTAATGTAGGTGATGCTCGAAAGTAACCCAGATATTTAGCAGCGATTATTGTTAACTTTTTAGGCAGTATTTTTAGTATTTCCAATTTTTCAAAGTTAAGGAAGTACTTATCATAAAAAGGGGCTAAGAATTATAAAGCTACATTTTTTAGAAGATTTTTGAGTATGCAATTTTGCAGCTCATTCAATTGTAATATAATAATATGCAACATTCAACTTTTTGAAAAATTTCATTGGCTTTTCGGAAATTTTAATTGGAAGACCGCGTGAGACCGCGTACATATAACGCAAACACCCTAAGAAAAAAATTACTAAAATCGACGGAAATTTTTACAGCATTGAGAATAGCACTTTTTACACTAAAATTGGTTGGCTACATAACAGTACACTTAGAAATCTCCTCAAAATCTTCTATAAATTCTGGCCGCGCTTTGAAATTTTTAATCCACTTTTAGAAATTTCTACGATTTTTCGGATTTTTCCATAAGCTTAGAAATCCTGCTTAAGGCGATTTTTATTGAAAAATTGTTTACATTTTTAAACGAAAATAAGAGAGTCAAATTTTCGACAGAACTGTTTGAAATAAATTTAAAAACTCTAGCGTATGATTTTTTTTTGAGTCACTATATATTTTTCAATAAAATCGACTTTTAACTAGAGCCCTAGATACCCGGGTATCGAGCAATTCGATCTGATCGTTTTTGTTTGAAGCCCGTTTGTTGTTCAAATGCCCGTACAAACATTCGAGCATTCGAGCTTACAAACAAAAAAAATGTGTATCGGAAAAACAAAAGTAAAAAAAACTACATATAAAGAAAAAAAAATAATAATAAACAAAAGAAAAAAACAAACTTCAAAATACCCGAATTGTTCAAATGCCCGAACGAACATACGGGTAATAAACAAACAAACAACTCTTCGAGCATTTGAACAACAACTGTTCGGGCTACTCGAAAATGTTCAAAAAAAATCGAGAGCTCTACTTTTAACACAAATTATTAAAATTTTGCATTAAACAAGCAATTTGGAATAGATGTACACAATAAAATATTTCTACCTATGTGCTACGGTTATAAATAATAATTTTCTTATATAATTTAGTTTTTTAATATTCCATTTTGAGACATTAAGTAAAATCTCAAGTTCAAGAAATAACAACTAGCTCATTCAGTTGCTAGTCGTTTTTTTTTTTGGCAACTTGACTAGACTACGACTAGCAAAAGTAAACAACTTGACTAGCAAATGAGATAGTCGTTTGCCAACAAACAGCTTGTAACTGTGGCAGCAAATGCGACGGCGTGCAACTTGTAGTTTTTAGTCGCAGTTATTTTCTCAATAAACAACTATGAAAATGTGTATACTTATACCCGGATACCGGTCAAAATATGATTGCCCAAAAACATTAAAATTACACTACAATATGGGTATCAAACGAAAGGGGGAGGCCCCAGGTTTCATTTGGACTTCGATATATTTCGATAAATTTATCGATAACTGAGTTATCGGTCAAAATGCGATTGCACAAAAACCTTAATATTACCTTACAATATGGGTATCAAACGAAAGGGGATGGCCCCAGGATTCATTTGAACTTCGATATATTTCGATAAATTTATCGATAACTGAGTTATCGGTCAAAATGCGATTGCATAAAAACCTTAATATTACCCTACAATATGGGCATCAAACGAAAGGGGATGGCCCCAGGATTCATTTGAACTTCGATATATTTCGATAAATTTATCGATAACTGAGTTATCGGTCAAAATGCGATTGCGCAAAAACCTTAATATTACCTTACAATATGGGTATCAAACGAAAGGGGATGGCCCCAGGATACATTTGAACTTCGATATATTTCGATAAATTTATCGATAACGGAGTTATCGGTCAAAATGCGATTGCCCAAAAACCTTAATATTACCCTACAATATGGGTATCAAATCAACATTTGAATTTCCACTCATCCTGACACAATTAGTCAAAAAGAATTTAGTGCCAAATTATAGCGTTTTCGCTTCTGAACAACGACTACGAAAAGTAAACAACTTGAATAGAAAATGAGATAGTCGTTGACCACAAAACAGCTAGTAACTGTGGCAGCAAATGCGACGGCGCGCAACTTGTAGTTTTTAGTTGCAGTTCTTTGCACAATAAACAACTATGAAGCGCGAGTGTTTTTTTGTTTCGATGTGCAGTGTATGAAAAGGAAATGGAAAAACAGAATCGTTGAAAATGTGTATACATATTCATATGTATGTACATTAGATCAGGGTTTGAATTGCTGACTAGCAAGTAGTCAAAGCAACATAAATACGACTGTGCATTCTAGTCGCGTGGTCGTTTAACAGAAATAACAACTAGCTCATTCGGTTGCTAGTCGTTTTTTTTTGGCAACTTGACTAGACTACGACTAGCAAAAGTAAACAACTTGACTAGAAAATGAGATAGTCGTTGGCCAACAAACAGCTTGTAACTGTGGCAGCAAATGCGACGGGGCGCAACTTGTAGTTTTTAGTTGCAGTTCTTTGCGCAATAAACAACTATGAAGCGCGAGTGTTTTTTTGTTTCGATGTGCAGTGGATGAAAAGGAAATGCAAAAAAGGATTGTTTACTTTAACTTAAAATTAGTTTAGATGCATACATACATATTTACATTTGTAGTTAGTCGGAGAAATGAAAATGCATAAAATATGGAATTTCTAGTACAAATAGTCATTAGGTTTTCTCGTTTCTGTTTGTTAAGATCGACATGGCTCCGCGTTTAAATAAAAAAGTAATTCTTCAATATTTTAATGATACCGAAGGGGATATGGTTGCATGTAAATTATGCCAAAGAGCGTATATGGATAAGAGGCTGCAGTCTGAAAAACTTCACACTAGATGTCACATTTCGCGCGAGATGAGACCCGCGAAGTGTGACATCTAGTGTGAAGTTTCAAAAAGAGCGTATATGGATGAGGGTGCAGTCAGTGAAACTTCACACTAGATGTCACACTTCGCGGGTCCCATCTCGCGCGAAATGTGACATCTAGTGTGAAGTTTTTCAGACTGCAGCCTCTTATCCATATACGCTCTTTGATTATGCAATAAAGTTATGAAAAGGGAGAGAATTTTTAATTTAAAAACTCATTTAGTTAGTGTGCATAAGAAAACATTAAGTGATGGTGGTGATGAAATTATTAAAACTGAGAGTCGTAAAAAAAATATAAAAGTTTGTTTAAGCAAAGAACAATTATTCAGAAGCTATATTGGGCTGGTCACCGAAGACAGCATTCCTTTCAATGTGTTAGACTCCAAGAATATGAAAAGTATTATCGATCCTATTTGTGTTGGTTTAAGCGAAAAGCACGGACAAAAATTTTGTTTAAATAGCCGAAACTGCAAAAAAGTGCTTAAGCAAGTTGCAAGCAATATAAGAGAGGAAATTAAAAAAGAAATGAAACAGCGCCTAGTATCTCTAAAAATTGATAGTGCATCGCGCCTTTCACGCAATATATTTGCTCTTAGTGCACAATTTATGAACAACTATAAAATTCAGTCAAGGATTTTGGGCATGGTAGAGCTCAAAGGCGTTGCATCAAGCTCTTCAACAAATATTGCTGGTGAAATCCTTCATATATTAAGCAAATATAATGTTGGGCTTAGTCAGATTATATCAATTACATCGGATAATGGGGCAAATATGATAAAATCCTCAAAAATGTTGTCCAATTGCTCCACTTTGAGAGAAGACGATTCAGAAGAGAAAAACGAGATATATTTAGATAATATACAAATTTTCAATGAAACGTCAAGTATGCAAGTGGGAGATATTGCGATTTGTCGCTGTGCAGCCAAAGAACGTAAATCTATAAGAAGGGAAAATTCGCTACTTGAAAAGTATACCGAATAGGCCTTCTCGTTGTAGTGACGCGCAAACCAGGAGTTGTTTTGAACCCATATTCGCGACAAATTCACAATTCTATTCCTTTATGTGCCTCGATTCTATTCTTATTCTTTGCACGTACATAAATATGTATGTACATATATGTACCAACGCAAAAATATATATACATACATACATACATATATGCACATTCCAATCAACCACCAAAAACCATAATGAAAAGGACAAACAAGTGTAAAATACTACAAGCGGTTCATTCATAAAAATAGAAATGTCGCAACAAAGCATAAAGGTGACAACAGAGCCTTTGGACAGATCAAGATTTTTATAAAATTCTAAAATTTGAAGTCGGGCTCATGGGTAAATAATGGAGACGTCATCCGATGAGCTGACTTCTTCCTCTTCTTGAAAATACACACGCACACTAGCCTTTTGTTTTTGTTTTCGTATCGATAGCTGTCAAATTCCTTTGCACTCATGCTTCCATGACATTTCATAGTTGACTTGCGTTCTCCTTCCTAATTGTCTCATTTTCAGCCATCCATCAATGTGGTAGTTTCTTGTTCATGTACGAAGAAGTCTTTATTTCATCTGTATTTGTGTCAAAAGTTGTCGCTTAAAGTGCAAAACAGCATATCCGTCTACTGTACGTATGCGTGCATAAGCGGTTTTGCTTTCAAACGACGATGGTATGAAAATATACCCAGTACACATTTATCTTTGAAATTAATGTGAATATATTTTTTCCAATATTTATTGTACCTTAATTGGGGCAGAAATCCATTCGAAAACAAGTGCATATTTTCTATATGATCATCATCTTTGTTTTCCAGTTAAGAAATCCTCTGATGTTAATATAAATTCAATTATGAATTACCTACTGTTTCAAAAAATGGTTTTAATTATTTTAAATTTTCTTCCACCCTTGTCAAGCTTTGAGAAAATTTTAAGATAACAAAATTATGTAGGTACATATTTTGGGTAACCTAAAAATTATAACTTTTTCCAAGGTAAGCAAAATATCACCTTCGTGCACCTGGGTATGCCAAATGCTGTAAGTCTACCGCTGTCTTCATATGCAGTAGTTTGCATGTACATACTCAATAAACATCAGATCAAAATATGTCAAACAATGCTAGTTCTCAAATGCATCACAAGTTGAGAATTAAGGAAAATGTTTATGGGGTATACATATGGATAGATATGTATAGATAGATGTGTATGAAGACCTGTAGCGTCCTTGTAGGGAAATGAATAAATAGTGAACAGATGTAAAACTGTAGAATTTGCAAAAATTGTTAACCAGTTCTGAACTATCGAATAGGTAATCCAGCGGTGGATACGTGTTATATTCACCAGTTGCTAAAATGCAATTTGCATGACGCAAAAGAGATTGTGCTCGCACTAGTAGTGTCGAAAAATGATCTAGCTGCTCCCTAGTTATGAACTAGAGATTTTCCCAACAGGGGTCATGGGCATCGTGTTTCTTTCATTTCATTTCTTTCTGCCTCCATTTATTCCTCCATATACTTCTTTCTATTTCGCGGAGACGAAAAATAGTGCGAGGCAACTCCTGGATTGCCGGTCATGCACAATCACTCGCTCGACTAAGTTCCACTTGCGAATTTTCCCTTCTTATAGATTTACGTTCTTTGGTGCAGCACATACCGCCCAGCTGTGTGCCTTGGACTGTATTAAAGATTCCACAATGAAAACATATTTACTAAACTGCAGAAATTTAACTAAATACATAAAAAAAACTTCGAACGGTTATCGCGAAATTTTCGAATTAAGAAAAATAGCTCTGCCTCAATTGGACTGCGCAACAAGATGGGGATCAACATACAACATGATTAAAAATATCTACAATGCAAAAGAAGTTCTAGTTAATATTGAGTCCATCAAAAATAAATCGCAGGATGAAAACTTCGAAGTAAGCGATGACTTTTGGGCTTTCGTCAAAAGTTACTATACAATTTTTGAGCCGCTACAAAAGACAATAATAAGATTTCAAGATGAGCAATTACATTATGGTGATTTTTACGCTCAATGGCTTCGGTGCAAAATATTAACTGAAAAAGTTTTGCAAACATTGGATGATAATCTTTCTCAAACAATTGGAAAGTGCCTTCTTCGAAGAATTGAAATAAGAACGTCCAAGCTGCTTTCAAACGAAAGTATGAATGCATGCTTATACTTGGATCCACGATTCAGTCATATGCTAAAAGCAGATGAAAAGGCCAAAGCTATAGTGTATTTAAAAAAAATATATAATAAAATGAAAGAAATGGGTTACATGCCCGAAAGTACTAATTCTTTTAATAACACTACATCGAGTTTAACTGAAATAAATCTCGAAGATGGGGACGAATATTTGGATGAATACCTTTCCCAAGATTTGGAGCCGAGAAATGAGGACGATATCGATGCACACACCAAAATTGAAAATTTGAAATTGCCGTATCTAAGAGTCAGTGCTAACGTACTGGAATTCTGGAAAGAGAGGGAGTTCGTTGAACCGGAACTTTATGCGCTTACTAGTATATGTTTTGCGATTCCTCCAACTCAGGTAATTACATAGATATGTACGTACGTATGACATACTACATACATATGTTCATAAATACATGCATACAAAAATATTTATCTTTTAGGTACCTATGTATATACCCTGCAAAAAAGCCTAGTGCTTCATCCACGCGTGTATAGAGTAGGTACTAGCTATAGATCATTCGAGTACTCCAGAATTCACATTTCATATAAAAATATGGCACATTTAATAAGGTGATGTCCTAAGCACTGATCACGACTACGACTGCCAATTCATTTTGAATTATTAGTACACTTTTTTTTTTAATAAGTATTTAATTTTTCATTTTTGGCATCGGTTGCGTTGCGTTTCTATGTCTCTTTATTACTAAATCGTGCACGTTAATGATCACTTTGTAAGAACTCCAACCTACCACAAAAGGACCATATAATCCAATGATTTTTTGCAGGGTATAGATATACAGAATTCTCAAAAACCATACACATACTTATGTGTGTACATACATATATGCTTATAGATCGTTATTTTCTCTTGTTTTTCCCTTTTTCCCAAGGTAACCGTTGAGAGGGCATTTTCATCTCTAAAACTGATACTGACGGATAACCGCAACCAACTGAACCATGATACACTGGAGGATATCCTAATAGTAAAGTTAAATTCAATGTTCCTGGATAAAGCTATAAACGTACTACCGATTTTCGGAGATGCAGAATGATATTTTCTAAATAAATTTCATACATTTTTTTTACATACATACTACTTTATTTTAAATGTTCTCTGTTCGTATATACATACATTCATAAGTAACCTAATTTTGGATTATTTTAATTTTTTAACATAAATATGTACATACATATGTATGGATGTACCTATGTATGTATGTATGCATTTATCCTTTATCTCAATAAATCGTGGCATAGCAAAACTTTGTCAAAAACTGTGTATGTGCATCTTCCGCTTTTGGTATATAATCTTTATGAACATGTGTGTATCCCTTTGTGTATATACCCTGCAGCAAATCGCGCTAGTTCCTGGCTAGTGCAGAACTAGTTCAAAAAGAGACAGGGTTGGTTCTCGGTCTTTCTCTTTTAACAAGGCGATGTATTACGAAGTGGCAATTATCCCCTTCTTTAGAACTTTGGAACGCGTTCTAAACTACTGCCTATATGGACAGTCCTGGGATAGCTCAAAAATTAAGAGTTTGGAGATAGTCAACCAATATTTATTATAGCTATAATTTAAACAATTATTTGTTATTGCGCGCAATTGAGAATACGCCCATTTAGTTTTTATGTTCTTAAGACAAAAAACTGATTTGGAGACAAACACAAAAAACTGACTCATGACACTTATATTTTTACATACACCCATACATACATACATACATACAAAAAGTGAAGTTAAATAAAAGCTTGTGAAAACGATTTCGCCGGTAATTTTTTTTGTGTACTTTAACCCTCTCAACATAAGCTTCAAATTTAGGGGCGGAATATTACAACTTTTTTATTTCGTCCTTTTAACCCAGTTCCACACGGTACTACCCAGCAAAAGACAGTAAAAATGGACTATATTGTAAAGTGCAACATTTGTCATTGCTCAACTTTAAAGTAGAAGCTGTAAACAAAAATATTTTTTGAAGTCACAAACATTTCTGAGCTAGTTGTGAACTCTCTAGTTCTAGACTCGTTTTTAAGGACTGCCCCTTATATTAGCTGCAGGGTATACACATGTTTGTACACTACGTTGTACATATGGGTAAATTGTGAAATACATATGTAAAAAAAGTGTTGAAAAAATTCACATATCCGTATTTGTAATCACAGTGACGCAGTGGCATGTATGCAGCGTTGCCGCTAGGGCCACTAAAGTGGCATTTTGAACCTTTTTAAGAGCCAGGCCACTGGAACCCAACCTTTTGAAAATATGCAATATTTTAACCTTTTTAAAAATTCGGGCCACTTTTGGTCCTTTTTTACCTTCACAACTATAATGTAATAAATATTTTTTAGTTTTTTTTTTATTAAATATAAAAAAAGCCTCTTTGTTACCTTTTCATGGGCAACTCTACGCTGCGAAGGAAAATACCGAAAGAGTTATTTAGGAGTATAAATTTTTAGAATGCAACAAAATTGTTTGAGCAAACCGAAATAGAAGAGTTTTGGCACACCGTGGGGAATATGAAAAACTATTTAAATGAGAACTAATTGCGAATTTGTTGCAAATATATTAACGCTGCCACATAGCAGTGCATCAGCAGAAATATTATTTTCAAGACTTTCACTATTTAAGATACGTGCAATTAAATGATCTCAGCGCTCAATTTAACTAATGATAATGATTTAGATTCTTGGATACCGGAAGAAAACTTGGTTATCAAATATCTTATTTATATTATATATACACTGAATTAAATATATGTTTGCTCTAGTTTTACTTGGTTTTAGTAAAACAATGTTCCTTAACCTGTGAATTTCTTTAAGCATTAAATAAACCACAAAAATATATAAAAATGTGTTTCTAACAAAAAAATTTGGGGGATACTTTTTTTCCTTTTTTCGTACACTTTTTGAAATTTTTTAGCGGCAACACTGCATGCACGCCAGAAATCTGTACCAACATTCACAGGCACACATTGTCCTTGACGACAGTTCTGCAACAAAAACATTAAACCAGTAAGGGAGAGAGGGAAGATAATTTATTTCGCATTGACCGTGTATTTTCGCTAATTGTTGCGTTTTTGTTTTGGTCTCTACCTATCTAGTTTTTTTTTTGTATTTGTCGTGTTATCCATCCCCATAAAACTATCAATTATAATTATAAAAATTATTAAAAAATTTGAGAAATTTTAAGGTATGTAAGCCCTATTATACCGACTTTACTTCACTTAAACTTGATGAACTCATCCAAATATTATTAGATTTTTAATAGCTGTTATACATTTCTGGAAAACGCAGCCTACAGTGTGATTAGTAAAAAAAGTTATCAGCTTTAGGGAAGAATATGAGGCACGAAGTTGAAGATTCATGAGAAAAAAAGACAATTATAATTTTAGGCCGCGATATTACCATGGGGAGTTCACCAAAAAACTGAATACGCTATTAGCTTTAGCAGTTAATTTTACGTACGGATAGATATCAACTTTTTTCTTATGCAAAATCGTAACTTTTTTCATACATAAACCTAAACATACCTTGAAATTCTTTAAAATTGCGCTGTTTTTGGTGTAGCTCGTTAAATTTTTGCAAATGCGAATTTTTTCTTCAGTTTACTTACTCTAAAACAATCTTTTTTATATTCCGGTGCCGAAATGAGGATCTAAAAAAAACGCATCTAATGTACATATGAATATGTATACACATTTTCAAGGATTCTGTTTTTGCATTTCCTTTTCATCCACTGCACATCGAAACAAAAAAACACTCGCGCTTCATAGTTGTTTATTGTGAAAAGAACTGCAACTAAAAACTACAAGTTGCGCGCCGTCGCATTTGCTGCCACAGTTACTAGCTGTTTTGTGGTCAACGACTATCTCATTTTCTATTCAAGTTGTTTACTTTTCGTAGTCGTTGTTCAGAAGCGAAAACGCTATAATTTGGCACTAAATTCTTTTTGACTAATTGTGTCAGGATGAGTGGAAATTCAAATGTTGATTTGATACCCATATTGTAGGGTAATATTAAGGTTTTTGTGCAATCATTTTGACCGATAACTCAGTTATCGATAAATTTATCGAAATATATCGAAGTTCAAATGAATCCTGGGGCCACCCCCTTTCGTTTGATACCCATATTGTAGGGTAATATTAAGGTTTTTGTGCAATCGCATTTTGATCGATAACTCAGTTATCGATAAATTTATCGAAATATATCGAAGTTCAAATGAATCCTGGGGCCACCCCCTTTCGTTTGATACCCATATTGTAAGGTAATATTAAGGTTTTTGTGCAATCGCATTTTGACCGATAACTCAGTTATCGATAAATTTATCGAAATATATCGAAGTCCAAATGAAACCTGGGGCCATCCCCTTTCGTTTGATACCCATATTGTAAGGTAATATTAAGGTTTTTGTGCAATCGCATTTTGACCGATAACTCAGTTATCGATAAATTTATCGAAATATATCGACGTTCAAATGAAACCTGGGGCCTCCCCCTTTCGTTTGATACCCATATTGTAGTGTAATTTTAATGTTTTTGGGCAATCATATTTTGACCGGTATCCGGGTATAAGTATACACATTTTCATAGTTGTTTATTGAGAAAATAACTGCGACTAAAAACTACAAGTTGCGCGCCGTCGCATTTGCTGCCACAGTTACAAGCTGTTTGTTGGCAAACGACTATCTCATTTGCTAGTCAAGTTGTTTACTTTTGCTAGTCGTAGTCTAGTCAAGTTGCCAAAAAAAAAAAACGACTAGCAACCGAATGAGCTAGTTGTTATTTCTGTTAAACGACTATGCGACTAGAATGCACAGTCGTATTTATGTTGCTTTGACTACTTGCTAGTCAGCAATTCAAACCCTGTAATGGACCCGTTAGAATGAATACTTTTCCTACTATCCAGCTGCGTTGAACTGACAACACACGGTGGGCAGGAAGCGACGATCGAAATAAACTAGCAAAATATTTGAACTTAAAATATCACCATAAAAAACGTACTTTTTTTTTTTCAAATTTTCACTTTAGATGCACCAAAGTACATTAAGCACTGCAGGTACATCAAAATTGTATATTAAAGAAATGTTGCTTTATTTATTCTGAACGAAACATATCATAGAGAATTTTTAAAGTTAACACTTTCGGAGTTATACGCAAATTAAAGTGGGTACTTTTTGTGTTATTTTATATTTCAGTGGTTTAGGTCCTGTTCACATTGGATAAAGTACTGAAATCTGAAAAAATTGGACCTTGGCGAATTTTCGATTTCGTCAATATTTGATCCTTTCAAAAAAAAAAAATGTGGATATCCTTGAAAAAAAAAACATCACATAACACAATCCCACTTTCCAGTTTTGTCGACATTTTCATGCAACCTATCGTCGCTTCCTGGCCACCGTGAACATAGTTGAATTTAATATATTTGTTATGGCAAAGTTGAAGTACCCACTGAATGTGTCGTCATTCAAGTACATATAATTTTACACTGATGTCAGTTAAACGGATTGCTGGATTGCCGGAAAAGTATTCATTATGACGGCCCTATAAGTATTATAAAGAGAAAATTTAAGAAAATAATATTTATCCAATTATATCAGTGAAAGAACTTATTGTAATAGATTATTTTTTCCAATAGGTATTATTATCGATTTTATAATGCATTATTGTCTACAATATTGTAAACCATTACCTCCAATGGCATGCCTATGTTAAAGTAATGAAAAAAGTATTCGAAAGTGTAAGCAATGAATCAAGATTTCTCGATGAGTTTGCCCATTACATGTAAGAGAAAGCCCTGCTGGGTATTTGAGAAATAATTGTATCGTGTACATACATATGTTTATATGAATGTATATAGTAGCAGTATTAGCTAGGGACGAATACGAAAAATTTAGATGAGCAGGAACAAATGCAAAAAGAATATGCGTAAAAGCTAGTGCACGTACGTAGCTATACATATGTATGTGTGACATGTGACGGACGTGGCATGCGGTAAGTATACCATCCAACATTAGATGCCGGCTCTTGAACGTTAATATGTCTATCCGTTTTGCAATTCGGGTAATTTAGCAACAACACTCACTAGAACAATACTTTGCGGTTGTACCAGGACCTGTGACTGTGATGAACTTATCGCCAACGGTGTTATTAGTGTCGGTTGTAGTTTTTGCGATTATTGTGTTTGTGACATGTGCTTTTGGTGATTATGGTGGGTGGCTGCAGCTGGCAACGCTGCTGCTGGGGCTGATTCGGCGAGTTATTCTTTTAAGACCATTTATGGCTGCTTAAAAAATTTCCAAGAATTCCCTTGTGCATATCCTCCTATCAGAGGAGAACTTAGGATGGTGTCACTTTGTAATTAACGGAATGCATCTGTCGAATTGTGGCGTAGCTGTTGGCAGATTTGTCTGCGGGAGAATATTTTTGAATGTATATTCTTTTATATTTATAAGAATTTGCTTTAAATAGATTCTACATACTTCACTTTTTATTAAAAATCTAGTATTAAATAGTTGTTTAATCTAAAACCAACCAACACCAACAATTCATTATGGTTATATATGTATGTATGTGCATAATTCTCGAAATTGTGTTACTTTAACGACCTTACAACATACATATAGGCATTCTATAAGGCACAATTTTAACTCTCAACTGGCGTCATCTCATAAATAATGTTGGTCCCTGGGACCAATCTAAATTACTAAATTTTTTGGAATTAAATAACCTAAAACTTTTTGGTTCTCACTGTTATTAGTTGGACACATGTATGTTCTTTAAATATAAATTTAAAAAAACTTCATTTTTGTTAGCACAAATCGGAATATGTGTTTATTCCTTTTACACCTTTTGTTTTTTTAGTTTTTTGGAACTTTAGTACAATAACGGGTTAAAATAACTATTATAAAAATAAAAACTCTTTTTTCTTAAAGTTAAGATATCTATTTAACCCTAATCACCGAATTTTGAAAAGTTACGTAAAACCGAAAGTGAGACTCTGAGGCTCACCTATGGGGAAATTTTGAAACACATTATTTTGGTATTTGTTTTTTACTTTCATTTATGCAGTAATGAATGCAGAAGCATTTTTATACATTCTTATAACGGTTTATGACAATTTTTTTAGTATATAAAGATAAAAAAGTAATTTCATAAAATAGGGCATATTAATGAACTGCAATTTTCACACATTTTTGCAGTTGTTAAATGTTCATAACAAATGGTTTTATTACATCTGTTGTAAATTTGTTTTTGTGCACACAATGAGAAAAACTACGAATCAAATGAATATGAATAATTTTTTCATATGATCGCCCAGCGATGCCGTTCCAAAATTTATGAGCGGAGTGTTTCGGAGTGACGGACGAAAGAGCGGAGTGAAATTGCGGAGGGATGTCAAAAATAAGGAAATCAACAAGAAATGTAAATATGGGAAAGCAAACGCAAAAATTAAAGGACATATGTATTTATTAGAAATGAATTTAATTAAATTAAAATTGTGTTTTTATTCATAGCACATTTGTTTATAAACTTTTGTATACATAAATTAGTGCATGTTATGCATTAGATAAATGTCTTAGATATAAAAGTACAAGTATGTATATATAAGTAGGATAAGTTTTTTTTTTTTAAATAAATTATGTATTTTGTGTTTTTGTAAAGACAATTCTGCCCTTTTATGACCATCAGAATTGCCATACCTTTCCAAATCAGAAATATTATTTCCCAACAATTTTACACAAATTTTACAGAAGCTTTTCTCATCTTTGTTTTCTAACCAACTAAATTTCATCTTCCATTTATCGATGAATTTTTGTTTGAACGGCTTTATTTTCACTGTCTTTGGTGTGAAAATCGCAGAAAACAGCGGCACTACAATTATTTACCATACATATGGTGTGAAAATAATTCATAGCAGCAGCACTACAATCACCCGAAACTATAGCAGCATCGAAGTCACCGTCTGTGGTGTGCAAATCATTCATAGCAGCAGCACTACAATCATCGGAAACTATAGCAGAAATAGCAGCATCGAAGTCACTCGTACAGACGGCAGCAGCCACAGGATCCAAATCGTATACATAAGTATGGTCATTTGCAACAGCTACATCATAGGCCAATTTCTGTGTTGTAGCAGCAGGGGAATTTTCTTCTTTGATAAAATAGCTGGAAAGAGAATATGAGGTTATGAAATATGGAAAAGTATCCTTTAGAAATATAACTTACCTGTCAATGTACCTTTTTTTGCATTTGGTCCAGGGCAAACTTTTCTGATGAAAACAAAAAAATGTAAAAACCAGCTAATGTGTTTTTATAAATTTTAGCTCAGCTATTCATTTTAGAGCAATTGATTTGAAATTTTCCATGGAAGCGCGCACAAAACAAAGATCAGTGAAAAGTTGCCACTGCGGCAGAATTATAAGACGTAAACAATAACGCTGCCAGATTGTAATTTTATACATACAAAATTGAAAGTTGATTCAAAATTTCTGAATTATTTCATACTTGAAAAAGTGGGAGTGATTTAGTCCAAGAGGGAGTGGCGGAGTGAGGAGGTCAAAATCGGAGTGAAATCTTCCAATTGGAGTGACAGCGGCATCGCTGTGATCGCCCCTAATATATATTTTCCGCAACCAAATTCCAAATTTTTAAAACGCGACGTTCGTGGTGGAAATACTTACGCATAAAAGAAGCTCATCGTTCGTTTCTCTATCTGAACGCATTTTTTCCGTAATTTAGAATCTCAGTAAACAGAAAATTATAAGATTTTAATGCTTTTGAAATTGCTGACTTTACCGTTCTCCATAATTTTATGACATCATATGATCTAAAGATCTATGGTGAAATACGACGAATTCACCAAAATCCGGGGGAAGTGTGGTGAGTTCACAATGTAAAAACCTCACTGGATAAACCTTGTAAACAACGGATTCAAAATTTAGTTGAATTCTAGAAATGTAAGCTTATTACTATAAAGATACTTAAGGTGAGTCTTTGAGGCTCACTTTCGGTTTTTCGTAACAATTTTATACGATTACAAAAAAATTGGTTAAAATAAATAAATAGCCGAAAGATCGAAATTATTTTATAATTTATGAACACAAATGAAGGAATACCCAAAATATCAGGCAAAAAGCTTTTTTTGGTTTAGGAATAATCCGCTTTTAAACTTTAAAGTGAGACTGAGAGGCTCACTTTAGAGGATTAGGGTTAAGTATATTACTGAAAAGAAATAGAATCTTTAAAACCACAAGGTATTATTTGATCTTTTTTGGGAACACTAGTACTCATACTAGTCCTTTTGGAAGCGTATTGATTGTTTTGCAAACACGCTTGAACAAGCCGAAAACAAATTTAATAACGTAAAACTCAAGCCTTAATAGAGTAAAAATATCAGTTTTTAAATTATCTCATTTCAGTAATTGATCATATCAGCAACGCAATGAAAAGGTAACACTAATGGAGATGTTGGCCCAGTGGACCACGTAAAAATTTCTAAAACGGAATATCTAGCTACATTTTGCTGCGAAAAACAAATGCGCACATTATGACGTAACACTAGCTAATTGAAAGCGGTGCAGTGAAATAACGCCCCGTTTTTGGTATGGGCTTTATTTCTCTCTCGGAAGGGCAATTAAGCCCACAGACTGTTTTTTTTTTTAATTCGCAGGCCAAAAATCGCGCGATTTTTAATTCCAATTTTTCGTTTTTTTTTCTTCTAGATATATTATTTTGTTAATTTATTAAATACTAGCTGTTGCCCGCGACTTCGTATGCGTATAATTTCTCTTCTATTTTTCAACTCTGATGGTAAATAATAAGTACCAACAAAAAAGACTGGATTTCAACTCTAAGGCTGTGAACAGAGTGGGCGCTGAAAGCCGAGCCGAGATTGTCAATGCCATAAAGATTGTCAGTGCGATAAAACTGGTTACATACAAGTCAATACAAATAAGCTTGTGCATAACACAGTGAACGCCGACAAGAGCAGAGAGCAAAGCCGATGAGTGCGAGAAAAACAGTTTCAAAGCGTTTTGCGCGCTTGTTTGCATTGTTGATGTTTACTTTTTAGCGTGAAATCGTGTTTTTTAATGGTTTTTTTTTTAAAGAAATTTAGCTGGATATTTTCTTAAATCATTATATAAATGATGAAATTCACCAAATTGATATATTTTTAGTGTAATTGGATGTTTTCCAAATTCTTTTGTGATAATAATTGCATTAACCACACTAGGAGAAGCAAAATACTCTTCATCAGATGAATCCATTGCCGTGTACAGCAATTTTATAAACACAAATGAAAAATAAGACTAAATCACATAAAGGCAAAACACATGGAATAAACAGAATTTCAGCGCTGATTCTCGCATTCACTGTGTTATAGACAAATTTTCTTCTCGCATGAAAATAAGCGTCAATAAGCTCGGCTCGGCTCCGCTCGGCATCAGCGCCCACTCTGTTCGCACCCTAAGATGATGCCTGCTTTCAACCAGCTCTTCGCGTCCGTGTTTGAACAGCTCGGCAGGTAGTCCGTCTTTTCCAGGAGCTTTATTGTTTTGGACCCGGGGTATAGCTGTCCTCACTTCATCACAGTCGGGTGGTGGAATGTTTTTTCCATCGTCAGGGATTGTGGTATCGGGTTCGACGACTCCCTCGCAATTTATCAATGAGGAGAATTTATCGCTCCATAACATAAGTACACTCTGTACGTCGGTTACCAGGTAGCCATTATTTTATTTCTTATAACAAAATAGCCATATTAAGCATTTTGAGATTAAGAAGGTTCACATTTTATGAGATATCTCCGAAGCCAGTTTAGGTATTGAAATTAATCAAATGGTTTATGGCAGCATTCATAAACACCTTTCGTTTGATACCCATGTTGTACTAACACATTTTGGTGCACATATTGGCCGATAACTCCGAAACCGGTCGAGATATCGAAACAAATAATACCTTAAACTTTAAGTTGAGCGTCTAGCAATCCAAAAAAAGAGTTTCGTTCAATTACATTCAGCACTTTTTGAGTGATACGGCCACAAACATACGGACAGACAGACAAAAATTCTAAAAATGGTTGATTTGGATTCTACTGGCTTAATAATGCTTCCCCCAATCATTTTTTTCTCGATATCTGCAATGTACAGACATCGACCTGTTACAATTTTATTATATGTAGAGATTAACAAATTATCTAAGCTTTTACATCATCTATATCTACATCTACACTAATATTATAAAGAGGAAAGATTTTGATTGTTAGGGTGTAAAACAACTAGGTAGTTAAAATTTATAGTATTATGATGGCCATTATGGTCGGTACAGGGGCGCCGAGAAAGTGGCTGCCTAGGGCGCTCTGGACCTTTAATCCGCCACTGGGACATATTATAATGCCGTGTTGGTTTCCGTTCACTTTTCTAAGCCTAAATCCATGTGTACAATAACCCACAAACTTCCTTGCCGTTAATAAACCTTAACTACGACCATATGTTTTCTCTTCTTCTTCTTCTTCGATTCTGGCCGAGTCCAATAGAGCGCCTCAGTTGTTTCTGTCTCTTGCAGTATTGCGGTAAGCATCGCTGTCCACCTGATTTTCCCAACGCAGTGAAGGTCACCCCTTTCTTTTGCGTTGAGCGAGTTTCGATAGAAATACTTTCTTGGCCGGAGCACCATAGTTTTCCACTGCTATTAAATAATGATGAGTAGTAGTGCAAATCAATTCTTCACTACCACTAATCATTGATTGGGTAGTGCAGGGCTGAATGCAATCAAAATTGAGTGCACTTTGCCCAACCCTGGTAGGAATAATTATGGGAATAAAATTAATATGCTTCTAAAAAGCATAATGGCCAAATACATATTTGAGCGCATAAACTTGGCCAGAAATAGGGATGCAAACGATACATCGATGTTTTTGAAACATCGATAGTATCGAACGAAAATTCGATGTTTAACATCGATGTTTGAAAATTACTCAGTATCGAAAAATCGCCGATACATCGATGTCAACTCTGACGATATTTGACTGTTGTTTTAGTCAGTGGTAATTTATACATAAACATAATAAATCCTCCACAGGCTGGCAATGTGACTCCACATTACGTGTAGAATTTCCTTGAAAATTCCAATTTCGGGGTGTGTGAGAGAGTACCCAACAGCCAATCAATTATAATTATCATCAAATCCACCGGAGCCATACATTTTTCGAACAATTTAGCTGAAAAAAAAACATCGATGTATCGATGGTTTTCTTCCGATGTTTTTTTAGAATCGATGTTAATTTTTTCGATACATCGAACATCGATGTATCGATGTTGGTCCTCAAAATTTGCATCCCTAGCCAGAAATATGATACCGAATGGTCAAGGTAAAGCGACTACACAAAGATTGTGGGATGCATTGGCTACGAAGCTGAATGTATACATGCGGGTTTCTGGGATTGATCTTGCTCTTGATGATTTCTGTTAAATGATACGGAAATACATACATACATATATTGCAACAATGCCCCGACGGCAATAATCGAAAGTAATCCCATGTGTTGGCTCCTATTGCGAATATGTGCATTAGGCATATAACTTTTTACAATTTTTGCAAATACGAAAAACGGCATACCATAGTCGAATAGAGCATAAAAAAGTATGAACCCCAGTATTTTTTTTTTTTGCGAAATTGCAAAAAAGTTTCCGCGCAAAACGAAATTACTTTTTATTAGAACTGCTGAAAAAAAGAAAAAAAGTTTTGTACAGTGTACACGTTTTTCTTCATAATAATAGATATTTACCTTAAGGTCTATTAAAAGAAATGTGGAAGTCATCACATACTTTAAACTTAAAACTTATTTCATATAACAATTGACAAAAATGTAAAAATAAAAATATTAAAAAAAAATTAAAAAAAAACTGACTTTTTTTAGAAATCCATTTTTGCGCGGAACGTTTTTGAACCGAAATCACATAAAAAAGTGATATTCATTACTTATACAATATTTGCCACCACGTGGTGGTATGCCAAATTTTTCGTAAAAATTTTTTATATGCCTAATGTACATATGCCTCCTTACGATTGCATAATTTTGTTCCTCTTCTCACTCCAAAGAACTCATATGCAAAAGTACTCATACATATGCAAAAGAAGTATATTAATAAAACTCTTCGTTAAAAGTAAAAATGTGCCAAAATTTATTTTTTAAAATAATTTTCCTTCAATTTAACATATATTTGTTTTGTTTTTTATTTGTGGAATATATGTAAGTTTGGCCGCTGTGGTGCAGTGGGTAGAGTGCTCGCCTGCTATACCAGAGGTCTCGGGTTCAAACCACGGTCCGAGCAAAACACCAAAACAATTTTACTAATTAGTAAAAATCCAATTATTGGGTTTTTTTAAGAGCAGTGGTCACCTCTCGGCAGTGGGCGGCATACCCTCCGAGTGTATTTCTGCCATGAAAAAGCTTCTCACAAAAAATGCATTCGCCGTTCGGAGCCGGCATAAAACTGTAGGTCCACCCAATTAGTAGGAAAAACAAAAGGAGCACACCTCAAATTGGGAGAGAAGCTCGGCTATAAAACTCGCGCGATTTTTTATTCCAATTTTTCGTTTTTTTTTTCTTCTATATGGTGTATTATTGTTGGAAAAGGCGCCGCGGGTGAAAAATTGGAATAAAAAACGCGCGATTTTTCACTGCACCATTGAAAACTATTGGGAGTTTGAGTTGATTTTGATAGAAAGCGAGAGAAATATTTACGTTTGAATTTTTTAATGTGGTCCCACGGACAAACATCACCAGTTGAGGGTTAAGAGTATATGGTTTTTGATAGGTGCTGCATGCGTCGCTAAGTTGATAGCATCCACTAAATGTGTAAGTATATATCGACACCTCCAAACAATACTGGGGCCAAATCGTGGCGGTCGTGAACGAGCGAGCATTCGAAACGAAACAAATTTCGAAACGCATCGACTGGCTGTATTTTCGCATTCGAAATTTTATTATCCAAACTTACATAATATAATAATATAATACAATGGCGCTTTTATAACTCTAACAAGTTTTATAGCCGAGCTTCTCTCCCAATTTGAGGTGTGCTCCTTTTGTTTTTCCTACTAATTGGGTGGACCTACAGTTTTATGCCGGCTCCGAACGGCGAATGCATTTTTTGTGAGAAGCTTTTTCATGGCAGAAATACACTCGGAGGGTATGCCGCCCACTGCCGAGAGGTGACCACTGCTCTTAAAAAAACCCAATAATTGGATTTTTACTAATTAGTAAAATTGTTTTGGTGTTTTGCTCGGACCGTGGTTTGAACCCGAGACCTCTGGTATAGCAGGCGAGCACTCTACCCACTGCACCACAGCGGCCAAACTTACATATATTCCACAAATAAAAAACAAAACAAATATATGTTAAATTGAAGGAAAATTATTTTAAAAAATAAATTTTGGCACATTTTTACTTTTAACGAAGAGTTTTATTAATATACTTCTTTTGCATATGTATGAGTACTTTTGCATATGAGTTCTTTGGAGTGAGAAGAGGAACAAAATTATGCAATCGTAAGGAGGCATATGTACATTAGGCATATAAAAAATTTTTACGAAAAATTTGGCATACCACCACGTGGTGGCAAATATTGTATAAGTAATGAATATCACTTTTTTATGTGATTTCGGTTCAAAAACGTTCCGCGCAAAAATGGATTTCTAAAAAAAGTCAGATTTTTTTTAATTTTTTTTTAATATTTTTATTTTTACATTTTTGTCAATTGTTATATGAAATAAGTTTTAAGTTTAAAGTATGTGATGACTTCCACATTTCTTTTAATAGACCTTAAGGTAAATATCTATTATTATGAAGAAAAACGTGTACACTGTACAAAACTTTTTTTCTTTTTTTCAGCAGTTCTAATAAAAAGTAATTTCGTTTTGCGCGGAAACTTTTTTGCAATTTCGCAAAAAAAAAAAATACTGGGGTTCATACTTTTTTATGCTCTATTCGACTATGGTATGCCGTTTTTCGTATTTGCAAAAATTGTAAAAAGTTATATGCCTAATGCACATATTCGCAATAGGAGCCAACACATGGGATTACTTTCGATTATTGCCGTCGGGGCATTGTTGCAATATATGTATGTATGTATTTCCGTATCATTTAACAGAAATCATCAAGAGCAAGATCAATCCCAGAAACCCGCATGTATACATTCAGCTTCGTAGCCAATGCATCCCACAATCTTTGTGTAGTCGCTTTACCTTGACCATTCGGTATCATATTTCTGGCTAGGGATGCAAATTTTGAGGACCAACATCGATACATCGATGTTCGATGTATCGAAAAAATTAACATCGATTCTAAAAAAACATCGGAAGAAAACCATCGATACATCGATGTTTTTTTTTCAGCTAAATTGTTCGAAAAATGTATGGCTCCGGTGGATTTGATGATAATTATAATTGATTGGCTGTTGGGTACTCTCTCACACACCCCGAAATTGGAATTTTCAAGGAAATTCTACACGTAATGTGGAGTCACATTGCCAGCCTGTGGAGGATTTATTATGTTTATGTATAAATTACCACTGACTAAAACAACAGTCAAATATCGTCAGAGTTGACATCGATGTATCGGCGATTTTTCGATACTGAGTAATTTTCAAACATCGATGTTAAACATCGAATTTTCGTTCGATACTATCGATGTTTCAAAAACATCGATGTATCGTTTGCATCCCTATTTCTGGCCAAGTTTATGCGCTCAAATATGTATTTGGCCATTATGCTTTTTAGAAGCATATTAATTTTATTCCCATAATTATTCCTACCAGGGTTGGGCAAAGTGCACTCAATTTTGATTGCATTCAGCCCTGCACTACCCAATCAATGATTAGTGGTAGTGAAGAATTGATTTGCACTACTACTCATCATTATTTAATAGCAGTGGAAAACTATGGTGCTCCGGCCAAGAAAGTATTTCTATCGAAACTCGCTCAACGCAAAAGAAAGGGGTGACCTTCACTGCGTTGGGAAAATCAGGTGGACAGCGATGCTTACCGCAATACTGCAAGAG
This sequence comes from Urophora cardui, assembly GCA_960531455.1. Classification (NCBI taxonomy): domain Eukaryota; kingdom Metazoa; phylum Arthropoda; class Insecta; order Diptera; family Tephritidae; genus Urophora; species Urophora cardui. The sequence goes on along the minus strand of OY482673.1, from coordinate 91,946,938 downwards.
ACAGAAACAACTGAGGCGCTCTATTGGACTCGGCCAGAATCGAAGAAGAAGAAGAAGAGAAAACATATGGTCGTAGTTAAGGTTTATTAACGGCAAGGAAGTTTGTGGGTTATTGTACACATGGATTTAGGCTTAGAAAAGTGAACGGAAACCAACACGGCATTATAATATGTCCCAGTGGCGGATTAAAGGTCCAGAGCGCCCTAGGCAGCCACTTTCTCGGCGCCCCTGTACCGACCATAATGGCCATCATAATACTATAAATTTTAACTACCTAGTTGTTTTACACCCTAACAATCAAAATCTTTCCTCTTTATAATATTAGTGTAGATGTAGATATAGATGATGTAAAAGCTTAGATAATTTGTTAATCTCTACATATAATAAAATTGTAACAGGTCGATGTCTGTACATTGCAGATATCGAGAAAAAAATGATTGGGGGAAGCATTATTAAGCCAGTAGAATCCAAATCAACCATTTTTAGAATTTTTGTCTGTCTGTCCGTATGTTTGTGGCCGTATCACTCAAAAAGTGCTGAATGTAATTGAACGAAACTCTTTTTTTGGATTGCTAGACGCTCAACTTAAAGTTTAAGGTATTATTTGTTTCGATATCTCGACCGGTTTCGGAGTTATCGGCCAATATGTGCACCAAAATGTGTTAGTACAACATGGGTATCAAACGAAAGGTGTTTATGAATGCTGCCATAAACCATTTGATTAATTTCAATACCTAAACTGGCTTCGGAGATATCTCATAAAATGTGAACCTTCTTAATCTCAAAATGCTTAATATGGCTATTTTGTTATAAGAAATAAAATAATGGCTACCTGGTAACCGACGTACAGAGTGTACTTATGTTATGGAGCGATAAATTCTCCTCATTGATAAATTGCGAGGGAGTCGTCGAACCCGATACCACAATCCCTGACGATGGAAAAAACATTCCACCACCCGACTGTGATGAAGTGAGGACAGCTATACCCCGGGTCCAAAACAATAAAGCTCCTGGAAAAGACGGACTACCTGCCGAGCTGTTCAAACACGGACGCGAAGAGCTGGTTGAAAGCAGGCATCATCTTAGGGTGCGAACAGAGTGGGCGCTGATGCCGAGCGGAGCCGAGCCGAGCTTATTGACGCTTATTTTCATGCGAGAAGAAAATTTGTCTATAACACAGTGAATGCGAGAATCAGCGCTGAAATTCTGTTTATTCCATGTGTTTTGCCTTTATGTGATTTAGTCTTATTTTTCATTTGTGTTTATAAAATTGCTGTACACGGCAATGGATTCATCTGATGAAGAGTATTTTGCTTCTCCTAGTGTGGTTAATGCAATTATTATCACAAAAGAATTTGGAAAACATCCAATTACACTAAAAATATATCAATTTGGTGAATTTCATCATTTATATAATGATTTAAGAAAATATCCAGCTAAATTTCTTTAAAAAAAAAACCATTAAAAAACACGATTTCACGCTAAAAAGTAAACATCAACAATGCAAACAAGCGCGCAAAACGCTTTGAAACTGTTTTTCTCGCACTCATCGGCTTTGCTCTCTGCTCTTGTCGGCGTTCACTGTGTTATGCACAAGCTTATTTGTATTGACTTGTATGTAACCAGTTTTATCGCACTGACAATCTTTATGGCATTGACAATCTCGGCTCGGCTTTCAGCGCCCACTCTGTTCACAGCCTTAGAGTTGAAATCCAGTCTTTTTTGTTGGTACTTATTATTTACCATCAGAGTTGAAAAATAGAAGAGAAATTATACGCATACGAAGTCGCGGGCAACAGCTAGTATTTAATAAATTAACAAAATAAGTTTTGAATTATTATTAATAGTAATATAATAATACAATGGCGCTATTATAACTCTGACGAGTTTTATGGCCGAGCTTCTCTCCCAATTCGAGGTGTGCTCCTTTTTGTTTTTCCTACTAATTGGGTGGACCTACAGTTTTATGCCGGCTCCGAACGGCGAATGCATTTTTTGTGAGAAGCTTTTTCATGGCAGAAATACACTCGGAGGGTATGCCGCCCACTGCCGAGAGGTGACCGCTGCTCTTAAAAAATCCAATAATTGGATTTTTACTAATGAGAAAAATTTTTTTGTGTTTGCTCGGCCCGTGGTTTGAACCCGAGACCTCTGGCATAGCAGGCGAGCACTCTACCCACTGCACCACACCGGCCTCTGCAATTATTATTATTATTATTATTATTATTGAAAAAATATAAGTAGTAACAGAGCAAACAAAATTTAAAAAATTAAAAATCTCTGCGCCTACATTTTTGTTTCGCGAAATTGTCGATAACATCGTCGTAGTTTAATGACAGCAATAAGACAGATTCGATATTTAGTATTGCTAACGAATTTAACGAACAAAGATATTTAATAATAAAAATTTCTGAATAAATGATGGCTCACTTTCACTGTGACTCACTGTATTCCCATCAAAACAAATTTCAACCATGGGCATTGTTGTTGCAAAAAGTGACAGGCACATTATGTGTCAATGGGAGAATGGGAAACTAAATAAACCAAATATGAAGAAGAATCGACCACAGTGTTGTATTCAAACGTAGCAAAATCTTCACAAGAAAATTGCCAAAATTCCTAATAAAATCAATTAAAACTCAAAAATATGTTAATTTTTTGTTATTATTGCTACAAATATAGCATTACAAATTCAATTCACCCAATAATTTTAAAGATTTAACGATTTCAAAATTCATTTAAATTTTTTTTTTTGTAACTTTTGCACAGCACTACATGGTGACAGGCACAACATGCCAAACGATCAGCTGAGAGTGTCGCAACTTATAGATATAAACTATGCTGCTAACTAGAGTGCTATTCTTTTTGATCACTTGTGATTGGAGTAAAAGAGACAAACCAATTTTGAATAGATAGCCAAAGTACATAAGAGAGAAGGTGATGCAAGATCACACGTACGCAAAGCCAGGCATCACTTTTCTCACAAGGCCCTTAAGAAAGTGCTGTCGACGATGCACAAAACATATGTCAGCGATGAACAGCACGTGCGGTGTCAGCTGAAGCTCACTGTCCCGTAGGGTGTCAAAGTTGTACAGACCGTCGTATCGTGGATAGGCGAGTGTGCAGACCAAAATTTTGGTTTGCACTCAAGTGTGCAGAAAATGGTTGCCAGAGTATGTAGTATATATTTATTTTCTCAATAGATCTCTACATATCGTAAGATTTATTGGCAAAGTGTAGATAATGGGTCGTATTAATAAACAAAAAGCAATTGCTATTTCTCAAATTTTTTGTAATTTGACAAAAATTTGTATGAAGAAACTTTCAAAATTTGAGAAAAAGGTTTGAAAAAGTAATTGCTTTTTTATTAATATAATCTAATATTTTGATAATCGCCAAAAAAGTCGCCATCGCCAATTTGGCGACAAATCGCCAGTACTGGCAAGCCTGACGACGCAACAAACGCGCAATATTGCACAATATATCGATACTTGTGCAATATAATCGATTTATCTATTATCGATCTATTATAGATCAGCTTTAATTCTTAATCGTCGATATGTTATTTTCTTTATTTGTTTAAAAATTCTGAGCTCGCGCGCCTCTTGTAACTACGCGCCCCTAGGCAAGTGCCTAGTTTGCCTTAGGGATAATCCGCCTCTAATATGTCCTGTGTATATCAATAGGTGTTAGGGCCGATTTCATAATCAAATTAGAAGTTCCTTTAAATTATAAAGGATCCTTTAATTTGCTGATCGATTTCGTAAGTCTTTTTGAAGATAAAAGCTCCTTTAAAGTTAAATACCGAACTAAATAACTAAATGATATATCAAACATCATTTTGTCAGAGAATGTGTCAGTGCGGGACTACTGTCTCTAAAGCATGTGTCAACACAAAATATGGTAGCGGATGTAATGACAAAACCACTAGCCAGAGCAAATCATGAGAAGTGCCTTATTGGACTTGGCTTATCGGCATAAATGACTAGCATATTGAGAGGGCGTGTTGGACTTAAATTAATTTCGTCGCTTTACAACACTATGCATGTCATTTTCTATTTTTCTTTGACATCATTCATAAATGTCATCACACTTTACTTTGTATTTTTTCCTTTTTGCTTATGAAATAAATACTTCCATTTGAATTGTGAACTCGTGGAGGAATATTCGTCTTTCCATTTTAAGCATATAAAATACGAATATATTTCTGCAATCTCGTGGTGCAGTGGGTAGAGTGCTCGCCTGCTATGCCAGAGGTCTCGGGTTCAAACCACGGTCCGAGCAAAACACCAAAACAATTTTTCTAATTAGTAAAAATCCAATTATTGGGCTTTTTAAAAAAGCAGCGGTCACCTCTCGGCAGTGGGCGGCATACCCTCCGAGAGTATTTCTGCCATGAAATTTACGGATCGCTACACTTTCAAATTATTGTATACATCTTTTGTGCGCTCGACGTTGGAATATGGTGCTATAGTATGGAGGCCATATCACGGTTGTGCTATAAACAGTTTGGAGCAGGTGCAAAAAGGTTGCGATTTGCTTTACACTCCCTAAACTTTGCGGAACCGTTGCCTTCCTACAATGCTGGCTTACAGTTGATAAACCTAAATACATTAGATTCTAGACGTGGTCTGCTGTCTTTAAGTTTTGTTTTTGGCCTTATCAGTGGTGAAGTGGATTCTTCTCTGCTTCTAAGTCATATTAATTTTAATGTCCCGCGGCGGTGCCTACGTTTTGCTCCACCATTTCATGAGCAAATACTGAAAACTGAGTATGCACGGAATACTCCTTTAGCTCATGCTATCTCGGAATTAAACAGACTTTCGAATTCTGCCTCTTTTGATTTTTCCTTTTCAAAACTGAATTTGCATATACATATTTTGAAATATTCTTGGCCCTAGTATGTGTTGTACTTGATTATTAAGCGTATGTATTCTGTCTTTCTTGGGTAGTCTGTAAGAAATTTTTATTTCATAGACGGTAAACAAATAAATAAATAAATAAATAAATAAAAACCCTGATTAAGACCTCCTATTTGATACCTATATTAACTTAAAAATAGATAGATTTGTAATTAAAATATTTTAGTTCACCAAAACTTCATGAAAAACGAAACATTTTACGGATATTAAGCGATATATCGGTTGTTCTTAAGCCAACTCTATCAATGTGATTATGAAAATCTTAACATCTGAAGGGACGATTTTAAGGAGAAAACTAAAACACAATTGGAATCTTGGACTTTAAACTCGTATCTTTACATTTTTGCTAGTCTATGATTATTATTATGTATATACAGTTCTGTGGCAATTTGCAATAATCGCTTAAGTCGAAAAATATGATTTCGAGATAAATTGATTTTTATATTCGAAGGCGTTTCTTAGGAACTCATAAAAGTCGATTAAAAACTATGGACGCAAAATCAGTGAGCCATTCACAATGTTGCGATCAAATTTTGTAAATAAAACAAAAAGTCATGAAGAAATTTGATTAAGTATATACATCTACTTTGGCTGTTATAACAAGTTTAATATACCTCTATTGTAAGTTAAGCCTAAATATTTTTATTTATATCTTTTGATTGAATTAAGTTATAAGCATGGGGGTTTTAAAGAAATATAGAGTTTTAAAAGGAGAATAACGTGGTATATATATGTAACTCGAAATCGTCCTAGGTCGACTTAAGCGGTTATTGCTTGTAACCAGAGTTGTTTCCCTGCAGCGAAAGTCCAAACTAGTCAGCCAACCTACCAGTTAACTGACTAGATAAATTATGGGAGTTGCCCAACTAGATTCATAGGGGAGAAATTGAGATTAGTTATGAAACAAGAAGTTTTTCCAAAAAAAAGGGTTTTAAATTAAAAACGAATGTATCCGGGGTTTCTGGAGGTTGCAATGAACACGTATGCAGTAAAAGTAAAGCAAATTATTTATTGTTGTTGTAGTATTCGAACCCTGCATAGTAGGCCCCTTGTAGATTTAGTTGGTTGCAAATTGTTAGATCATTAAATCAGGTGAATGCCACATATATAACATAGTTTGAGATGTTAATATTGCCCTGTATATTAGATACTACTTCAGCCACAGAAAAAAGTACATGATATGTTTGTATAAAGTCAGAAAATCATCAATATAAATGTCAAGCTTAGAATGGTCAACGTGTTACTTATTCACAATGTTAATGTTAATTTACCTAAATATTTAATATGCAAGATCACAATCTAATGTGCCTGAATTCTTTATTTATTATTATAGATATGTATGTTCAACATACATATTTTTTTTAAATGAATTAATGTTAATTTACCTAAATATTTAATATGCAAGATCACAATCTAATGTGCCTGAATTCTTTAATTTAAATATCATATTAATAACAAAATAAATGTATTAGAAACTTTATTTTGCAATTTTTATTTTCATTAGAGTCGCATGTAAAACTAGTCAGTCAACTGGTATAGTTCTGATATCTACACTGATTAGCAGCAAATTGGTATGATTCTGGTGTGTATGCTGACTAGTCAGTCAAGTGGTATGATGCTGGTGTGTATACTGACTAGGCAGTCAAGTGGTATGACTCTGGTGTGGACAAGGCCGTATCTAGGGGGGGGGGGGATGGCAGGGATCAATCCCCCCCCCGAAATTAATGCGTTATTTTTTTTTTTATAATATAAATATGCTTAATTGTATTTTTTAGAAGCATAGAAATCATATAAAAAGTTAGTCTCAATTATTATTTGTATCTATGTATGTACGAGCAAGTACCCGGCTTACTTCGTTGCGCCGCAAAAATTAAATATACTGATGTTTAGCTTTGAGTAGAGTGTAAAAATGGGTTACACATTCATATTTTGTGCTTGTTTTCTGCAAGGAATGTAATATACCACCCTCCTTTAGATGAAATGCAAACACTTTAAAATTAAACAACGTTATAAACAATACATTCATTGGCGCACTCAACGGGGGGTTTTGGGGTTAAACCCCCCCCCCCCCAAATTTAACAACACAATACAAAAAATAATTTTATAAAAGATGGTACATGCACAAATATTTGTGTAAATGCATGTTGTAAAATCTATGAATATTCGTGGATGTACATTGCCAATGTTTGTCAATGGGTACGTTCAGAAGGCGCAACGGTGGAGCACAACTGTTGTGTAGATATCAGTAATCGGAAAGTGATACAATTTGCGCCTTCTGAACGAGCTGATCCATTAAATAAACAAATTATTATTTTAATTATCCCCAACGTAATTGCCAATAATTTCGCGGCTTTGAACCATTTTTATTACATTCCAAAATTCATAAACACTATTTATATTTTTGTACATATGTCAAAATCGTAAGCTCAACATGTTGTGTAAAGTGAGCGTAAAAAATTTATGATGGAAAAAAGTCTCCAAAATCACAACATGTTGTGTTGATCGGAAATACTCAACGTTGCGTTCAGAAGATAAAACACAACAGTTGCGCAACTGTTGCGCCACGGTTGCGCCTTCTGAACGTAGCCAATAACTACTGATTATGTTTATAAACAAGCAGTGTGGAGACATTTCCCTAAAAGTATGCTGTGGATATTAGCTGAGGTTTGTTATACTCAGCGGTACTAGTACACAGAGTATTATAGTTTTAATCACATAACGGTGGATTGCAGATATATACTTATATATATCAAAATGATCAGGGTGAAAAGAGAAATCGATTGAGCCATGTCCGTCCGTCCGTCCATCCGTCTGTAAACACTCTAACTCGCGCAAAATTTGAGATATTTTGATGAAATTAGAATACAAGTTGGTATCGAGACTGGGACGGTTGGGATTGAAAATGGGCGAAATCGGACCATGACCACGCCCACTTTCCCCATATAGTAAAAATCGGATATTTTGTATCTCAGTCACTAATAGAGCTGGAGTGACAAAATTTCACCTATGTATTCAGCTCAGGCCCTTATGAAGAAATATGGTGAAATTTTCGAAAATGGGCGGTGCCACATCCACTTATTAAGGGGCAAACATTGAAAGTTTTATGAGTCAGAACTCACAAACCATTGAAGATATATCGATGAAATTGGTAAGCGTGATATACTTAGGCAAATGGACGAAAACTTGCCAAAATCGGTTGACGACCACGCCCAATTTTATGTATGGGTATTATAAATAGGCCTAATAAAAACATTTTAAACGATATCTTTGTCAAATATAAAGATAATTCATTGAAATTTTGTGGCATGAGTCCCACAGTAGGCCGAAAACAAAAAGCTAAAAATCTTGGAAAATAGGTGTGGCACCGCCTCTTTCCAGACAAAGGAATCTACGAGATTTCGGAACCCATAACTCTACAAATAATTAAGATGTAAATCAGTTTGTACACTTTAATAACTTGTGGTAATACATGCTCAAAAATTTAGCGAAGTCGGTTTATGACCACGCCTACTTTTTAACAAAGATATTTCTGGAACACCCTTTGAGAATTTGTAACGTGACATCTTTGTAATTAGAAGTCATAAAGGGCTGCAAATTTGCACTAACAATAATATTTATATGCTTAGTTGGATGATTGATAAAAATTTTGAAAATGGGCGTGGCTGCGCCCACTTTATGCGGCACTCGATTCATATAAAATACACCCTAATCGAACAAACGCAAACAAACAATGAAATCATAGAGCTGAATATCTAATGCCGTTTTCTTTTCTCGAAAAAATGTTGCCCTTTTTGATTTTCGTAGCTATTTTGTAAGCTTGTCTGTTAATTTTACTGAATATTGACCTCTAACCAAGCAAAAAGGCACCATTATCTACAAATTTATTCATTTTGTAGAAAGTTAGGTTACGCAATTCGATAATTGGGATATAGAAGGGCAGCATTTTTTTGCAGAAAAGAAAACGCCATAATGTTCGATTCCACTCGAACTTAGGCTTCCTTACTTGTTAGTTTTAGTTTAAATATAGAGAAAATGCAATGAAATGAGATTTAAAAGGTGCCTTTGTTTAATTTTTGCATACGTAGGTCTCCCCAAACATAAATTTAAGTAAAAATTGTCTGGACGAGCTTTAAGTATTTTTTTAATTTTTAAGTTTCCGTTGGATATTGAAAAGCCCCCCCCAAAATTTTTTTCTGTGTGCGCCACTGAATACATTTATTAACAACAAAAAACTCAAAGATAATAATTCAAACAACGTTTGGTACCTACACAGAGCGAAAACCACCTAATAAAATAGAACAAAAGTAAGAAGATATCTCTATAGTTTTTCTTTAAGAAGAATCCCTACTTACTTTTAATGGGATAGTCTTTTTAATAAAATCAAGAAGAAATCTTCGAATATATATGTGGATATCTCCTTGAATTAATAAAGAGGGCGTTCTTCTTATTTTTATTAGGTTATTTAATTAAATTTATTATAAAGTTAGTCTTATATACATACATATGTAAACTGAGTTAGCGGTTCACAGTCGACAACAATAATGCGTAAAGAAAAGTTGAGTAGAAAGCTTTTTATTTATTGTAAGAAGGTATACTTTTAAATTAAATTAAAAAGATTTACCTCCCAAAAATAAGAAGAAATCTCTATGGAAATATCTTCGTCTCTGACTTCTATCCTCTTTTTGGGCCACGAAGCTGTTCAAAGAGACAATCTTCTTATTTTTATGAGGATTATTTGGCTCTGTGTACATTAGTAGGCAAATTAGTTCATAAAATAAGGTACATCTTGTTCATTAATTAAAAACTTCCGTGAACACAACATTCTTTGTTTTGCTGCCATTTCCAGGTATAAGAAAACTCTGGTTTTGTGGTGAACCAGTTCGCGACAGAGCGACATACATTTGACCGTGAGAAAACACCTCGTTGCGAAGGTCTACCCCATTATAGCTAAATGTTTGCCCTTGGGACTTACAAAGAAACGCAAATTTCACTCATACGACCCATGAAAAGGGAAGAATGTTCCATATAGTTTAAAGCCGGTCTGTAGTTAAATGCTGATTTCGTATGAATCGCCACATGTCTCCTCTGCATTCCACGCAACCGTGAGTTCTCTAAACGATTTGCATGTTCAGCGACTGTCCCGTTTCTTCTGAACCCAATTTGGCGCCTGTTTCCAGAAGATATAGATAACTGCGGTTTTGCTTTTGGCATGTCTAAGAAATTGTTTAACAAAATCATAAACTTATAATTAACTTAATTGGGTAAGAGCTTAATTTAAAATTTTACCTTTGAAATTAATGGTGATTTCGTTTCATCAAAAAAATGCGCATTTTTGTTACACTCTTCAATTTTCCGTTTTCGTTTGCAAAATGAAGGTAAAACGTCAAACAGAATATGTCTTCTTTTTTTAGTGGTTTTATTAGGCTAGTGGATCTAGTGGTAATTTAGTGTAAACAAAACTACATAAGTTTTTCACTTGCTACCCTGTTTTCGTTTCCTAAAAATGTACACTTCAGTGGTGTAAAAAACTCACACTTTTTACCCTCTGAAGCTTTGACAGGGTAGCTGGTTGCACTGAAAATCAGCTGACGAAAATTTTATTTGACAGATAAATTTGGTGAAATTAATTGGATTTTGCAATAACAATTAAGTATGGGTGATAAGCGAAACCTAATTATTCATGCACATAGCATAGCAAACGGGGCAGAGATGTATGTAATTTGACTTTGAAATGTTTTTTTTTTAGTTAATCCCCCCCAAAATGAAATCCTGGCTACGGCCTTGGGTGTGGATACTGACAATTGCCATTTCCTAGGTCATAACCGTGTTAAAAATACCAGTTGCTAATATGGAAAAAAAGATAGATGGCTGACTAGTTGAGCTGTATGGCAAACTAGTTGTCAATTAGTTTACAACTAGTTGATTTCGCTGCAGGGTTATCAAAAAATGTCTGTTAACACTGTTTGATGGATTGTTTGTTATAAAAATGTGTAAACAAAATATGTGTGTATTCCCAGCAGTATTTGAGGTAAGGAGGTGCATATTCAGTAGAATATTCAGTATGAAAAATAACCTGAAACTGAGTTCAAAATTCATTGCTGAAAAAATAACTGAACACGAAGTGAAGCCATCAGGTGTATTGAAATATATGCTATGGAAGTTCTCCCTGCGTATTCAGGCCTTTTTTCATACAGAAACTCTCCCTTCTCGTTCTGCAATTTTCAGGTAGTTGATTTTCGACGCCACCTTTATATAAAAACGAAAGAGAAAGTTCAGATTTTAGAACTACATCTCTACTGAATATTCAGTAGGAAATATGTACTGTTTTCCAGCTGATAAATACTGCTGGGTTACTACGTTTTTGCGTACACGAATTTATGTATGTGATTCAAAAATTGTATGAAACAAATTCCTGCATAAACTGTATCTTTATATATATTACGCTAAGCGATTCTTTGTACGCACCAGTGGCGCACACAGAAAAATATTTTGGGGGGGAGGGTTTCAATATCCAACGGAAAATTAAAAAAATGTTGGTGTTTCAAAAAGAAATTTCTGTCATGCATTTCCGTGGGAAATATATTGAATTTTATGGAAAACCTCCTTCTATACGCAATAGACACCATTAAACGTTACTCTGGCTCATTTCAAATCAACACATTTGAAAAAAAAATTTCTGGAAAAAGTTTGTGTAAATAAGTGTATTATGATTCTTGCGAGATTTCAATTTTGAGTGCTAACAAAATGCGGATAACTATGGAAACGCAAGAAAAATATATGTTTCATGATTTAGCTAAAGAAAACAGTGAGAACAATTTATTTTTAGCAAAATACAAGATGAAGAAATCTTAGTTTTTCTATGTGCGTAATTTTCAAGCATTAGCATTTTCATTACATTTTTCAAATTTTAACAACTAAGGACCAATCTGGACCAGGTCTCATAAGCAGATTTGAGTTGTTTTAAGTCTTCTCTTGAGAAGCCTGTTTATACATTTTCCCCTTTTTCTTAAAATATCATATTAAATGTACATAACTAGTCTATAAAAAATATTGTTGCCTAAGATGCTCCTTTTACGTATTTTTGTACAAATGTACGTCGACTGTTTTCGATAAATCTTTATTTTCGATAAAATCTGAGTAATTGTCCCACTCTCCATACAATTTCTTTTTATCCCGCTAAATATCGCGGAAATATTTTTTTTTTTAATTGTAACTTTGTTATTTGACATCGGATTTTCAAATGTCATTAGTTTAGTATTTGGAAGCTCTATATATCCTTCTAATGTCCTTTTGACCTATGAAGTCATTTTCACATAGTTAAGTCACCTAACCAAGTTTCCAAAATATCCTTTTTGTTTCACAAGAAAAAAATCGCCAAAAATAAAGTATTTATCGGATCTCTCTGATATTACGCTTAAAGTATTTGCAATTAAATGGGCAAATTTTGAAAAGAATAAAACTTTCCTGATTTTTACAACTTTTTGTAAAAAACTTACTTTGAAAATCAAAATTTTTTCAAAAATCGCAAAAAAATGCACAGCTATCGCTCAGCGAGTTTTTATTAGACCACTACAAGTTGTAAGTCATTTGAAGCGTATTTTAATTGCCTTTCAAACGAGATACTGCTTGTGTATATCGCATTTGTAACTCCATCGAAAATAATTTTTGAATGAAGTGATAACAAAGAACACAAAATTACCGTTATCTCAAAAACCTAACCATACAAGAAATTAAAAAAAAAATAGTTCCAAGCTCAGCAGGTCAATTCCTATCCTCCCCCATTCCTGGTTTTCTTTTTTTGGCTGTAAACTAGCGTTAGTGGTGGGCGTGGATTACAATATATATGCTTTTAATTTTTCCGAAAGATGAGTCGTTTAGTGGGACACCAATGAGCAAAATTTGGTTTCGGTAGGTCCATCCGTTTCCAAGAAACTGAGTTTTGTCCCACTCCCCATACAAATGTGACCAGTGTGCGTTGGTGAATTATTTTAAATTTTGGAAAATGGGCGGTGCCACATCCACTTATTAAGGGGCACACATTGAAAGTTTTATGAGTCAGAACTCACAAACCATTGAAGATATATCGATGAAATTGGTAAGCGTGATATACTTAGGCAAATGGACGAAAACTTGCCAAAATCGGTTGACGACCACGCCCAATTTTATGTATGGGTATTATAAATAGGCCTAATAAAAACATTTTAAACGATATCTTTGTCAAATATAAAGATAATTCATTGAAATTTTGTGGCATGAGTCCCACAGTAGGCCGAAAACAAAAAGCTAAAAATCTTGGAAAATAGGTGTGGCACCGCCTCTTTCCAGACAAAGGAATCTACGAGATTTCGGAACCCATAACTCTACAAATAATTAAGATGTAAATCAGTTTGTACACTTTAATAACTTGTGGTAATACATGCTCAAAAATTTAGCGAAGTCGGTTTATGACCACGCCTAATTTTTAACAAAGATATTTCTGGAACACCCTTTGAGAATTTGTAACGTGACATCTTTGTAATTAGAAGTCATAAAGGGCTGCAAATTTGCACTAATAATAATATTTATATGCTTAGTTGGATGATTGATAAAAATTTTGAAAATGGGCGTAGCTGCGCCCACTTTATGCGGCACTCGATTCATATAAAATACACCCTAATCGAACAAACGCAAACAAACAATGAAATCATAGAGCTGAATATCTAATGTTCGATTCCACTCGAACTTAGGCTTCCTTACTTGTTATTTTTAGTTTAAATATAGAGAAAATGCAATGAATTGAGATTTAAAAGGTGCCTTTGTTTAATTTTTGCATACGTAGGTCTCCCCAAACATAAATTTAAGTAAAAATTGTCTGGACGAGCTTTAAGTATTTTTTTAATTTTTAAGTTTCCGTTGGATATTGAAAAGCCCCCCCCAAAATTTTTTTCTGTGTGCGCCACTGAATACATTTATTAACAACAAAAAACTCTAAGTTATAATAATTCAAACAACGTTTGGTACCTACACAGAGCGAAAACCACCTAATAAAATAGAACAAAAGTAAGAAGATATCTCGGCGAAAACAACTGGCAACTGGCAAGCCTACAAGGATGCCTTAAAAATTTTCAAGAAGTCGATCCAAAGAGCTAAAAGAGACTCATGGAAAAACTTCGCTAGCGACATAGAAGAAATCTCTGAGGCCAATCGTCTACGAAAGGTCCTCTCTACTAACCCAGTTCCCCCAAGCTGTATCCGAATGCAAAATGGGGACTGGGCCACATCTAGTACTGATATTCTGAACACCCTGGTCACCACACACTTCCCAGGGTGCACCTCGGAACCTTATAGAACCTACTCTAACCCCAGGACATCTAATGACTTGGAGCACATAATTACTAACACAAGGGTAAAATGGGCAATTAAATCCTTCAAACCCTTCAAATCTCCGGGAATAGATGCAATCTTTCCTGCTGAATTACAGGCAGCAAGTGATACTCTAACCCCTCTACTTGTTCCTATCTATAAAGCCTGCCTCAACCTGTCATACATTCCTCTGGAATGGACCAAGGCGAAGGTGATCTTTATTCCTAAAGGGGGCAGAGCCTCCTACAGCAGCTCAAAGGATTACAGGCCGATAAGCCTGACCTCTTTTCTACTCAAAGTTCTTGAGAGATTGCTGGATGTCTATATCAGGCTCCGTGCGAATACTCTATCTCCTTTTCAACACGCTTATTCCAAAGGCAAGTCCGTAGAGACTGCTCTACACGCTATCACTTCCAAGATAGAAAAGGGGCTAGATTTTAAGGAATTCACACTGGGCATCTTTCTCGACATAGAAGGAGCTTTCAACAATGTTCTACCGGGAGCCGTTACCACCGCCCTACGGGACTTGGAGGTAGAAGAGGCTCTCGTGAGGTTTGTCGAACTTCTTCTTAGTAGAAGAGCCATTATTTCTGAAATGGGTAATTCATCGATAACTAGGTATGCCAACAGGGGAACACCCCAGGGTGGAGTTTTGTCTCCTCTGCTTTGGAACCTAACGGTGAACACCCTGCTCTCTAAACTTCAGCACACGGGCTGCCAGGTCATTGCGTACGCCGATGACATCGCCCTGACAGCGACTGGCAAGCATATACCGGTGCTGAGCGACCTTTTGCAAAATGCACTCAACATTGTAAAAACCTGGTCTCTGAAATGCGGGCTCAGTGTCAGCTCTGAGAAAACGGAAATGGTTCTGTTTACCCGCAAACATAAGATACTTGAATTCAAACCTCCGTCCATAAATGGGAAGGAGATTAAACTCTCTACCGAGGTTAAATACCTTGGTGTTATTCTAGACAGAAAAGTAAACTGGAAACGGAACGTAGAAGTACGATCCCAAAAAGCCATGTTAGCACTTTACGCATGTAAATCAGCGATAGGCAAGAGATGGGGACTTAACCCCCAAATCGTCCATTGGCTGTACACAGCGGTAGTGCGACCTATTCTCTTCTATGCAGTCACCATATGGTGGCCAGCACTGGAACTCGAAACCAATAAGAGCAAATTAACTAGAGTGCAGCGAATGGCTTCCATGCTTATTAGCGGAGCCCTTCCCTCCACCCCAACTAAAGCTCTCGAAACCATCCTATTTCTTCTCCCCACGGATATATAGGGGAAACTCATTGCCAGCTGCAACGCGGCAAGGCTCAATGCAACCGAACCCTGGAGGGACACCAGATTCGGGCACGCTCAAATTCTTAGTAACGTCCCTGCCAATTTTCTAAAGCTGGACTATGCAATACCAGCCTTTTGTTGGGATAACAAATTCTCCACAAGAATCCCGGAGAGGAGCGAGTGGAAGAACTTAGGGGATCCCGACCCTAATACACTGCACATTTACACGGACGGCTCTAAATTGAACAATAGAGTTGGAAGTGGGTTTTTCTGCGAAAAGCTTCATCTGAAAGTAAGTTTGCGCCTACCTGATCACTGCAGCGTCTATCAGGCTGAGCTCATAGCCATATGGGAAGCAGCTCGTCGCCTGACAGATCTGCCAGACATAAATTCTATCAAAATCTTCTCTGACAGCCAAGCTGCCATAAAATCCTTACAGAGTAACAATGCTACATCTATAGTTGCAATGAAATGTAGGGAGTCTTTGAACAAACTAGCCGAAAGGTGCGACCTGAACGTCATTTGGGTTCCAGGCCATAGCAACGTTCGTGGCAACTGCATTGCAGATAAGTTGGCAAGGGAAGGCACAAGCTTGCAGGATATCACATCTGCGGCATGGGTTGGCCCCCCGCTTAACTCATGCAAGCATTGGTTGAGATCTCGCTCCATTGAACAGGCTAACGCTAGATGGGCCAAGGAGTCAACTTGTGTGATTTCTAGGCAAATCTGGCCTAGACTGGATGAGGCTAGGTCTGTATCGGTGCTGCATCTGAATCGGCTCTCTATAGGTCCGCTGGTGGGACTTCTAACAGGCCATTGTCTTATGGGCACTCACGCCTCTCGCATGGGCCTATATAAAAACGACTTCTGCCGCAGCTGTAGGGACGTGGAGGAAATAGAGAGTGTTGAGCACTATCTATGCCACTGCCCCGCACTGTCGCTATCCAGGTACCGCTTCCTCCATAAACACTTTTTCGAGTGCCTGGCGGAGATGGAAAATGCAAGGACACTATATTTTCTGCGCTTCATGAAACAAACGCGCTGGTTTAGCTTCACGGGCATCTAATCTTATCATACTTTTGAATCTAATTTTTCCGGAAAGGTTTGTAAACAGGGATAAGGAAGCTAGGGCTCCCGTGTGGTATCACAATGGGCCACCTCGGCCTAAGTGTGTCCCCGCTTTCATGAATTGCGGAGACAGCCACCTCAACCTAACCTAACCTAAGAAGATATCTCTATAGTTTTTCTTTAAGAAGAATCCCTACTTACTTTTAATGGGATAGTCTTTTTAATAAAATCAAGAAGAAATCTTCGAATATATATGTGGATATCTCCTTGAATTAATAAAGAGGGCGTTCTTCTTATTTTTATTAGGTTATTTAATTAAATTTATTATAAAGTTAGTCTTATATACATACATATGTAAACTGAGTTAGCGGTTCACAGTCGACAACAATAATGCGTAAAGAAAAGTTGAGTAGAAAGTTTTTTATTTATTGTAAGAAGGTATACTTTTAAATTAAATTAAAAAGATTTACCTCCCAAAAATAAGAAGAAATCTCTATGGAAATATCTTCGTCTCTGACTTCTATCCTCTTTTTGGGCCACGAAGCTGTTCAAAGAGACAATCTTCTTATTTTTATGAGGATTATTTGGCTCTGTGTATATTAGTAGGCAAATTAGTTCATAAAATAAGGTACATCTTGTTCATTAATTAAAAACTTCCGTGAACACAACATTCTTTGTTTTGCTGCCATTTCCAGGTATAAGAAAACTCTGGTTTTGTGGTGAACCAGTTCGCGACAGAGCGACATACATTTGACCGTGAGAAAACACCTCGTTGCGAAGGTCTACCCCAATATAGCTAAATGTTTGCCCTTGGGACTTACAAAAAAACGCAAATTTCACTCATACGACCCATGAATAGGGAAGAATGTTCCATATAGTTTAAATCCGGTCTGTAGTTAAATGCTGATTTCGTATGAATCGCCACATGTCTCCTCTGCATTCCACGCAACCGTGAGTTCTCTAAACGATTTGCATGTTCAGCGACTGTCCCGTTTCTTCTGAACCTAATTTGGCGCCTGTTTCCAGAAGATATAGATAACTGCGGTTTTGCTTTTGGCATGTCTAAGAAATTGTTTAACAAAATCATAAACTTATAATTAACTTAATTGGGTAAGAGCTTAATTTAAAATTTTACCATTGAAATTAATGGTGATTTCGTTTCATCAAAAAAATGCGCATTTTTGTTACACTCTTCAATTTTCCGTTTTCGTTTGCAAAATGAAGGTAAAACGTCAAACAGAATATGTCTTCTTTTTTTAGTGGTTTTATTAGGCTAGTGGATCTAGTGGTAATTTAGTGTAAAAAAACTACATAAGTTTTTCACTTGCTACCCTGTTTTCGTTTCCTAAAAATGTACACTTCAGTGGTGTAAAAAACTCACACTTTTTACCCTCTGAAGCTTTGACAGGGTAGCTGGTTGCACTGAAAATCAGCTGACGAAAATTTTATTTGACAGATAAATTTGGTGAAATTAATTGGATTTTGCAATAACAATTAAGTATGGGTGATAAGCGAAACCTAATTATTCATGCACATAGCATAGCAAACGGGGCAGATATGTATGTAATTTGACTTTGAAATGTTTTTTTTTAGTTAATCCCCCCCCAAAATGAAATCCTGGCTACGGCCTTGGGTGTGGATACTGACAATTGCCATTTCCTAGGTCATAACCGTGTTAAAAATACCAGTTGCTAATATGGAAAAAAGATAGATGGCTGACTAGTTGAGCTGTATGGCAAACTAGTTGTCAATTAGTTTACTACTAGTTGATTTCGCTGCAGGGTTATCAAAAAATGTCTGTTAACACTGTTTGATGGATTGTTTGTTATAAAAATGTGTAAACAAAATATGTGTGTATTACTACGTTTTTGCGTACACGAATTTATGTATGTGATTCAAAAATTGTATGAAACAAATTCCTGCATAAACTGTATCTTTATATATATTACGCTAAGCGATTCTTTGTACGCACCAGTGGCGCACACAGAAAAATATTTGGGGGGGGGTTTCAATATCCAACGGAAAATTAAAAAAATGTTGGTGTTTCAAAAAAGAAATTTCTGTCATGCATTTCCGTGGGAAATATATTGAATTTTATGGAAAACCTCCTTCTATACGCAATAGACACCATTAAACGTTACTCTGGCTCATTTCAAATCAACACATTTGAAAAAAAAAATTTCTGGAAAAAGTTTGTGTAAATAAGTGTATTATGATTCTTGCGAGATTTCAATTTTGAGTGCTAACAAAATGCGGATAACTATGGAAACGCAAGAAAAATATATGTTTCATGATTTAGCTAAAGAAAACAGTGAGAACAATTTATTTTTAGCAAAATACAAGATGAAGAAATCTTAGTTTTTCTATGTGCGTAATTTTCAAGCATTAGCATTTTCATTTAAAATTTTAACAACTACGGACCAATCTGGACCAGGTCTCATAAGCAGATTTGAGTTGTTTTAAGTCTTCTCTTGAGTAGCCTGTTTATACATTTTCCCCTTTTTCTTAAAATATCATATTAAATGTACATAACTAGTCTATAAAAAATATTGTTGCCTAAGATGCTCCTTTTACGTATTTTTGTACAAATGTACGTCGACTGTTTTCGATAAATCTTTATTTTCGATCAAATCTGAGTAATTGTCCCACTCCCCATACAATTTCTTTTTATCCCGCGAAATATCGCGGAAATATTTTTTTTTTAATTGTAACTTTGTTATTTGACATCGG
Organism: Urophora cardui; assembly: GCA_960531455.1. Taxonomy (NCBI): domain Eukaryota; kingdom Metazoa; phylum Arthropoda; class Insecta; order Diptera; family Tephritidae; genus Urophora; species Urophora cardui. The sequence goes on along the minus strand of OY482673.1, from coordinate 91,927,583 downwards.
ATTTTCAAATGTCATTAGTTTAGTATTTGGAAGCTCTATATATCCTTCTAATGTCCTTTTGACCTATGAAGTCATTTTCACATAGTTAAGTCACCTAACCAAGTTTTTCATCCAAAATATCCTTTTTGTTTCACAAGAAAAAAATCGCCAAAAATAAAGTATTTATCGGATCTCCCTGATATTACGCTTAAAGTATTTGCAATTAAATGGGCAAATTTTGAAAAGAATAAAACTTTCCTGATTTTTACAACTTTTTGTAAAAAACTTACTTTGAAAATCAAAATTTTTTCAAAAATCGCAAAAAAATGCACAGCTATCGCTCAGCGAGTTTTTATTAGACCACTACAAGTTGTATGTCATTTGAAGCGTATTTTAATTGCCTTTCAAACGAGATACTGCTTGTGTATATCGCATTTGTAACTCCAGCGAAAATAATTTTTGAATGAAGTGACAACAAAGAACACAAAATTACCGTTATCTCAAAAACCTAACCATACAAGAAATTAAAAAAAAAAATAGTTCCAAGCTCAGCAGGTCAATTCCTATCCTCCCCCATTCCTGGTTTTCTTTTTTTTGGCTGTAAACTAGCGTTAGTGGTGGGCGTGGATTACAATATATATGCTTTTAATTTTTCCGAAAGATGAGTCGTTTAGTGGGACACCAATGAGCAAAATTTGGTTTCGGTAGGTCCATCCGTTTCAAAGAAACTGAGTTTTGTCCCACTCCCCATACAAATGTGACCAGTGTGCGTTGGTGAATTATTTTAAATTAAAACAAACCTCAGCTAATATCCACAGCATACTTTTAGGGAAATGTCTCCACACTGCTTGTTTATAAACATAATCAGTAGATGTTGACAAACATTAGCAATGTACATCCACGAATATTCATAGATTTTACAACATGCATTTACACAAATATTTGTGCGTGTACCATCTTTTATAAAATTATTTTTTTTATGGTGTGCTGTCAAATTTGGGGGGGGGGGGGGGGGTTTAACCCCAAAACGCCGCCCCCCCCCTTGTGTGCGCCAATGGTACGCACCATAACTCCTACACCGTTATACCGATTTTCGAAAATGGGGTGCCAAATAAAAGGGCTTGACCTGTAGATGTGCAGGAAGGTTTAATATTTCTGAAAAGGGTTGCCACCTGTTTAAAAATTTAATTCTCCTGTTTAGTTTCATTGATTTTTAAATTTCAGGTACCATATTAAAGAGCTTGAGCTGAAAATGAGTAATTTATTAAAATTTTTACAAAAAGGGTTGCCACCTGTTCAAGAAATCAGTTTTACGCTACAGTTTGTTTGATTTTTAAATTTGAGGTGTCATATGAAAGGGAAGATAAAGAGGAGTAGAAAGGAAACTACAGTCAAAAAAAAAATTACTCAGATTATGGAAAAATGGGAATGATTCGGCGCTAAAGACATATTTCCATATTTTGATGTACAATTTTCTTTAAAACGTGGTTTTTATTCCTTGATTTGAAGAAAATCGTACATCAAAATATGGAAATATGTCTTTAGCGCCGAATCATTCCCACTTTTCCATAATCTGAGTAAGTTGTTTTTTCAGTGTAGAAAGAGAAAGAGGAGTGCGATAAATAGCCTTTTGGAGGTCGCTTTAAGGTTAACATATTATAGAAAATTATTTAGCATAAAACTTCGCTATGGGGCTCCTCGGACAAAATATTTGTATAAGAAATCTAGGTCCATAGAAAATAAAAATAACCAGTAACTATGTATGTACCTATATGCTTCATTTTATATTTTATTAATAAGAATCTATGGACTTAAACCAATGTATATTCTGTAATTTTTAAGGGGAAGTCAAAAAATGGCAATACAAAAAAATTGCCAACCGTGGCAGTAAGTGGTCTTCAACCCTTAAATTGTTGCACAGTGTAATTGAAAGCCACAGCATCGCGTGGCAGGGTTTACTAGTTTCATTTATTACACTAATTTACAGCCAAAAAATAGAAAGAAATTCAGGTATGGGGGTGGATTAGCATGGACCTAATGAGCACGAAACAAATTTTTTGTATGGTTAGGTTTTTGAGATAATGCTAATTCTGTGTTTTTGGTTATCATTTCATTCAAGAATTATTTTCGCTGATGATAAAATTGCGATAACAAGCACCTCGTTTGAAAGGTAATTAAAATATGCTGCTAACGACATACAACTTGTAGTGGCTGAGCCAAACTTCGCTGAGTGACAGCTGGTAAAATAGAGAAAAATTTTGCCTTAACCCTATCAACAAAAGCTTTCATATTTTTTTCGTTTTCCCATAGTTAGGGTCACCTAACAAAGTTTATCGTCCATAAAATATCCTTTTTTAATCATCTTTCGAACGAGGTGCTGCCTGCGGTTATCGTGTTTGTATCTTCAGCGAAATTAATTTTTGAATGAAGTGATAACCAAAAAAAAAATTACTGTTATCTAAAAAAAATTGTTTTGAGCTCAGCGGGCCTTTCACTAAAAAAATGTAAAAAACCCAATCCCTGACATCAATAAGTGAATATTTTAAAAATATAAATACACGCGCGCCATCTGTTGGAACATAGCGGTTGTTATAACCTAATCTCATTAGTAAAATGTGTTGCATATATTTAGACAGCCGCTAGAAATTACATACATACATACAACCTTTATAGGCTTTCGAATTAGAAACTCAGCGAATGTTACACTCAGAGTGACCACTCAGCGATATTAATCGATGTAACAATGAACGAGGGCGAACTGCCAATTAAGAAATCTCGTCCAAAACGCCAAGGCTTGAAAGCTAACACGTTCGACCAAGAAGTTTTCGTGGAGATGTTCCATAGAACTGAACACAGCGGGCGAGCGAACGGCATGGCTACTGGAATAGTGAACGACTTACGGGCGGCTTGTGACGCATCAATGTCGCGGAAAATGAAGATAGTCTCTAAGAAATTAAAAAATGGCAAGCAATCAATACCAACATGCCCTATTTTCCTGGAGAAAGTGGTGACTACTCTTTTTCCCATCCAAAGGAAACTAGTTTCCCCTATCTCTACTGATATACTGCAATCATTCGGGGAAGTAACGGACGAAGAGGTTCTTCAAGCAGCTAGTGGACTCAAGGAAAGCAAGTCCCCCGGTCCAGACGCGGTACCTAACAAAGCACTTATAGTAGTCTTCAAACATGCAACATCAGTGTTCACGAAGTTGTTCAATTCATGTCTGGCAGAAGGCACATTCCCAAAGATATGGAAACATCAAAAGTTGGTACTACTACCCAAGCTTGGTAAGGACCTAGCATTGCCATCTAGCTACAGGCCCATATGCTTGCTGGACTCAACAGGAAAAATCCTTGAAAGAATCATCTATAACCGCCTCGAAAGGGAAGTTATGGCAGTAGGAGGGATATCTGAAAACCAATTCGGCTTCAGGAAAGGGAGATCCACCATTCACGCAGTGAACGCGGTAAAAAGGGTAGTAGAAGAAGCTATAAGTGGCACTCGCGAGTACTAAAGAGTACTGTCTTATAGTAACGCTGGACATAAAGAATGCGTTCAATACTGCCAGCTGGGCAATAATCCTGGATGGCCTTGACCGAATCGGCATTCCAAATTACCTTAGAAGGCTTGTACGAAGCTAGTTCGAAGATCGAACGCTGGAGTACGAAACTTCAGCACTAAGAAAATAAAGGTAACAGGTCGCGTTCCACAAGACAGAGTCAGTGCTGATATCAAGCAGGAAAAAAGTGGAGCACACTCTAATAAGAAGCGGTAGTCACGATATCGTCACACTACAAGCAATAAAGTACCTGGGGATTATGATAGATAGAAGACTGTCGTTTAAAAATCATATTGAATACGCAAACGAAAAGGCATCAGCGACTGTGACAGCATTATCACGCATAATGCTGAACTCACGTGGTCCAAAGCAACGGCGGCGACAACTACTTGCGTGCGTCGTAAGGAGCCAAATTCTCTACGGCGCTCCTGTGTGGCACCACGCTATAGAACATCAATCGTATTTTCGCTGCATCAAGTCGACTTACCGTCTGTGCGCGCTGAGAGTATGCTGTGCGTTTAAAACCGTATCGGATGAGTCCGCACTAGTAATTTCCAGTCTATACCCTATAGATATACTGGCAAAAGAAGCTGCAGTGATTGCACAAAGCGAGGAGGAGCGCTCCGAGGCGAGAGAGGCCAGCATGCAAAGCTGGCAGCTCAGATGGAACAACTCCACGAAGGGACGCTGGACACATAGATGCATACCAGACTTGAGAATCTGGTTGGAAAGAGCACACGGCGAAGTCGATTTTTACCTGACGCAGTTTCTATCTGGACACGGTTGTTTCAAGGCCTTTCTTTACCGCTTTAAGCACGAGTCGAACCCAACGTGCGATCACTGCGGGGGGCAAGCAATAGAGGATGCATACCACGTATTCTTTGTGTGTGCGAGATTTTACGAATCTAGAAACAAGCTCGGTAGAATATTCGGGGGAGACCATACACCTGAGTCGTTCGTGAAGCATATGCTAGAAAGCAAGGAAAAATGGACTGCAGCGAGTGACGTAATAGCATACACCATGAAAACACTGAGAAGCCTAGAGAGAATACGGCGAGGCAGCGGCGACTAAGTGATCACTAATTGTGTCCTTCTAATCATAGGCACGTCTAACAATGACCACCTCGAGTGGAACGGATACGCATAGCAGCTCGACCTCCTGCATCCGTTACGGATACGTACAAGAGCTAGGCCTCCTGCATCCGTTAACGCGCGTGGTGCGGAGCTTTGGCCTCCGCAGACCACCTAACACTGAGCACCGCGAGTGAAACGGATACGTACAGGAGCTCTTCCTCCTGCATCCGTTACGGATACGCACAGGAGCTAGGCCTCCTGCATCCGTCAACACGCGTGGTGCGGAGCTTTGGCCTCCGCAGACCACCTAACATTGAGCACCGCGAGTTAAACAGATACGTACAGGAGCTAGGCCTCCTGCATCCGTCATTGTGCGTGGTGCGGAGTTTAGGCCACCGCAGACCACCTAACACTGACCACTTTTATAAGAAGTAAGTAAATGGGTGAAGCCTTTTAACCCTAAAAAGATAATCTGCGTCAAAATTACGTCGCTAAACGTTATATATATTTCAGTTGTGGTGCATATCTCTCACGTGACACATAATTTTCTGTGGTAAGTTTTGTAAATTTCCCCATATGAGGGGTCAGTGAGTCAAAATTACGCATGATTATCTTTACCGTGACTTTCAGGAAGCATTTCTCACGTATTGCATAAGGACAAGGATGACTTTCATTCATCATAACATTATACTGAAGAGCCAGTATAATAAAAAAATATATGTGTTGTATTGTGGCAGCTGTGGGGATGTGGGTAAAGTGCTCGCGTGCCATACCATGTGTCGCCGGTTCAACCCCCAGCCGACCCAACACCAAAATTTAATTTAATTAATTTTCTAATTAAAAGTCAATTATTAGGTTTTTAAAATATTGGTCACCTATCGGTAGTGGACGGAATACCCTCTGAGTGTAATTCTGTCATGAAAAAGCTTCTCACAAAAATGCATTCACCGTTAGGAATCGCCATAAAACTGTAGGCACACCCAATTAGTAGGAAAAACATAATTAAGGAGCACGCTTGGAATTAGGAAAGAAGTTCGACCTTAAAACTCGTTAGAGCCAGTGTGTCATATTATATTATGTCAGTGGCGGATCCACGGGGGGTTTTGCGGGTTCAAACCCCCCTTGTGGTTTATCATAGATCCCAAATTAATGCCTTTATATTGTTTGACATGCACAATGTAAATGGCTCGTTGGCGTTAAAAATTAAAAAAATATTTAAAAATGAATAAAAAAATATATATTTTATTCATGCATACTGGGCACACCACATAACACGTGCATAAAATTAAACTTGTCAAATGCTATTCGCAAATTGCCAAATCGAAAATTTATTTTCTTTTCTTTCTTATCCCTATTTTAATCGGGGTTGTACAGAATTAATTTGGTCAGAAATGTCTGAATCGTTGGAGAAATTGCCTTTTTCAGAGGCATTTCGCAATTCTTGTTTAAATTAACCCTTTAAAAATTTGAGTATATAAAAACAAGAACTTAAATAAAGTAAAAATTCTATTAAAAATATAAATATAACCAAAAAGTACTACATACATATCGCTAGCTTAGAGTGCAAATTGTGTAAGTCCATTTTTCAAACTTTGTAGGAGAGACAAAAAACACAAAATAAAAAAATTTCAAAATGAAAAAAAATTTTGTGTTCATATAAAAATTTTGGACTTACACAATTTTCTTCTCTTTTTGGACTTACACAATTTGCGTATCACTGAATAACAACGAGTAGAAATATGACAAGTATCACAGACTTGTTTAGCGTGGTGCGTATTTAATTTTTCTAGCTTTCTACACTTAAAAACACTTTTTCATAAAAATGGACTTACACAGTTTGCACTCTAAGCTAGCGATATATTCTTATTTATTTTGGCTTTAAATGCAAGGGTAAGTGAAATTGGTGATCAATTTGCCACCAATACCATACGATACTCACTCGCACGTACCAATGCAAAAATATACATACATACGTTACATGTTATTTAGAACTTCAATTGAAATCTCCTGCACTTTATGTGCTGACATACATATTGTTAATTTGGAGGGTTTTGAGTTTGGTGTTTTTAAAGTGCGGGAAATGGCGCAACTAGTATATAGAATAACTAGCTGTACCCAGCCAAGCTTTGCTTTGACCCACTTCCTATTATAGGTACTTGAAGCGAAAAACGGCGCACTTTAAAATATGTTGGAAGTATCTAGAAACTGAAATTACATCGGGCTGCAGAGCTGAGCACAATTCAAATAAGTTTAAAAAAGTGAAGGAAAAAATTGACATTTTCAAAAATTTGCCCTCTTCATGTTCTTATCCCGTTTTTCTTCGTATTTGTCTCCAAATCCCTTTCCCTCTACTTTTCTCTTTCCCTTTCCATTTATCTTTCCTTTAATTTCCGTTTCCTTTTTCCTTTCCCGTCACATTTCCGCTTCTCTTTCTCTATCTCTCTCTTACCTCTCCTTTTCTGTCTTTCTCCTTTTTATTCCCCCCTCTTATTCCTTCTCTAATTCCCTGTCTTACTGTCTCTCTCCCCATCCTCTTCATTCCCTTTTTATTATATTCTCCCTCTCCTTTTCCGTTCCCTTGCCTTTCCCAGTCTCATTACTCTTCCCCTTTCCCTACGAAACTGGGTTTAGCACAAAAATACCCTTAGCATAAAAATACCCTTACCCATTCCACTTCTCATTTCATACCATCATTGCTTAAAAACATTCCGTGGCGTCCGAATCGTCTCTTTTACCCATAATTGGGTATCGGGACTAAGAATCACCATGAAAATATCTCTATATAGCAGACCCGGTCAACACCTTTCATTTTATATCAGTATTGCTCAGAAGCATCCCGGGCTCATCCAGGTCCACTTATTGACCCACATCTGGGAACTTGACCTAAGAACCATAATGGGTACGGTATCTGGAGATTTTACCAAGAAATCGTAATGGGTACGGCTCTACATAAGAGTCCGCTCAACACCTTTCATTTGGTACCAATATCCCTAAGATATATCCCGCTGTTATCCGGGTCCACATATTGACCCATATCTTGGGATCCCACATAGGAATCGTCATGCGCCGTGGTTAAATCCACATTTTGACCCACATCTGGGGACCTGACCTAAGAATCATAATGAGTTCATCTCTGTGTAAAAGCCCTGCCTTTCAGTTGAGAAATTTTGAGAAATTTTCCGGGGCAATCCGGGTCCACGTTCATTTGGTACCAATATCCCTGAGAAATATCTCGGTGTTATCCGGGTCCGTGTGCTGACCCACACCTTGGGACTCGACCTAGGAATCGTAATGAGTTCATTTCTATCTAAAATCCCTGCTCAACACCCTTCAATTGATACCAATATCGCTGAGAAATTTTCCGGCGTCATCCGTGTCCACGTTTTCACCCATATCTGGAGACCCGACCTAGGAATCACCATGAGTAATATTCTATGTAAATTCTCTGCTGAATACCTTTCATTTGATACCAATATCGCTCAGGAATATTCGAGGGTCATCCAAGCCCACGCTTGACCCATATCTGGAGACCCGACCTAGGAATCACAATGAGTACTATTCTATGTAAATTCTCTGCTAAATACCTTTCATTTGATACCCATATCGTCCCAAAATATTCAGGGGAAAGCCGGATCCACATTTTGACCTTTTGACCTATATCTCGGGACCCGACTTCCGGATTTGAAAAAAATATGCATACAAACCATCTAGGGCAAGGTACGCGTTTGGGCGAAAACCGGCGACAAAGAAATGGGCTTGATTTTTATATACATATAGATATAGATAATAGTAGGTGGTATTAGTCCATATTTTCACCAGCGTCTGCCCTTAAAAAACATCTTCCAAAGAAAGAAATGTTCAAAACCCCCCTTGCCGAAATCCTGGATCCGCGCCTGTATTATGTATTGTACATAATTCTTCTTCTTCTTTTTAATCAGCGCGTAACGGTATAGACGATTTTGGCCGAGTCTAAAAAAGTGCACCAGTCGTGTCTGTTTTGTGCTGCCTAGCGCCAATTGGAAATACCTAGGCAGGACGAGTCGGTCTTCACCTGATCTTCCCAAAGCAGAGAGGGTGTCCCTTTTCTTCTTTTGTACATACTGCCCTTCCAATAAAGGCGAAATGCAATGGGTCATGCAATAAGTGTAAAAATGCTATATATCGCGAGGACAATATTTGATATGTTCCAAAATTGTGTTTGACCGACCTTCATAAAATATTTTCATTTATTTTTCTTAATGAGTTTCCAGTTCATTTAGATTGTAAGTCAAAAAGTCTGATTTTTGCAGCAAAGTTATTCAAAAAGAGACGGAAAATGGGTGTTTCCAAATTTAAGGAGTAAACAAATTTAAATATATTTAATTAATAATGTTTACATTTATTTTACATATCTATAATAAATATTGTGCAAGTTCAGGGCAAATTTGGAAATAAACTGTGAAGATATAGCTGAAAAACCCATCATGCGTCAATTTTACGCATGATTATCTTTAACGTATGTAAAAATATGATTATCTAACTAGGGTTAAGGCAGACTGAGGGCAATAACGCGACCATTACTGACTTTCGAGCCTGGTGCTCAACCCACCTCCCGACGGTAGCTTGACGGTAGTACCGGGGGGTTCGGTACGACGACAGTAGGAGGTTTAGTGCGGTTAGAGTCCCACACTGACGGGATAAAGGCTTTCGATGCTTCCTCCTCGTAAAAAAAAAAAACATACATACATACATACATACATACTTACAGGTGAAACTAATAAAAGCGTGTTAATAAAAAGGGGAAACAAATCCAATTCCAATATTGAAAACATTTGTATTTAATAAATGCGGTAAGAGTCGTATGCAGCGTTTGCGGTATGCAGAGTTTGTGATATGTGGTGTTTGCGGTGTTGTAATATCGATACTACCGCATACCAGCAAGAAAATGCGATATGGTGGGTATTATGAACGCATAGTTTGACGTTGCGTTCATACTCCCGCCGCATTATTTATAAGATCACTGGTACATTAATTAAAGAAAAAATAGTTTTACCAATATTAAGAAAAAATAGTTTTACCAATATTAAAAAAATCCAAAGCGGACTAAAAATTTTAACACATTTCAATCACTGAAATTTTCAAGCGTGTTTACATAATTTTGTATGATACAACGGTGCTCAGGTTACATATACAAGCACCGAAATGGTAGTAAGCTTACCATTTTTTTTTGTATGTACATCTGCACAGCAGCGCCCGATGTGGATATATTCGATGCTACATTCGGTGTTTCACTTTCGTTTTTTATTTGCGAAAGAGGCTCGTTCTTGATGTTAGCTACTGCCACTGAAACACTCTCCGGATTAGTGAGGCCAACCTGTGCGCCTACCGGTGGGTATCCAGCTGGAGCGCCCGGGAATGGTGCAACACCGGACTGCACTACATGCTGTAAAAGGAATAATGAAAACAAAATCGTACAAATCCATCGGTATTTCGTACATCAGTTACATTTAGTGTATTGAAAAAAGCGCATTTATACTGCTAGAACGAAATCAAAACCACCTTCTTTGCATAGCAAAAGAGTGTAAAAAAGCGATTTATTTGTCGATCTTTGTAGAACATTTTGTCGTTACGCCATCAAAAACAGTTATGTGGATTTTTTCAAAAATTTGTTATTCTATATTTTATAAACCCCAGCCATTGCCCACAATTCTTCGTTTTCGGTTTTTTATATTTTTTTGGTTTAGAAGTTATCATCGTCTCACTACTTTGCTTATTTGTTTAAAAAAAAAACAATAAATGTGTTTTTGACCAATTTACATTAAATAATTGGAACAAAAAATTTAATATAATTATTTTTCAAAACCCAATCATTGGGCTTTCCAAAATAACCGATAACCGGGCAGAGGGCGTCTTACACTCCGAGTGTATTTCTACCACTACGGGTGCCAGGTAACAAGATCAACGGAAATAACGCCAATTCACACTACGAGTATTTATCGAAGCAATTTGAAAGAAAATCTATTGAGTTCATTGCGTTTTAAAAACGAAATAAAGTCAACGCAACTATGGAAATAGCATCACCAATGCAGAAATACCTTCTACGCAAAAGAACTATGGGTGGATCCATAGATTTGCGCACGCCATTATTTATTCCAAATTTTCGGCTTTGGCGTCTGTATGTGAAATACCTTGGTAAGTGAAAAATTCAATCATGCATATTAACAATAACTAGTATCGCCGGTGCTCGAAATTCGACCATGCAATTTATTTTTTCAACTTTGTATTGGTACAAAAATTATTCCTTTTCGCGGAGATAAGCAACACTTTCCAAATTCCAGTTGTACCGCAACACTGATTTGCCCTTTTGATCACGGTCCGACGCGAAATCATGGTCAATCAAGGCAGATCTAGGAAGGTAGGCCCGGTGGTGAATTCAGGAATTTCCCATGTATTTTGTTATTGTAATTGGTAGAGTGTAATGTCAAAATGATATTTCGCCGTGGTTAAAATCTGAATTCGCTTGGGGCTCGTCCATTCCTGTTGGCCATGATGTGAATTCGCTTTGATTTTGGCATTACACTCTACCTTTGTAAATAAAAAAAGAAGTTTTTCAATTCGCCGCCGAGCCTACCTGTTAGGTATGCCTTGGTCAAAATTAAAATTACTCAGTGTGTTCTCCCGCACTCTCTCTCATTTTTCGCTTTAAAGCCGGATTCATCATTCGAGTTCAGAACTAAAGTTGGGTTTCAGTTAACATAAAAATAGTTCAGAACATTTCGGAATTCCTCTCACTCTCCGAAAACAAAACAACAACCACATAGCAAAAAAGTTCTGAACTCGAACGATGAATCCGCCTTAATGGAAAAGCAATAGGAGATATTTGGCCGCGTTGATTTTGATCTGAGCGTAAACTGGGCCAATGCATATAAAATAGAGAGAGCGCTTTTAAATTAAAGCGACTCTTCAACTGTGTTTACGATATTTGTAAACACGTTTACGATATCTATTTCTCTTAACTAAAAATTTTATTTATTAATTATAAACAAATTAAATAATTTATGGAAATGATTATATGTCTATTAGATAATGGGCACATTTGCCAACGAAGCAAAAACGAAGTAAATCAAAAATGGTATAAGTAAATAAAAATAAAGTATAATAAAGACGAATTAAGTAAAATTGAAATAAAAAGGAAAAATATTAAAATAAAAAAATATAAAATAATAAATAAGAGAAATTAAATAATAAATAAATGAAAATAGAAAAAGACCTCTCAGTAAATGAATCGAAATTAAAACAAAAATTGAAATGAAAAGAAAAATAAAAAACACCTAATATATGGAATAAATACGAATTAAGTAAAATTGAAATAAAAATAATAAAATATTTAAATAAAAAGAAATAATATAATAAATAAATGGAAATAAAATAATAAATAAATGAAAATAAAAAAGACCTAACATTGAATAAAGTGAAATGAAAACAAAAATTAAATGAAAATAATTGAAAAGTACACTTACATATGTATGTATTGGCACAATCTAAAGTAAATAAGTGTGGCATCCATATAATAAAATATATTTGAGCGCCAAAAATGGCTTCGGCAAAGTATTTGATGGAGGTTTTAATTTCCATGTATTTGTAATTGGTTGCTCCCTTCTCTCTGTAGTATGGAATATCGCACGGCCTACTTCTTGGAGCTTTTGAGTTTTCTTGCGCTATATCGGTCTGGCGTTTATAAAAATCATAATAGAAAATCTACAAATCACTCATAGAGACAAAGATTTCAATATAATGCAATTTTTGAGAGCAATCCATCTAAAAATCACTCATAGAGCAGAGATTTGAGTGGAATGCAATTTTTGAATGTGATCCCAATGTTCATATCAAAAAGGAAGAGAGAGAGAGAGTGCTTTGAAATTAAAGCAAGTCTTCGAATGTGTTTACGATATTTGTAAACATTTTTACGATATCTCTTTCTCTTAACTAAAAACTTTATTTATTAATTATAAACAAATTAAATAATTTATGAAGAAAATTATATGCCTATGCACTGCTCCTGACTAATACGAACACATCCATATCAATTTTATGTGGATATGAGTATGTTAAATGTGCTAAACAGCCTGTTTGTATGGGAAAAATGTTAGCCTATTAATATATAGATAATAAAATACACTGGCGCGGATATAACTTTAACGAGTGTTAAGGCCGAGCTTCTCTCCCAATTCGAGGCGTGCTCCTTAATTTTTGTTTTTCCTACTTCTTAATTGGGTGGACTTACAGTTGACTTCGAACGGGGAAAGCATTTTTTGTGAAGTTTCTTCATGGCAGAAATACACTCGGAGGGTATGCCGCACACTGCTTAGGGGTGACCGCTAGTTTTAAAAACCCAATAATTGGGTAATAGCAAGTAATAAGTACATATATATGAACATACATAAGAGTTTCCCTGAAAAAATTTCTTATAATAAATATTGTGAGTTGCTTTTTGCTGTGTTGAGCGCGTAATGCCTGTCACTCAAGTAGTGTTCTTTTCTGGTGTGGTCAATGTGATTAATCACTGTATCCTGGCCAACCTAACCTGCTCAATCCCCACATAGCATTTGGAAGATTGTTTTATGAAAACTGACTATACCGAGTCTTTTTCGATCCCCTTTAATGATCAATCACTTCTGCGATTAGAATAAGGCTCGAAAATTAGTCAGACCAGTGTTTGGAAAGTGATTTTATTTTTTGGCATATAAAAATCACCTAACTGAGCCCTTTTCGATACCCTTTGCTGATTAAAAATATAATTTATCACCTTGACGATTAAAAGAAGATGGAAAACGAGTCAGACCAGCGATTGAAAAGTGATTTTATTTTTTGTCATATAAAAATCTTATAATAAATATTGTGAGTAAAAATTTTTTTCTTCCATCTTCTATAAACAATTTTTCATCAATATTGAATTCCTAATTTTTTAAATATTGTAATACTATAAAAACTAATATAATAGCAAGATTTTTAATTAAAAAATGTATGAAAACGTTTTTAAGGAAAATAAAAAAAAAATTTTTTTAATAATAATTAATTAAATGAATATTTTTAAGACCTTTTAGGCCGATTAAAATATGAGGCAAAATTTTAATTTTCTTTCACCCTCCACACGTTTCGACGGTATTCTCGTCTTCATCAGGGAGTCTAATTTTATTTAAAAGCATTAAAAGATACAGTACATATTTTTACAACAAACAAATTAATTAGGAATTAATTCCTATTAAGGAGACATTCTTTGAAGATATAGACCCACATAGCATTTTATGAATTTTTTTATCATATTCCAGTCTTTTTCCATCCTATGCACGTTTAAAATAATTTAAAATGCGCTCAACGTCCAACTCTTCTTGGGGAGTCGTTTTCCAGTCTTATTTTAATCGTATTTTAATCATTTTCGAGTCCCTTTCGATTTTATTTTTTTCGATTTTGAATCTTATTTTGGTCATTTTTGAATCGTTTTTGAATCTTTTGGGGTAATTTTTTAATCGTTTTTGTGGTCTTTTTCGAATCTTTTTTGGGTCGTTTTTTAGTAACTTTCTGATCAATTTCTAATCATTTTTTAATACTTTTCTACTTATTTTCCTATCATTTTTGGCTCATTTTACAACTACATTTCTTTGCCGCCATCTTCCATCCATTACGTATTCTACCCCTAGCATTTTCTTTACCAATATCACAAAAAGAACTTTCACGGTCACCCTCAACCCACATTTTGGTGGAACTTTTGAAACAGATTTTTAGCCTACAATAATATTATGCGAATAAGGAGTTTAAGATAAAAAAATTTCAATCCATAAATGAATTCCTATGAAAATTCATATGCGCATTTTGGCACTCTCATATACGGCAACGCGGAAGACATACATCCATATGTTCCTGCTCTACAACAATCGCAACCATCAAAACCGAAATAATATAAAATTCTCAGAATTTTTTTTTTTTTTTTTTGGAAAAATTATAGCTTTATGTACTAGGCTGGCTAAGGAATATTTCTTTTTTTTTTTTTTTTTTTCAAAAAGCAAACTAAAGGATTATATTTCGATCTTTGGTATGATCAATTTGTGATAAATTCTTTTTTAATCAGCAAAGGTGATCGAAAAAGACTCAGTTAGGTGATTTTTATATGCCAAAAAATAAAATCACTTTTCAAACACTGGTCTGACTCATTTTCGAGCCTTATTCTAATCGCAGAAGTGATTGATCATTAAAGGGGATCGAAAAAGACTCGGTATAGTCAGTTTTCATAAAACAATCTTCCAAATGCTATGTGGGGATTGAGTAGGTTAGGTTAGGTTGGCCAGGATACAGTGATCAATCACATTGACCACACCAGAAAAGAACACTACGTGAGTGACAGGCATTACGCGCTCAACACAGCAAAAATCAACCACTTGCATTCAAGCGGCTATTCTACTTTCATCACGTTCGTTCACTTACGATTAGCGTTGCCACTACAAGAATTAAATTTATCAAAATACAAAATAAAAGTAACCAAAACTAACAACAAGTAACCAAATAAGTTAATAATATAGGTATGTGTTCAATTAACGTTAGAGCTTTTTATTTCAAAGCAAAACAAGATATACCGTTAGCAAAAACTAAAATATGCCACTTGTTTTACATCTTTAGGCCTTAAACAGAATCAACGCCGGGCAAAATATCGCCCGATCGTAGCAGAACCAAAAATCTGACGAAAATCGCCTAGCAAAAATTTGCCAAAATAGATTTATTTCTAACTAGCGAAAACCCGTTGCTTCGCAATGAGGAAAAATAGTTAATCAAAGTCAAGTCAAGTCAAGTTGAGTTAAGTTATTCTTGTTTAGGCATCACTATACATAGCTCTATGTTGAAGCCGTTCCAAGCACTTTTCATTTGATACCAATATCGCTCAAAAACATCCGGTCCGCATTTTGACCCATATCTGGGGACCCGGCCAAGTAATCACAATTAAAAGAGTTTTGTGTTGAAGTCCTGATCAAGGCCTTTCATTCGATACCAATATTGTTCAGAAACATTCCGGGTCCTCGTTTTGACCCATATCTGGAGACCTGGCCTAGGAATCATTATGAACAGAGCTCCATGTAAAAGCCCTGTTCAAAACCTTTCATTTCATACCAATATTGCTCCGAAACATTCCGACCCATATTTGGGGACCCGGCCTAGGCATCGCAAATAACATAATTCTATGTCGAAATCTTCATCAAGACCTTTCATTTGGTAGCAATATCGCTCAGAAATATTCGAGGGTCAACCGGGTCCACGTGGAGGAGACCCGGTATGGAAATCACAATTAAAATATTAAATTGAAGCCCTGCTCAATACCTTTAATTTCATACCAATATCGTTTAAGAACATTCCGGAGTCATCTGGGTCCACATTCTTACCGATATCTGGGGAGGAAGTCTAGGCAGCGTTGCCGCTGGGGCCACTGAAGTGGCAATTTGAACCTTTTTAAGAGCCAGGCCACCGGACCCCAACTTTTTGAAAATATGCAATATTTTAACCTTTTTTAAAATTCAGGCCACTTTTGGTCCTTTTTTACTTTCAAAACTATAATGTAATAAATATTTTTTATTTTTTTTTCTTAAAGTAAAGCCTCTTTGTTACCTTTTTCATTTTTCATTGGCAACTCTCCGCTGCGAAGGAAAATCCCGAAAGAATTATTTAGGAGTATAAATTTTTAGAATGCAAGAAAATTGTTTGAACAAACCAAAATAGAAGAGGTTTGGCACAGCGTGGGGAATATGAAAAACAATTTAAATGAGAACTTGTTGAGAATTTGTTGCAAATATATTAACGCTGCCACATAGCAGTGCATCAGCAGAAAGATTATTTTCAAAACTTTCACTATTTAAGACCAATGTTACAAACCGCTTGCAAAATTGATACGTGCAGTTCAATGATCTCAGCGCTCAATTTAACTAATGGAACTGATTTAGATTCTTGGATACCGGGAGAAAACTTGGTTGTCATATATCTGAGAACTTAATTTTAAATCCATTACATTATAACTTATTTATATTATTCTCTACACCATTTCCAGGTGGATTTTAGAAAGCGTTAAGTAACTGGATTTTAGAAATGTCAATTGGATTTTAGAAAGGGGAATTTGGAGTTTGGAAATGTCAAATGGATTTTAGAAAGGGGAAATTGGATTTTAGAAAGGTCAATTGGATTTTAGAAAGGATAAATTGGATTTTAGAAATTTCAATTGGATTTTAGAAATGTCAGTTGGATTTTCGAAAGCGTGAATTGGATTTCAGAATGTACGTGTAAAATAAATTTTACACAGAATTTTTCGAATAGAAATTCTTTATTGCGTATGAAATTATAATGTACATATACGTAATTATATAAATTTTCGAAAATCCAATTTACAGTTTCTAAATTTCCCTTTTCCAAAATCCAATTGACATTTCTAAAATCCACTTTTCCCTTTCTAAAATCCAATTGACATTTCCAACATCCAATTTCGCCTTTCTAAAATCCAGTTGACGCTTTCTAAAAACGAATCTGTCTATGCTTGCGCTTTTTTGAGTTTTTCGAAATTTAAAACCGGGAAAAATGTATTAAAGTCTCAGAAATGCGCAAAAAAAGTCCATGGTTGTCGAGAATTTACCATTTGTGACTTTTTAAAAAAAGAATTATTAAAATCGGTCCAATACTTTTTGAGTTATCGCGTTACATAAATTTTCCATACAATCAATTTTATATAATTAGTATAGATATCTTGATACATAACATAGGGTAGAAGTTGCATCCAGACCCCCCACTTTTGAAGTCATACAGAAACTGATATAAAACGTTGGAAAAATAAAATTTCCTCGAGTACGAAATTAGCACATAAATATTGTGTTCATATTATAATATTACAATTTTGATAATCTCAGCCCCCACTTTTAATGTCATATGAAAACTCTCATACACACATATGTATGTACTAGAGCTGCAAAACTATCGATGGCACTATCGATAGTTTTTTTTGGTGTCACTATCGATAGTTTTTTTCCACTATCGATGGTTATCCTTATTCATTCTTGTAGTTTTGTCCCAAGAGAGGAATACTGAATGTTAGGGAGGAGTTGGATTTGGATATCAGAGTAGTTAAGTAGTAAAGTAATTTTCATTAAGTATTCCTTTTTTTTGCTTGGTTCTCCGACGGGGTAGGAATATGATGTATTGTGGAACGATTTTTTCACAAGGGATGACGAAGAAATAAGTATCTATATCAGGCATTTTCACAGCCTATGCACGCGGTACAAGCTTTTTAGAGCTTTCACACCGACAGCCTCACACCGACAGCACAAAGTTCTTCGTGCACGAAAAGAAATTTTGCCAATTTCTGTTCAGTCAGCATTAGCCATGGGTAATGGCGCAATTTTTTTGGCGCTGATACAATAACGCCAGCGCCAACCGTGGCGCCAACTCACGGTACTGGCGCAATAACACCTTTAGCGCAATTGTCATCGAATAATCGATAAATAACATTTTTTCGCTTGTTACTGTTTATCATCCCCGTTTTATTTCTTTTGGCGCAATTCTGCTTACATATACGAGGCCATAATTAATTTTAATTTTCATAATTATTTGGAAAAATATTCCGTATATATGTGAAAATATGCTGGAAATTAGAGTCACTTAGATCACTATCAAGCACACATAATTGTGACGTTGTCATACGTATACATATACTATGATGCTGTTATTGGCGTTGTGGTTGCACCATTTTACACTAGCGCTATATTGGAGCTGGTGTTAGCGCACGAAATTGAGTCAGTGTTATATTGCAATAGCGCATCATTGAGTTGGCGCTACATTGAGTTGGCGCTACATTGAGTTGGCGCTATATTGGGTTGGCGCTATATTGAGTTGGCGCATTTCCCAAATCGGAGTTAGCGCAATAACACCAGGGTTGGTGTTAGCGCAATTGCGCCGCGCAGCGCAGTGTTACCCATGCCTAGTCAGCATTGAGCTCTTGAGCTAGCAGGTTGTGTTGCTGGAGCAGTTTCTGAATGCTTGTAAACCATTGTGTGTTGGGGGTGGTTTTTTTGTTTGGATTTTTTTACGTATTCTTTTTATTAGGAATCATGATTTTGCATTTCGTCTCATATTTTTTTATTTTAATTTTTTTGTTTGTGGTTTTTTGTGAAGTTAATAATAAAAATACTATCTATTTCTAATTTAAAAATTTTAGTTTTCGACAATGATTGAATTTCTTTTGGGTGTAGCCAAGAGCTTTTGTGCTTTTAACACATGCACAATGTTTGGAAGTATTAGTGTGATAATCCCTGATCTATATCTTTAGATTAAGGGCCGTTTACTCAACCTCTGATTAACGCTAACCCTATGAGAGGGTCAAGTCACAAAAAATTTTGTCTTTTGTCTATACACGGATGAGTCATCTAACCGAGTTTTTCGTCCATAAAATATCCTTTTTGTTTCACATGAAAGAAATCGCTAAACATAATATTTTTTATCAGATATCCTTGATATTACGTTAACAATTAAACGGGCTAATTTTTAAAAAATAAAACTTTTCTGATTTTTACAAGTTTTATAAAAAACTTAATTTGAAAATCAAAACTTTTTCAAAAAATTAAAAATTTTGACATTGACCAGATGTCATTTAGCGAGGTGTGGTTCAATTACTACAAGTTGTATATTGTTAGAAGTTAACTCCAGCGAAAATAATTTTTGAATAAAGTGATAACAAAAAACACAAAATTACCGTTATCTCAAAAACGTAACTATACAAAAAAATAACAAAAAAAAAAATTGTTCTGAGCTCAGCAGGCCCATACGTATCGTCCCCCATAACTGAAATTCTTCGTATTTTTTTGTTTTTTTTGATTTATTTATAGCATAGTGTATTCTACATTAATGAAATGTTTAAACAGTGTGCCTTTTGATTACCGGTATTTTACATTAATGAAATGTATAAACAATGTGCCTTATTTACTAGTCAGCGTCAAAGATGCTAAAAAACAAATGTACTACTTTTAGTTTTATTACTATAGCGTTTTCAAGTCAAATGAAAACTTTTTCAAATCAAGTGAAATTTTTAAATTGAAAAAGGTTTAATTTAACCAGAAAATGCTATATATATAAGTGAAGTACTTAATTCCTATTTGTTGTTCTTTCGTTAATTAATTAATGTTATGCGTTAAAAAAAATTAAAGACTTTGAAAAGGAAAATGTAAACAAAACCATCCCTCTTTCTAAGGTTTAATTTAACCAGAAAATGCTATATATATATGTGAAGTATATAATTCCTATTTGTTGTTCTTTTGTTAATTAATTAATGTTATGCGTTAAAAAAAAATGAAAGACTTTGAAGAGGAAAATGTTTTTGAGATATCTGAATGAAATTTGGAATACAGGTATGTTGTTATGTGCAGCTGATCATTTGTCGGAACCGGCCGAATCGGACCACTATAACATATAGAAAACAACCGATTACTCAGATATATATGAAAATTTTCGGGTGTAATTTCTGCATTGCTTCCCCATTTAAACAGCTAAGGACATGAAACCTAGAAGTATTTGTACCCATGTTGGCCTAAATAAGGTTACCGAAAATTGTCAAGATCGGACCACTATAACATATAGTTCCATAACAACCGATTGTTCAGATATACACATTTTGGTGTATAACTCCTCTATTCTAACAGCTAAAAGCGTGAAATTTTGAAGTATTTGTGCCCATGTTGGCCCAAACGAGGTTAGCGAAAATTGTCGAGATCGAACCACTATAACATATAGCTCCCATACAACCGATTGTTCAGATATGGACATTTTGGTGTATAACTTCTCCATTTAAATAGCTAACGACGTGAAATTTGGAAGTATTTGTACACATGTTGGCCTAAACAAGGTTACCGAAAATAGTCAAGATCGGACCACTATAACGTATATCTCCCACACAACCGATTGTTCAGATATAGCAGGGACGTAACGGTTATAAGAGAAATGGGGTAAAAGTCATATTTAACCATTATCATGGGCCTGAATAACCGTTATGGCAACCAAAAAACCGTTTTGGGCCTGAATAACCGCTATGGCAACCAAAAAAGTGTTTTGGGCTTGAATAACCGTTATGGCAACCAAAAAACTGTTTTGGGCCTGAATAACCGTTATTCAGATTTTTATTTATTTTTGGTCAGCTATAAAAATCAAGCCTATTTAATTGTCAATATTTCTGGACGATATAGGCATAAAATGAAAGGTGTTGAGCAGGGATTGTAGCTCTGATTAGCGCTTTTCATTTGATACCAATATTGCTTAAAACATTCCGGGGCATCCGGGTCCACTTTTCACCCATAACTGGGAAACCGACCTACGAATCTTAACAAATACACCTCTATGTAAAAGCCCTGCTCAACACCTTTCATTTGATACCAATATCGCCCAGAAATATTGACAAATAAACAGGCTTGATTTTTATAGCTGACCAAAAAAAAATAAAAATCTGTATAACGGTTATTCAGGCCCAAAACTGTTTTTTAGTTGCCATAACGGTTATTCAAGCCCAAAACACTTTTTTGGTTGCCATAACGGTTATTCATGCCCAAAACGGTGTTTTGGTTTTTATAATGGTTATTAAGGACCAAAAGAAGATAAAGGTTATTTTTGCGTAACCTTTTCACCACACTAGAAAAAATAACCGTTATTTTCGGTCCCTGGATATAGACATTTTGGGGTATTTTAAAAGATAAGGACATGAAACTTTGATGTATTTTTACCCATATCGGCCAAATAGAGTGAAATTTTGAAGTATTTGTGCCCATGTTGGCCCAAACGAGGTTAGCGAAAATTGTCAAGATCGGACCACTATAACATATAGCTCCCATACAACCGATTGTTCAGATATACACATTTTGTCGTATAACTCCTACATTTAAATAGCCCAGACACCATTTTTTCTAATAAATCCTTCCATAAATAACCCACAGAATTGAAATTATAAATTATACTAAATCAGGCTATGTACATACATACATGAAAGGTATGAAGTCTTCGGTACGGCCGAAGACAGCCGCGCCTTTACTTGTTATTGTAGTGAAATATTCATAAAAAACTATCGACTATCGAAACTATCGAACTAAAGAAGTAAACTCAAGCAGGTTTGTGGTGGTTGATCTACTTCTCACGAAACCATGCTGACAGGGTGATAATATGGAGATACACGAATGTTGAAGTTGACTGGTAATTATTTTTTCAAAGGTTTTGGGAATCGCTGAAAGCTTAGCAATTCCTCTGTAGTTCTCAATGTTAAATTTACTACCTTTTTTGTGCAGAGGTATGATAAATGAATGTTTCCAAATTGATGGAAATGACACCGATTGCAAAGACAAATTAAACAATTTTAATATCGGTTACGTCAAGTTCACGGCACAGAACTTAAGCACACAACCCGGAATACCATCAGGGCCTGGCGAAAAAATCGGTTTCAGAGCCAGAAGACTCTGAAGTAAAGTGTCACTGTCAATTACTAGATTAAGAATACCGTTAGAACTAATTAATTCATACGGATATGTACCGGCTTGGACACAGGTTGACGAATAGGTTGATTTAGAAAAGTCTGCAAATAAATCTGCAATTTCATGGTCAAGGCTAGCATTCTTACCACCCAAAGATAACGAAGATGGAAATCCCGAAGATTTTCGTTTTGAATTAACAAAGCCATAAAATTTTTTTGGATTATCAAAAGATTCCATTTTGCATCTAGTTAAATAGGACTTGTACCAATTTTGACTCAGGCACTGAAAATTGGAACGGGCAACTAAATATTTAGAAAAATCTACAGAAGAACCAGATCTTTTAGCACGCTTATACACTCAGAAAAAAAATCATCAACACGATTCATGTAAAATTAACACGATCGATCTTTACACATAGAACAGCAACAATTTTTTTCAAATTACACGATGTTTTAAACATGATTTTGGCTTTGTAACTGTCATCTGAAAATTTGGTAAATTCAACCAAATTTTATTGTTGATACAACATGAAGAAATTTTAAAATATACAAGATGATTCAAATATAAAATTTTATTCCTAAATGTCATTTGGAATTTGGTTTATTTAACATGATGATAGTGTCAATATAAACTAAAAAAAATGGTAGAAAAATGACGTCCCAATTTTAGTGTTAATACAACATGAAAACAAGTGTGAAAACAACAAGAACCACAATTAACAATAAAATTTGGTTGATATAACACGAAACAATGTTCAAACACAAACGTCATTTGTAATTTTGGTTTATTCAACACGATCATAGTGTCAATGTAATCTAAAAAAATTGTTAAAAAAGAACGTCAAAACTATTTTGAAATATACATAATTTTTTGATCATTTGAAGTCTGATTTTCGTGCAAAACGCAAGTTATAATTTTTTTAAAAAAAAAAAAAGGAAAATTTTGTGCCGTGGCAGTGATGCGAGTTTAGCATCATTGTCAGTTCGCGATAGTGGGTTTTCGATTTATATTTTCAGTTTGCAGGTGAGTTAAAAGAGGATTACATTTTTGTTTCTAAAAGTATTTAATGTTCAATATTTTATTTTTCCTCTTCAAAGGTTGCAATATCACGAGGAGGTTTTTTAGCGAATGGGGGTTTGCGTGCAGCATGCGGTTGTTGCATTAGCGGCCAAACATTACTCGTTGCAAGTGATAGTACTATCGCCCATGTATAAACTATCGCCGGTACATTTGTGTTCGTATGAGAAGGACGCCTTCAAGTTGGTCAGTTGTGCGGGTGATGTACGAATGTGCTTAATTGAAGTGATGATTATAGGGTTATATATTTATATATATAACACTTTGTAATCGAAATACTTCATTTACAGAAAATGTATTTGGTTTTTAATGTTTTTGATATTTCAAAAATTTTCATTCTATTTTCAACTTTTTAATTGTGAACATTAATTTTCATTTTTTATAATAAATATACATATAATCAAATATATATATTAAATATTTTAAATCATCCTCTAAATATTGGCGATCCTACCATCGAATCTAAAAGAAATAACTTAAGTTAATTTTCAACTAAATCAAACAAATCATCGACGAAAAACAGTTCATCAATCAATTTATATAAGTGCATATATATCTAATCAACAAATCAATTGGATCACGCATATACATATGTACATATGATCAATTGGATCACGCATATATGTACATACATACATACATAGAATTTCGTAACATCATTTATGTCAATATCATCATCATTATCCTTATTTTCGGCTACATAAACATCTATTATTATCTGTGTATGCTCATTTTAAAACATACTTGGATTGACTTCGATTTCATCTAATATTTTACTATCAACAACATCAATTCTTACATAACAACAAATATATTTTTGCAACAATCAATAACTGCAATCAACATAATCACAATTCAAGTTGGTTATTATTATCATTTTTATTTCAAACTTATGTGAGTACTTAATTAGTATATACTATATTAAGAATTTATTTTAAAATTTTAATATCTGTTACAATTAGTTATTTATTTAAAAATTATTAATCATATTTTAAATATTTTTACTTATTACCATACTGTTTATAACAGTTTAAAATTTTCATTCTATTTTCAACTTTTTAATTGTGAACATTAATTTTCATTTTTTATAATAAATATACATATAATCAAATATATACATATATTAAATATTTTAAATCATCCTCTAAAATGATTATACATATATTTTATGTTTTATATGTTTTTTTATTTAAAAAAATAAATTGTACAATCAACAAGACTCTAGTTATTTTAACAATAAATTTAATGTAAAATCAAAAAGATGTTATTGTTAATTCAACAGGACCATTTCGTGTTAATTTAACCAGCTTATATTGTAACATTAACTAGTTAAAATTGTAAAATCAACAGGAAGACTCAATACTTTTTAGTGTTAATTCTACAGTTGTCATCCTGTTAAACTAACACTTGACAGTAGTGTTAAATTTACACGATTACATGATGGCATACATTAAGCATCGTGTTGAAAAAAATTAACCACAAAATATGTTGATTTTTGGTTGATTTCACACTATTTTTTTCTGGGTGTAGAGCTTAGATTTAATGTTATTAAGTAAGGTTGGCAAGTTGTCTTGTGAACCAAGGTGGCTTATTACTTTTAGCCTTAATAAAATGAACCGGAACGCAAAGATTAAGAGACTGTATATTGATTTTTCATTATCGAGAAATGTTTTAACACGCTTTTATTAGCTTCACCTGTATGTATGTATGTATGTATGTATGTATGTATGTAACTTCATCCCATCCTAAGGGTGCCGACAGTCAACAACGAGTTGACGACCCGTTTCCGAAGCCCGAGTTCGTTCCGAGTTAGACAAAGTGCGTGCCCGTATGAAAAGACAAAAATCAGCTGTTTTCTATTTTGAACAGCCTTGTGAGTGTTGCCGTATTTGAAATAATCGGAAGACACAAAAATTTCACATGAAATACCCAAACTTAGTACCGATGTTTATTCTCAATTTAAATTTTTAAATATATTGTTTTCTTTAAGAAAAAAAGCGACACAGGCGAAAATTTTTAATAAAAAAATGCGCGATTTTGTATTCCAAGTTTTGGTAATTATCTAGTTTAGGTGACAACGGTGAAAATTGGTAAATTTTCAAGAAGTGGGGTGTCAATCGACGCGTTTTGATGGCATGAACACGAATCCGAAGCGGAACTTAATTTTTTAACGCAACAACAAAAGACGGCGGTGTAAAAACGGGTTTTTGAGTGGCGTGGTCCTATCCCTCCTCAGGAGTCACAGTTGCAGTTCTGATGTATTTTGTTATTTTCTTGTTGAAAAGTGAAAAATAAGTAAAAGAAAATACACTTTTTTGGCAATGAATAAAGGAATAACCATACGCAATTTTTATTTCGTGCAAACACAAAAAAATTTCTAAAAGCTGCCATTGTCGCAATTTTGTTTGCCTGTGTAAATTTTATGACGGAAAATATCAGTTGTTCACTATCCGCTGGCCCGCTATCCGTTGACCCATTCAAAAATGGTAAAAAGGGATAATTTTGATATAAAAATTACTTTTATTTATCGTAAATTACTAGTTACTAACATCATTTATGTAACTTTTTTATTTCATCCTGTGCGAATTTATGCTCCGAAAAAAGTTATAACTGGATAATCTCGATTTTAAGTTTATTTGAAACTAAAATAAACGTATTAAAAATGGTTTCATGTGAATTAATAACATATACATAAATGATAATTATTTTCAATAAATGAGCTAAACAATTATCTAATAACTCATATTTCGCTTAAGTAAACTTAAGCTGTTTTTCCTATGAAGAAAGATATATTCCATTACATTTTACACTCGCATTGATTTCGTTTAATAATACAATGAAAAATACCGTTCAAATGTTTTAGTGGCTAAAAAAGTTCGTTCGGCAACACCGCGTTGAGCAAAAGCAATCAGCTGGCACGTTTTCCGGCAAAAATCAAAATGCTCGTTGATTTCTGCGGTACGGGCTGCGTACTCGTATGTTTCGGTCGTTGCACAGTGGGAGAAATGGTCAATCTAGCGGCGCTTTCTTAATAGCTTCTTAAATACAATGAAAAAATGCATTACTTTATTCTAAAAATATGTGTTAATTATTTATTTATTTATTTATGTATATGTTTTTATGTTTTATTAGAAAAAAAACTATTCAGAGTCGGAGCTCTCAGAATTACTGCCGGCAGGTAGATTATTTATATGTAAAAGAAGGTTTTTGACCTCATCATCTATTTCAATGTGATTTTTGGAGTACTTGGAGGTGCTTTTAGACTTAGATGTAATAATAGGATCTGAAGAAACTAAAAGAGTGTGTGTTAAGTTTTCCATTGTATTCAACCTTGAGTTTTTTCGCGTATGGTTCAGTCTATAACTGCGAAAATCTTTATTTCTTGCCTCAAGTGCCTCTTCTGACATCATTCCTATTGGTAGCGAAACTTTTCAATAATATCTGCTCCGTGTATTAATATTTTATGTACAGATGGAGGCATATAAAACCAAGGATATTCGGAAACAAATAATTCTGCTGTATTCCAAGCATATATGCGAAAAGCCTCTATGTTAACTGCATACCCACATGCCATAGTACGCAAAATTATACCAAATCTTTTTATAAGTTATACTTTTACGCCAGTTACTGTAGAGGCTAAAATTGGATGCTGGAAAAATATTCTTGCAGTATTCCCAGTGTTTGTATTGCCTGATGCTTTCGTGGGAATGTCCACCAATATACCCATTTTTTCTTTTAGCTCAAGTTGAATCTTTCTTTTGGTTTGCTGAGTGATTTCTTTATGTTCTCCACGAATTTGACAATTTTGTATGGGTATTCTATATGCGATGTGAATTATACACTCAAAGCACCGTATCCAAGCATGGAGTGTTGACAATCCGTACTCATACAAGTGCTCCTGTGGTTGTCTCAATTGAACATTATTTAGATTATTTATGAATTTTGGTGTTGCTCCACAAATTCCACAGGCCTGCGATGATGAGCCCGCTAAAGTGTTAAAAACTTTTCCATCAATCATTGTTAAATGTAATTCATGTACTACTTCGAAAAAACTCAACTTTGTCGGAACAATGCTTACAATTTGCCTTTTAATATTATCTATCTCAACCTTAACTAACTCCGCTGACTCTTTTTCAAAAATTATTTTAATTGGTCTGCAGAACCGAGTTGAAGAAGGCCTGTTATTTTGCCATAGAACAGCGTCTCCTTTTTTAATTTGTAAAGGCACAATACAGCAAATAAATACTCATCAGTTATTTCACAATCAGAAGCACTAAAACGTTGACGGTAAGTGGAGTGACCACTGCTGCCGTCACAGCCCCATTTAAATATTGTTTTATGCTGTCATTATTATTGCCTGCAGTCAAAACACCTTCAAAAGATTTGGAAAATCCTTGTACTATACGTGCAACAGTATGGTCTACAAGACTTTGCAGGGCAACTTCCGCTGAAAGTTCAGTTACGTGTATGCCACTGGGGTAACACTCTGTTTTAGCCTTAAGTAAAATATCGTAGCTTGGATAAATATTGCAGTTTCGTTCTTTGGCACCATATTGCATTATTTTGTACGACCTTTTTGAGTATCCGCCATCTATATAAAGAGATAAAGCTTCCTCAGGTGTATACGGAATTGGGATTTTTTGTTCAGAGCTTACAGACTTAAGCATTTTCGAAGCAGTCGAACTTTCTTCAAACAATTTTGAAACAACCTGTGAAGCATTTCTTTTTCCAGCTTTGTAAAGACTTACGCTTTCCGCTACCATTATCTCTTGGTTAGGTGTTCCGTTAACAACTGATGCAATTTTTTCTTTTTTGAGTTTTCATTGTACACTCTGAAAAAGGTTTTTGTATACGGTGATGGACAATTGGCTTAGAAAAAATTATATTTTCATCCAACCATTTCTTATTTCGCTCTTCGAACACTGACATAACCCTATGACATTCTTTCCACTTTTCTACAAGTTTGCTTATGAAATTTCTTAATTGTTTTTGAATTTTGCGAGTTTTCTCTTCACTATACTTTGAGCGATCAATGACGTTAGAAAATATATGATTTTCAACCATTAGAAATTTTTTTGTTGGTACTGGTTCACTGTGCCATATTAAAAAAAGCGTGCGTTTAGACTCTGCCATATTATCTAAAAAAGGAAAAAAATCAGTAACTTGCAAATACTTGCAGCCAATTTTTGGACAAGACGTAGACCACAACATATTTTAACAAATTATACAAACATTGAATCGAATCCCATCGAATCCACCACACTTATTTTCTACGGAACATTGGATTATACATATAAAAACACTTTGATATAGGACAATTTCTTTTTCCATTGTAAAGATCTAAAACATATATTAACAGACCACAATGACATTTTTTTTAATTAAAACATATCAAATAATAATAATTAAGTCACAAATCTTATTACAAAATTTTATATTTAAGTTTTTCATTTCAACAAAAATTGCACTTAAAAATAGGTAAATAGTAAATATTGCACTTGCTAAAACATGTGTTAAATTCGAAAGCTCACAGATATGCGAATATTTGGAACAAAACAAAAACGAAAACAGAAAAGACCACATAAGGAAAAGTAATTTTCAATAAAACAAACAAAATTTGGAGAATTCTGAATTTTAAAATTTCGCTAAAGCGCCGCTAGATTGACCATTTCTCCCACTGTGCGTTGGTGAGTTTTCATTTATATGGCACTCTCATAAGGTAGATCGTGTCAGCTGACACGGGTTGCGGCAACTCGTTGTTGACTGTTAGCACCATAAAAGTTGCAAACGTTTAACGTTTAACTCAATTATTATTTTTTTGAAACATTCACTTTACTTTTATTGTGTTCTCTCCTCTATTATTTCTATTCACCTCCGGATTCGAAACGTGACATCAACATGGGATTCAACCCAACGACATCATATAATGAGATTCAACATTATACTCTATGCTTCATTGTGGCTTTTATGTTACCTCTCCTCAAAATAGCCTCTATGAATTTCATTCAATTCACTCCCGTATGCAAGCCAATAAAAGAGAACGTAGATGAACAGAGAAGTTGCAACTACGAATAATCGTGGAAGCCAGAGACCAAACAATATTCTGTTAGTGCATCTGGTGAATAAAAAATTTTAACTCAACACAGCTGGCTGTTAAAATAACAGAAGTAGAGCGAGTTCGTCTGTAGAAAAGAATGTTATATTAAATTTCTGCACATCTGCTGATATGGCTCATTATTCCTCCCATACACCAATTCCATCGATGCACTAATTTCCCAAAACCGCTGGTGTTTTAACTATTTTCTTATCGAATTTGAATTATAAGTAAATTAAAAATTAAAAAAAAATCAATTAAAATTAATTTCAATTTGACTTTACTGGGACTCGAACCTGCGCATCAATGCATTTTCTGTATTAAAAACCATACAACAATGCACCAGTTTGCTACAACCTGTGAGTATTTTTACAATTTCCACATCGATTTTTTAATTATTTTAAAATTTTCGAAATTTTGAAAATGTAAAAACATTTTGTTGTCCATTTCATCTTGTTGATGGCCAACCCATCAACCTCGTTGATGAGCAACGATCAACCATCTCTATACCTATGCCAATGAAATTTAATTGTCACCCTCTCTGAACAAATAGATGATGCATCAATACATATGTACATATGTACATACATATGTACATCTATTGAGCAATAATAAATTGGTGGCTGCTTCAAAACCCTCACCATCATCGGGGCACAGCAGCTGCTAGGCTCTGATGACTGATCAACGAAAATCCTACTGTCCCCCAAACATATCAAAAAACAACAATAATAATATTGTTGTGTACACAAAAGCATCTATTGAATTATAATTTTTTAATACAGAAATATATGCACATAGAGGCGCAGGTTCGAGTCCCAGAAAAGTCAAATTGAAACTAATTTAAATTGATTTTTTTTTAATTCTTAAATTTATTTATAATTGAAATTCGATAAGAAAATTTTAAAATTACTTTGCTGTTTTAGGAATTTGGTGCATTGGTGAAATCGGTGTATGTGAATAAAACTAAGAATATCAGCAGATGTGCACAAATGTAAAGTAACATTCCATTCTACAGCGCGCTGCTAATTTTTTCAACTTTTCTCTCAAATCTGTAATTCACCATCACTCAACTCTGGTAACGTTAACAGGATGCAATAAGCAAAAGCAGAAAAAATGCAAAGACACAACTAATTGCTGGAAGTAAAATGAAATCCCCCAAATCGCGTTGCTTTGCTTAACTATACAAGCAAACACGGCTCAGCTGAAAATTGAAGCGAATGAATCGTGTTCTCGTTTTTTACTCGGCTGGCCGAGTTTGCTAATTTACTTTTCGTTAGCAAAAGCAAAGCAAAAGCAAATGCAGCAAAAGTAGCTAAGCAATTTCAAACCCTGGTTCAAATTCTATTTATAGCACTTATAGCACGGTTGCCGAACTTGGTAATTACCAAAATAGGTTATTTTTCGCTGTTGGTTTCTTGGTAACTTTCACATCTGTTTGGCAATTTTTGTTTTTAAGAAGTTGTTTACTATTTTTGGTATACAAGAAAAATATGGAAGTGATTATAGGACAAAGAGAATATTTTGGAGCGCTGACTGTTCATTGTGAATATGCACAGGCAAATAAAGAAGAGCATATCTCCGATTAAAAACTGAAATAGTTTTGCTTCGATACACATAGTACATATTAGTTGATATTTTTTCGTTTAGGCTTCATTTTTGAGCTCTTATGACCAATGTTTTTTTTTATAAGGAAAAAATGTATGTGAAAAATTAATATTTTTGGTAGAAGTTATAAATACATATGTATATAGATATATTTCGGAGATCACCACATCCCTTCATCAGACTTCTTTTTACTTTTATTCTTGCGTCCGCATAAAACATCCTTTAATGAAAAATTTCACTAAAAAGTTAAAAATAAATAATAGCTTAAAAAAACTAAAAAACACGCTTTAGTCTTAAAAATCGTACTAAAAATTGAGAAATAATTTAATTAGAAACAAAATGATGAACGAAAATATAAGTATTTAAGGAAAAGCGTGGGGGTGCTCAATAATATTTGAACATGAAAATATTCGATTCGTACAACTAGTACAAAAATATACATACCTAGTTGCGAAAGAGTACGTTATATGAAATCTCAAGAAAGTCAAAATAAAAATATTAGTTAAAAACAGCGATCTTAAATATTTTTTGACATACTGAGCACCACCCGACGCTTTTCCTTAAATACTTATATTTTCGTTCATCATTTTGTTTCTAATTAAATTATTTCTCAATTTTTAGTACGATTTTTAAGATTAAAGCGTGTTTTTTAGTTTTTTTAAGCTATTATTTATTAAATCTTCAATTTGTAAGGTCTTATTCTAGTCTAGAAGAATTGTTGTTATTGTTAAATTATCATGTAATTTGTTTTTAAATATTTAATTTTGTATAGTCTGTAAGATTTATATCATAGACTGAATAAATAAATAAAATAATGAAGCCACACGTTTCTCCGCAAAGTATGCAATGCAAAAAGGAGCCTGTTACATATGGATGTGTATACATACATACATGTAAGCAAACATGCAGTTAAGATAATAAAAGCTTGCTAAATACTTTTATTTAAAAAAACTTTTTTTTTGTTGGTGTAGGTAATTAGTACATCAATATTATATTAACTATAGATTATATAGTTGGTTTTGTACGCTGTTCACCTACCTCCCACTTCCCAAGTAAAATTTTTTTTAATTTAAGAAAAAACAAGTAAGGAAGCCTAAGTTCGAGTGGAATCGAACATAAGATACTCAGCTGTATGCTTTCATTGTTTGTTTGCGTTTGATGGAAACACGGTGTAGGTACTTTATATAAAGCGAGTGCTGCATAAAGTGGGCGTAGCCACGCCCATTTTCAAAATTTTTATCAGTCATCCAAATAAGCATATGAATATTATACTTTGTGTAAAATTTCATTCCTTTATGACTTCTAGTTACAAAGATGTCACGTTACAAATTCCTAAAGGGTGTTCCAGAAATATCTTTGTTAAAAAGTAGGCGTGGTCATAAACCGATTTCAATAAATTTTTGCGTGTCTATTAACACAAGTTATAAAAGTGTATAAACCAAGTTTCTTCATAATATCTCAATTATTTGTCGAGTTATAGGCTAAGAAATCTCGTATATTCCTGCTTCTAAAAGTAGGCGGTGCCACGCCCATTTTCCAAAATTTTTGTGTTTTTTGTTTTATGTCCATAGCTGGACTCCTGTCATAAAATTTCAATGATAAATCTTTATATTTGACAGAGATATCGCTTAAAATGTTTTCATTAGGCCCCTTTATAGTTCCCATATATAAAAGTGGGCGTGGTCGTCAACCGATTTCGCTAAAATTTTGAACATGTATTACTACAAGTAATAAAAGTGTACACACCAAGTTTCGTCATTATATATAAATTATTTGTCGAGTTATGGGCTAAGAAATCTCGTATATTCCTGTTTCTAAAAAGAGGCGGTGCCACGCCCATTTTCCAAAATTTTTGTGTTTTTTGTTTTATGTCCATAGTTGGACTCCTGCCATAAAATTTCAATGATATATCTTTATATTTGACAGAGATATGGCTTAAAATGTTTTTATTAGGCCACTTTATAATACCCATATATAAAAGTGGGCGTGGTCGTCAACCGATTTTGGCAATTTTTCGTCCAAACATTTGTCTAAGTAAGTATATCACGCCTACCAAATTTCATCGATATACCTTCAACGGTTTCTGAGTTATGACTCATAAAACTTTCAATGTTTGCCCCTTAATAAGTGGGCGTGGCACCGCCCATTTTCCAAAATTTCACCACATTTCTTCATAAGGGCCTGAGGTCAATACGTGGGTGAAATTTTATCACTCCAGCTCTATTAGTTACTGAGATACAAAATTTCCGATTTTTACTATATAGGGGAGGTGGGCGTGGTCATGGTCCGATTTCGCCCATTTTCAATACCGTCCGTTCCTGTCTTGATACCAACTTGCATTCCAAATTTCATCAAAATATCTCAATTTTTGCGCGAGTTATCGTGCGTACAGACGGACAGACGGACGGACGGACATGGCTCAATCGATTTCTCTTTTCACCCTGATCATTTTGATATATATAAGTCTATATCTATCTCGATTATTTCATTCTGTTACAATCCACCGTTAGGAAATCAAAACTATAATACTCTGTGTACTAGTACAGCTGAGTATAAAAATTGGGGGACGAAATTAGCACATAAATATCTAATTCATTTTATGTTATTACCATCTTGATCCATTGAGGGGGGGAAGGGGTCTAGGTGAACGTTCACCTAGACTCCCCACATTTGATTTTTAAAAAAATACCCTTAAAATTCGAGCACAAAATTTTTTGTTGGGGGAAGAAATTAGCACATAAAAAGTACATAAATCCTAGCCTACCAATTTTCAAATCCATTGAGTAGGGGGTCCAGCTGAACGCACCAGTAAATAATGTTTTGCATTTTTTGCCGCGCTCTCCCACAATCCGCTGAAGTGAGGAGATCTGGGTGGAATGAATTTCCACAAGATTCCCTCTTCGCCACAAAAGTTTACCACTGAATTGATGTGCTGCTGAGTCATGAATTCTTCAAGTAGCCGGCGTAATTCATTACTGGCTCCAATGAAATTGGTCGCATTATCTGTGTAAATGACTCGTGGCTTTCCTCGCCGAGCAATGAATCGTTAAGTGCAGCGAGAAATGCTACAGTTGACAAATCGGGTACAACCTCTAGATGAACTACTTTGGTGCTAAAACAAATGAAAACTGCTATATAGACCTTAATTGCAGCTCTGCCTCTTATTTTCTGAGTCATTAGTAGGGGGCCACAATAAACAACGCCCGTTGTATGGAATGGATACGTTTGACTGACACGTTGAGAAGGTAATGTCCCCATTATCTGAGAGGTGATGTGTGGACGAAAACGATAATAAATTATATAGTGGTGAATTACCTGCCTGATGGCACTTCTCGCGTTAAGTACTCAAAATTTATCACGAAGAATATTTTGCAGTGTTTGAGCGCCGGCATGAAGCTATTTGCGATGATAATGTGTGATTAGAGTTTGAACGAAGGGGTGTGTATGAGGTAAGACGATGGGATGTTTAGCGTTGAAGCTTAATGTTGAATTTTGAATTCTGCCACCTACACGAATAATATCTTTATGCAAGAACGGTGCAAACTGCGAGAGTCTTGATGATCTATCGAGTGGTAAATTATTTAGCAGTTTGTGATATTCGTCTCAAAAATGTAGTTGCTGAATATTTTTTCAAATGAGTTCTAACGTTGCTTCTATTTCGTCAGCTGTGATAGTTAAGTTGTGTTTGCGTTGAATAACCCACCTCACGTACGTAAATATGCGAAGAAATTTTTGGAAATTGTTAATGTGTTTGTGTGGCGATATTATGTCAACTCCTTGTTCTGCAATCAAGACGAATCTCTTATGCCGCTGTTCTGGTAAATCAGAGGGTGTATCAAAAGATGACTGGCCATTGATCTTGGGGTAGCATTAGAAAGTGTGGTCCACGAAACCAGAGAGTGTTGCCGTTGATGTCGGCTGCTGTAGCTCCTCTTGACACTAAGTCAGCGCGATTATGTGCTGATGATACATGATGCCACTTGAATTGTGATGTTAGCGACGGCTCCCCTTTGATCCAAGAACGATAGTTGAGTCAGACCAGCAATGGATAGTTTCAGGATTTGGCGAAAAAATATCGATGATGGATTTTAGAAGTTCTGCTAGTAATAACGCCACGCACAATTCTAGATGAGGGAGACTGATTTCCTTTCTTCCCCAGTGTTTTGATGTAGTCTACATTGCCGAGCTGTAGGATTTCTTCACGATCAGCTTCTAGACTATCAGAGATGATGCATTCGTTATTGGTTGCGAACTTTCGCAAGGGAAACCCTCCACGATTAAGCAACTCAACAACTTGTTGTTTAATATGGATCACTTCTTCTATGGTAGCACCACCCATCATAAGATTGTCAACATAAAAATCTCTGAGTGTAACAGTTGATCCTATTGGTAGCGATGTTGCTTCGTCCTTGCTAGCTGTTGTAAAGCTCTGCTGGCGAGGAATGGCGCACTGCTTGTCCCATATGTAACCGTTTGGGTCTCGTATGCTTTCACTGGAGCGTCAGGTGATTCTCGCCACAAAATACACTGCCACTCCGTATCAGATGAATTGACCTTTACATGACGATACATTTTGGCAATATCAGCCACCAAAACGTATTTGTAGGCTCTGAAGCGAAGCAAAATGGTAAAAATTTCGTCTTGTATTGTTGGACCGACGAGCAATATATCGTTCAATGATTTCCCACCTGACGTGTGGCACGACGCATCGAATACCACGCGATGTTTTGTGGTACTGCTATCTGCTTTGTGGCCGCTGTGGTGCAGTGGGTAGAGTGCTCGCCTGCTATACCAGAGGTCTCGGGTTCAAACCACAGTCCGAGCAAACACCAAAAAATTTTTTTTCTAGTTAGAAAAAATCCAATTATTGGGTTTTTTAAGAGCAGCGGTCACCTCTCGGCAGTGGGCGGCATACCCTCCGAGTGTATTTCTGCCATGAAAAAGCTTCTCACAAAAAACGCATTCGCCGTTTGGAGCCGGCATAAAACTGTAGGTCCACCCAATTAGTAGGAAAAACAAAAGGAGCACACCTCGAATTGGGAGAGAAGCTCGGCCATAACTCGTCGGAGTTATAATAGCGCCATTGTATTATTATTATCTGCTTTGTAGCACCGTGGTGGGGTATGAAATTGCCGGCGTATTCAGTGCCTTTAAGCGCAGTCATATGTTCCATATTAATATACTCATCGATGAATTCATGGCAAATGACAAGTTACGAGAAAATTTAAGCTCAAGGGACACTAACCTTTTAAAGGCAGCTTCATACGAATTTCCTAACACGTTGGGGTCTTCTTTGACTGGTAATCGAACGATAAATCGGTTGGTTTTTGGGCACCTGGTTGTGGTGGTTACAAAGAAGTCTTCACATGCTTGCTCTTCTGCTGTCAATGATGTCGATGACCTTGAGGTTTGCTCTTCGAGTGCCACAAACTTTTCCAGCAGCGGTTCAAGTACGCGTTCTTCTGACACAGTGAGAAATGTCTTGTATGGCGATGCTAACTGCTGAGAATTCTTATTTTCCGATGAAATTTGTGGTGCTGATATGAGATATGCCAGAGATTATCCAACCTAGTTTCGTTTTTTGTAAAATTGGTGAATTGTTGTGCAATTTAATTTGACCGACGAGAAGTAAATCATGAAACAATGCTGCCCCAATGAGACAATCGATACTAGACGGTTTATAGAACTGCTCGTCAACCAACGTCATGTTGTTAGGTAAATTCCATTTCTCAATGCTGATGTTTTTGCTGGGTTGACACGAAGTTATTGTTGGAATTATGACTGCTTCCAAGGTCGATGAAAATTCTGTATAAGTTCGAAGGTGACCGTCATTAGCGCAGGTTCTGTTGCGCTCGTTCGTTCTTAAACCTCTCTGTGTGTGCAAAGTGACAAAAATTCCTAAACGTGTTGTTGACTATGTTGAAGAAGATGAAATGCCTTCGGCTAAAACAATGAAATTAAATAAAAGTGGGTATTCCACCGATCATAATTTCTATAAACCACTGCAGTTCATCACAAATGATCTAACTGACGATGAAACCGAAATGGAACTTCCAGCCAAATCGGAAAAAATAACATTATCACCAATTAAAGTTTTGACCGAAAACAGTAGTCAAGTACTACAAAAATTTGCTGAAGCAAATGTGAATAACTTTCTTGTGAAAAAAACAGCGATAGGCATAAAAATTATCTGTGAAACTGAAGAATCATTTAATTCAATAAAGACCATACTCAAAAAAAACTGTTATCAATTTTTTTATCACGATCAAAAGCATGCCCGACCTTTCAAGGTTGTACTCCATGGCCTTGAAGGTAAATCTGCTGACGAAGTCAAACAATCTCTTCTACTGCATAATTTAAAATGCATAGAAGTCAAGGCAGTAATTAAAACCTACAACAACTATACGGATACACTCTATGTTATTAGTTTCGAGAACGGTAGTGTAAAGTTGAGCGATCTGCGTGCCAATATAAAATCTCTATTTCGCACGATCGTCAGATGGGAGTACCAGAAAAGAATGAAAAATAAGCCAGTGCAATGCCACAATTGCCAAATGTTTGGTCACGGCGAGAGAACCTGCTACGTGGGCGCTAATTGTACAATTTGTGCTGGTAAGCACAAAACTGGTTTGTGTACATCCACAAACAAAATACGTTGCGCCAACGCAAAGGCGAACATAAATCGACTGATCCCCTCTGCCCAAAGCGTGATGCTTTTCTACGTATAAGAGAACAATAAAAATGCGAAGAAATCAACAACTAACAAATAAGAATAAGAGCAATGTAAAATCCAACTCTTATCGCTACAGCTCTTCCTCATTTCCCATATATCCCCTAACCCTGCATGGTCGCACAACCCAACCAACGTTCGTCAAACAAATACTGATTTATTTACGGAGGATGAAATTACCCAACTAACGTTAGATGTTCTTAATAAATTAAGCTGTTCTAAAACAAAAACAGATCAATTTCAAGTCATCACACAATTAGCAATTAAGTACTTATATCAAAGTAAGTGATTATGATTAGCTCTGAACTGATAGTGATTTTATGGAACTTTTGAAGTATCCGAAATAAGGAAATCGAATTATTTGAATTTTTAGTAGCAAACAACGTTGATATTTGCCTTCTTTCTGAAACTTGGCTTAACAACCAACAAAAGCTTTCTCGTTCTAATTACAATTGCATTCGAAAAGATCGTATAAATAAGCGTGGCGGTGGAGTAGCTATAATAATACGAAAAGGTATTCAATAACTATAAAAATGTTTCAAATATTACTACTGAAGTTGTTGAGCATTTAGGTATAGAATTGTTCACCAAAAGTGGTATAATAGTAAGAATGTTTAGTGTATATTATGCCGGTGGATCAAGAAATAATGGGATGCGAAATAAGTATAAATCCGATTTAAGAAAACTTTTTAATACAAATTGTAAATTTGTGATTTGTGGTGATCTTAATAGTAGACACAGATCCTGGGGATGTCTACGGGCAAACGCATGGGGAAATGCTTTAGACGAAGTGTCAGCCTTATTTCCTGTTACGATAACCCACACCCAAACCCCCACTTACATTCCTTCTGCTCCCAACAGGAACCCATCAACATTAGACCTTATAATCTCCAACATTCCCAATAGCTTATCTCAGCCCGTCACAATTAATGATTTAAGCTCAGATCATTTGCCTGTAATATTTCGAATGTCCTTTGACATATCCCACCAAGAGCCTTTATATTTTGACTATAAAAACGCGAACTGGTATAAATACAATCAAATTTTAAAACGAGAATGTAGTGGCCAATCCAAGCCGTAGCTAGATTTAAATTTAAGGTAGGGCAGCGTTGGTTTAAGGTAGGGCGGAAGTAAATAATGTATCACAATTAGTCTTACATCGCA
This sequence comes from Urophora cardui, assembly GCA_960531455.1. Lineage (NCBI taxonomy): Eukaryota > Metazoa > Arthropoda > Insecta > Diptera > Tephritidae > Urophora > Urophora cardui. The sequence goes on along the minus strand of OY482673.1, from coordinate 91,888,800 downwards.
CATAGGTAGATTTTCAACTTTTATGCGGCCAAAATTGAATTTTGTAAAGTTGTTACAATTGCAGAAAAAAACATACCCACATATTGGAAATAGACTGGGGAACAATAATTCATCGCTTTTTTCCCGACCCCATACTCTGCACTTGCTGCCAGATGGTCGAAACTTAGCATATCTAAAGTAAATTTTTTAGTTTTTTTTACATAATTTTAAGTGATAGTTTCAACGTGAATATTTATTATTTAAAGCAATTCATTTAAGTAATCGTGATGGATCCTAAAGCTTCAGGTAATTATTAAAACTTTTCAATAATATCCTTGATTTCCAATAATTCTAAGTTTATAGTTTTAAGCTTTTACAGTTGCGATATTTAAAAAAATTATCACTCTTTTTCGTGTTCAAAATTGATTTTGTTATGTTGCTCTGTCAGACTCAGTCACATTAACCCTTGGACATGATATCTAGTACAATTAATATTTTGCCGACAAAAAATTACGTCGCACAAAGCCGCACTTCACTACTAGATACAGGGTTTTTCTTATGTACCTGCAATAAAATTCTTTTTTGTGTTTTATATTTGATTTTAATGTTTATATTTCTAACGCATATCTTGGTTAATGTAGGTGATGCTCGAAAGTAACCGAGATATTTATCAGCGATTATTGTTAACTTCCTAGGCAGTATTTTTAGTATTTCCAATTTTTCAAAGTCAAGGAAATACTTATCATAAAAAGGGGCTAAGAATTCTGAAGCTACATTTTTTTAGAAGATTTTTGAGTATGCAGTTTTGCAGCTCATTCAATTGTAATATAATAATATGCAACAGAATTCTTTGAAATAAATTTAGAAACTATTTCGTATGATTTTTTTTTGAGTCACTGTATATATTTTTCAATAAAATCGACTTTTAACACAAATTATTAAAACTTTACATTAAACAAGCAATTTTGAATAGATGTAGACAATAAAATATTTATTTTATTTATATTTTAAAACTTGAAAATCTACCTATGTGCATGGAGGCATGGCTTCCAAAATCAGTCAGCATAAATATCACTTTTCTCTAGGTCAGTGACGTACATTGGCTCAGATTTCCATCTGTCTACCGAAAGGGACGGCTTTCCATTAAGGAACCACCGTCCGAGAAAAATGACTTTCGAAGAAAAAAGATGTTCTACACTCATATATACATATGTGCATGTTTTTATAAGTGCCTTTCCTCGGTAATCGTACGCAGTATTGGGGGTTTGTTTGGTAAATTTTACAACTTACCAACATCTGCGGTCGACGGGACTTTTGAATTTAGAATCAGGAGGACCTCCTCTACAACCCCCAATGACTTTTTTTCAACGCGTGGTAAACTGTTGGAAAATTTTCCCCGTACTTTTAATACCTATTTGTTGACACATAATTATTGTGACAGTACATAAGCAATACTCATTGAGAATAAGCCAACAAGATGGTACAGCTTCCAATTTAGGTGTGGAGATTTGGAGATCTTTAAATTTGGTATGTGGGTCGCCTGTAGGTATGCACGCAAGTCAAGGTGAGAAAAAAACTCTCGAAAATGATTAAACGATAACCATAGATTATTTTTCCATCGAGTAAAATGTTTTAGATTAGCACACAGCTTTAGAAATCGATTCCGCGCTTTTGGTGTTGTTCGCTCACAGTGAGATAAGTTTTTGTCAGAAAAGTGCCGGAATGAACCATTCCTTTAACCAAACTACAAAAATTCGATGGTCTTATTTAATTATATATGTGATGCAGGGTGGATTCTCCATATCATACATTGAAACCGCAATAATTTTTTATCTCAAACTATGACAGAAAATTTAATTATAATAATTCATCTCACTTGTTGGCCTTTTTAAGGTAGGGCATTCTAATTTTAAGGTAGGGCATTGCCCCACAATGCCCCCCCCCCTAGCTACGGGCCTGGGCCAATCCATGGATCTTAATAAAACTTTCCATAAAAGCAAAATAGATTCAGATATAAATTTTCTTACAAGGAAAATATTGGATGCTGTGCGGCTTTCTGTTCCAAAAGTTAGCGGCAATAATTACCATCTAAAGCTTCCTTCATTTATTATGAATATAATCAAAAACAGAAACTATTACCGTAGGCAATGGATAAGATATCGCCAAATCTTCGACTTTATTCAGATGAAAAATCTTAATGTCATGATTAGTAGCGAAATACATAAGCTTAGAAATAGGAAGTGGAATGAAAAGCTTCGTTCTCTTGAAAAGAGATCTAAACCCTTCTGGAATATAACGAAAATAATGAAAACTAAACGTCATGTCATCCCTCCTATTATGAACAGTAATACCATTCTCAATACTAATGAAGAAAAAGTGATCTCCTTCTCTGAAAACTTTCTGCAATTTCATAAAGTTGCTGAAAATCTTTACGTACCTTCCCACAGCAGCAATATCAATTCCATTGTGTCGCATTTTGACACACTTCACTCTGTCACACCTCATTCTTGTTATGTTACCAGTAAACATGTTTCAACTATAATAACCCTTCTTCATAATAAAAAGTCTGCTGGTCTTGATGAGATTAACAACCTAATGTTAAAATGTCTCCCTGAAAACTCGGTAGAATATTTAACCTTCATTATAAATTCATGCCTCAAATTGCAATATTTCCCAGATAATTGGAAAACAGCGATGGTAATTCCCATACACAAGAAAGGTAAACCTAATAACATCACATGTAGTTATCGTCCAATTAGTCTTCTCAGCAGTCTCAGCAAGGCGCTGGAGAAAGTACTAAAAGATAAAATCTGGGAATTCCTGGACACTACCAATATCATACCCAATGAGCAATTTGGATTTCGCAGATTTCATTCCACTACTCATGCCATTAAACGCCTTTGCAATCAAGTAAAGGACAGCCTTGCAAACAAAAAATCAACGTCCTTAGTCTTACTCGATGTCGAGAAAGCGTTGGACTCAGTTTGGCATAACGGCCTCATTGCTAAACTTGTTCAGTTTTCTTTTCCAAGTCACTTAATCAAAATTATTAAAAGCTACCTTACCAACAGACATTTCTGTGTAAAACCAGGCGATTGCTTTTCTGACTTAACTTTGATACCTGCGGGCGTACCCCAAGGATCGGTCTTAGGACCACTTTTATACATCATCTATTGCTCTGATATCGAAAAATATACTACGTGCAATTATTCATATTATGCCGATGACGTTGCAATTTGGAGTTCACATGAATTCGGTCGACAAGCTACGAGCGAATTATAACGTGCTCTAGATATTATATCTAATTATTTTCACAAATGGAAAATCAAACTTAATCCAGATAAAGCTCAAGCAATCTTCTTTACGAGAAGAAGAAACCCTTGTTTTTTTCCGGGTTTACCCTTACAAATTAATAATTTCAGTATTTCATGGTCTAACACTGTGAAATACCTAGGTTTGATCCTTGATCCCAAACTAATATTCAAAGACCATATACAGAGTGTAAGTCAAAAACTTGATCTTGGTATAAAAATGTTGCATCCACTAATTCACAGAAAGTCAGATTTAAGTAATGACAACAAAATTATCATTGTCAAAGTGATTTTTCAATCTATGATGCTATATGGATGTCCAGTTTGGGGAGTATGTTCAAAAGTTCACAAAACCAAACTACAAGTTCGCCAAACCAACCAAACTACAAGTTCGCCAACTTTTGAAAATGATGCTCAAACTACCCTGGCACTACTCCACTACCCGCATTCATACTGATAACAAAGTAGAACTTATATCAAAACAAATAACTAAGATAATTGATAAATTTAATAGTCATTGTGAACTCTCAGAAAATATTCTTATCAATTCACTGCCGATCATAGATAGTTAATTTACTTATATTCAAAATCAAAATTGATATATACATAGATCGTATTTATGCAGTGGCGTAGTAACGGGGGGGGTTTTGGGGACAAAACCCCCCCCGAAAGATTCGTATTGACCATAAAACCATCTTTGACTTTATTAGCATACATTTCTTTTTCAGGAAAAAATCAATGAGAATAGCAATTTTTCGAAATTGGTAATTCGAAATTTAGCGCTTTTTCACGAAGTATTACTTATAATTCTAGCGTTTTTTGAGCCGTAGGAAAGTGCAAGAACCGCAGGAATTTTACCACAATTTACATTCTTTGTACTTATATTCGCTCTTTTGTGGTAAAATTCCTACGGTTGCTGCACTTCCCTACGGCTCAACAAACGCTACAATTATTATACGGTATTGCTGTTATTAACATGCTAATAACAGAAAAGTAACGCCAATTATTTAAATTTCAAGTTTTCTTTCAATTACTTATCATCTTAATCAAATAATATTAGTATAAACTACAATGGGAATAAATATGCAATGTATAAGAGTATCTGAACTTGAGATTTTACTTAATGTCTGTCAAAATGGAATATTAAAAAACTAAATTATATAAGAAAATTATTATTTATAACCGTAGCACATAGGTAGATTTTCAAGTTTTATGCGGCCAAAAATATTTTATTGTGTACATCTATTCCAAATTGCTTGTTTAATACAAAATTTTAATAATTTGTGTTAAAAGTCGATTTTATTGAAAAATATATACAGTGACTCAAAAAAAAAATCATACGCCAGAGTTTTTAAATTTATTTCAAACAGTTCTGTCGAAAATTTGACTATCTTATTTTCGTTTAAAAATGTAAACAATTTTTCAATAAAAATCGCCTTAAGCAGGATTTCTAAGCTTATGGAAAAATCCGAAAAATCGTAGAAATTTCTAAAAGTGGATTAAAAATTTCAAAGCGCGGCCAGAATTTATAGAAGATTTTGAGGAGATTTCTAAGGGCACTGTTATGTAGCCAACCAATTTTAGTGTAAAAAGTGCTATTCTCAATGCTGTAAAAATTTCCGTCGATTTTAGTAATTTTTTTCTGTAGGGTGTTTGCGTTATATGTACGTGAGACCGTTCCAATTAAAATTTCCGAAAAGCCAATGAAATTTTTCAAAAAGTTGAATGTTGCATATTATTATATTACAATTGAATGAGCTGCAAAATTGCATACTCAAAAATCTTCTAAAAAATGTAGCTTTATAATTTTTAGCCCCTTTTTATGATAAGTACTTCCTTAACTTTGAAAAATTGGAAATACTAAAAATACTGCCTAAAAAGTTAACAATAATCACTGCTAAATATCTGGGTTACTTTCGAGCATCACCTACATTAACATTAAAATTAAATATAAAGCACAAAAAGAAAATTATTGTAGGTACTCTGAAAAAAATACCCGTAGTTAAACCAACAACTTTCCGCTGTTGAATTTTCGTCTTTGATTCAAAAGCAAAATTATTTGTTTTAACGGCAAAGTTTTTGATTCAACAACTTTCCGTAGTTAATTCAAAGACGGGCGTTGTTGATCCAAAAACTCTCTTGCTGTTTAAAAATTTTTTAGTATAAAAAAAGAAGAATAAAAAGATAGAAAAAAAAAATTTTCAAATTCCATAACAAATACATAAAATAAACGGTTAGCGTGTATACGAACTTTTTCACTACGAAGCTATAAACATGCACCACGAGTAATGTATTCAAACTACTTCAACAACCCATCATGTGAGAGTGTGGAAAAAATTAGGCGGATTTGCAAAATATACCAGTGAAGAAAACAATAGCATATAAAATCAATAACAATAATAATAAAAACAAAATACAAATAAATTAAATTTAGTGAAATTGTATTGCAGTGGAATGAATAGCATAAGCATTACTACGCTGCAAACAAGAGTTGTTTTAAAGGCTGGAAGGAGTGGCCAAGGCAGATGAAGAATAAAAAAATAAAGATGGAAATGGTCAATCGAAAAAATTCGTTTGGTGAAACCAGGCCTTAGTATTAATATTGCTAGGTAAACATACATTATATAAAAAAATAAAATAAAATAAAATAAAATAAAATAAAATAAAAAAATATATATTATATTAAAAAAAATTACTATTGTTTAAAATTTTTTTGGGTTAATTTATGTATATGCGTGAGTATTTGCTTCAATGGTGCCCGTTGTTGGACCAAAAACTTTTGCTGTTAATTCAAAAGCAAAAACTGTTAACTTAAATGTAAAAGTATTTGATTTAACAGGTTCCGTTGTTAACTTAAATACGAAAAGTATTTGAATCAAAAACGCTCGCATCTTTGAAACAACAACGGAGCGTTGTTGGGCACATTTCAACTGCGGAAAGTTGTTCGTTTAACTGCAAAAGTCTTTATATTTACAGCGTTTTTTTTTCAGAGTACATATGAAAAACCCTGTATCTAGTAGTGAAGTGCGGCTTTGTGCGACGTAATTTTTTGTCGGCAAACTACTAATTGTACTAGATATCATGTCCGAGGGTTAATTTGACTGAGTCTGACAGAGCAACATAACAAAACCAATTTTTAACATGAAAAAGAGTGATAATTTTTTTTAAATATCCCAACTTTAAAATCTTAAAACTATAAACTTAGAATTATTCGAAACCAAGGATATTATTGAAAAGTGTTAACAATTACTTGAACTTTTAGGATTCATCACGATTACTTAAATGAAATGCTTTAAATAATAAATATTCAAGTTGAAACTAGCACTTAAAAATTTGTAAGAAAAAAACAAAAAAATTAACCTCAGATATGCTAAGTTACGACCATCTGGGGTAAGTGCAGAGTATGGGGTTGGGAAAAAAGCGATCAATTATTGTTCCCCATTCTATTTCCAATATGTGGGTATGTTTTTTTTCTGTAATTGTAACAATTTTACAAAATTCAATTTTGGCCGCATAAAACTTGAAAATCTACCTATGCGCGTAGATTTCCAGAAGAGAATATGAGACTTACTTTTGAAGTATAGTTAAAGGCCCTTGGCAACTGACAATCTGGCATGTCAAGCAGTGTGTATGTGTGAGTTTTTTTGTGTGTGTTAGTGCAATCGGCAGTCGTCGTGCTACACGTTCTTGTTCGGGCTCGCGTTGATGAGAATCAAATCTTTTAGATATTTGCGTCAATCACCCGACACTCACACATATGTATACACTTCTTAACATTCCAGATTTTAAGTGGCCAAGGGCCTTAAGAGTTTGATATATGTATTATAATAATATAATTGTATTAATATATATATAATTTATAAGCCATATTTGTGTACTAAAATGTTAAATTATAGTCTGAAAAAATTACATTGCGCTAGCTTAGAGTGCAAACTGTGTAAGTCCACTTTTATGAAAAAGTGTATTTTTATGTAGAAAGCTAGAAAAATCAAATACGCACCGCGCTAAACAAGTCTGAGATACGTGTCATATTTCTACTCGTTGTTATTCAGTGATACGCAAATTGTGTAAGTCCAAAAAGCGAAAAAAATTGTGTAAGTCCAAAATATTTATTTGAACAGAATTTTTTTTTCATTTCGAATTTTTTTTTTCTTTTTTGTTTTTTGTCTCTCCTACAAAGTTTTAAAAAAGGACTTACACAATTTGCATTCTAAGCTAGCGATTTTTATCATTTGTAAAAAAAATTGTAGTTTTTTTTTGGTAATTATAATTTTGGTAAATTTTTTACATTGGCTGTAACCCCCCCCGAAAAATTCTCTAGCTACGCCACTGTATTTATGTACATGCATATGTGTATGTATGTGTATATATATGCATATATGGATATATGTATATATATATGTGTATGTTTGTGTGTATGTATGTGTGTATGTATGTATGTGTGTATATACATGTATATAAAATAAAACGAAATATACCCAGCAAACAGTCTCTAACGTTAGAAATTTTGTCGAGATTACCTTAGATAACTAGTGTAATTCTCTATATATTCTCAAATCGATAACTATGGTTGAAAACTACACTAGAATTCGATTAGCGAGTAATTAGAGAAGGAGCCAAATCTCACGCCTTTTATCAATTCTCAATATATTTCTGTGATATATTGAATATACATACATATATTGAAATTGATACTAAAAAATGGTAAAGTTAATATTACCGTAGTACAATGTTTTCCATTAAAAAGTACAAGAAATACCTTTAATTTAAATAATAAGAATGAATTTAGTTTAAATTTCAGTTCTTATAAATGTGATAAACTTGTACATACATGCGAATATATGTATATAATCATATGCAATTTGGCACTAATAAAATCTAAACAATGAAAAAATCATGTAAAAGGAGACAAAGCTTTGTTTTTCATTTGAATTGGAAGTATTTGCAAATTCTGATTAGAATCTCATTAGAGAACTACATTAGAATTCGATTCGAGAATTATAATTTTATCGATTTGAGAATTAGGTACCCTTTTGTTTGAGAACGCTGTGATTCTCGATAGATTTTCGAGTCGTCCTCTAACGTTAGAGGTTTGAGAATGAGGCTAGTTCTCGAGTCATTCTCAAATCGATAACTAACCTCAGTGTTTGTTGGGTATGTACATTTCATTATACTCATGTGCATTTCCTCATTTGTACTTAAATATTTATACACTAATTTAATTATTACGTTGATGGTTCTCTGCAAAAAATGCGATTAATCCGGGACGTGTCCGGGATCAATCGCAAGGGAGCATGCGACTAATACAATTTTACATCCCTTTATATGGAGTGAATTGATCGCATTTGTTCGAGCATGTCCTATGAACAGACTAATTGTTCAACTTGTATACCCGAACGGGTACCAATGTAGATTAATCACTAACATACCGAACGGGTACAAATGTAGATCAATCGCTTTCATCCCGAACGGGTACGAATGTAGATTAATCGCTTTTATCCCCAACGGGTACAAATGTAGATCAATCGCTTTCAGCACGAACGGGTACAAATGTAGATTTTTCCTTAAAAAATTGTAAATGTTCATGCATATTTAAATAAAGATTATATAATGTTTTACTTTTGTAAAAAAATCTCAATAAATAAATTAAAAAAATTGTAAGTTTTGAGTATGCATTATATGAGCGTAATGTAAAGGATTTTTTCAAAGGATATTTTAGGCAACATTTTGTTAAAATTGTTATTAAAAAGGGTGTTCAATTCGTTTTACCGGTTATTCTACAATTTTTTAAATACACTCAAAAAAAAAATTACTCAGGTTATGGAAAAATGGGAATGATTCGGCGCTAAAGACATATTTCCATATTTTGATGTACAATTTTCTTTAAAACGTGGTTTTTATTCCTTGATTTGAAGAAAATCGTACATCAAAATATGGAAATATGTCTTTAGCGCCGAATCATTCCCACTTTTCCATAATCTGAGTAAGTTGTTTTTTCAGTGTACATTGCATATTTTTGTAAACTGTCTACATTTAAGGAATCTAGATTTGTACCCGTTCGGAATAAAAGCGATTAATCTACATTTATACCCGTTCGGGATGAAAGCGATTAATCTACATTTATACCCGTTAGGGAGCAATTGGTCTACAATTAGTCTACATTTATACCCGTTCGGGAAGAATTGGTCTACAATTAGTCTACATTTATACCCGTACGGGAACAATCGGGGACTAATTGTGGACCGTTGTTCTCGAAAGAGATCAATCGCGGACAAATCTCTTTCGGGATTGATCGCACATTTTTTTGCAGGGTTAGTACACTATGTATTTATATGGATACTCATGTATTCATACACAGTTGTATGTATATGTACTTACATATCCCTCACGGAAAAAAAAAGTTAGTTGCAAAAATAAATATATTAAAAAGTGATTTATATTCAACTAATTTTAAAGTAGCTTTAAACAAATGCAGCGCGGGACGGTTTCTTGTATATGTACATATTTATATGTAAATACATGTTTTCAGATCTAAGTATGCCAAGATTGTTTTTTCTTTTTTTTGGTTACCGTTTTTCAGCTTCACGTCCCATTAAACACTGAAAACGAAATTCTCAAACGGAGAAAATATTGTTTCATATTTATCATTTGAAAATTAAGATAAATTCAATTGTTTCTCAAATATTGTTTATCAACTTGAGAACAATTTGCGAAATTTGAGGAAAATTTGCTTCGCATTTTTACCATTTCTTGAATTTCGACATCAAATGCAGGATTAAGTTATTTATATTTAACTACAAGTAAAGTAGTTGAAAAGAAACTCAAGATAAAGTTATTTACTTTAAACTACTAGTAAAGTAGTTGAAAACAAATGCAGGATAGGGCAATTGACTGCTTGCTATGACATCGCCGTGTTAAAAAAGTCAGTTCATTGCAAAGGAAAAAGTCACATTTTCAATTAGTTGTTATTGAAAATAAAGTAGTTTATCAAGTGATTTAAAATTAATTAAATTTCCTACAGGGATATATATGTATATACATGTACATATGACTGCATATCAAAAAATTAAGTAGAGGTTTTTTATATGTATTTTTTTCCTTTGAATAAATTAAGTTATCACCCCAAATAGATCTTTAATATATACATATGTATATACATAATAAATGTTATAGTTGTAAAGTTCAAGGAACTGTATCTCTACAAAAGTGTGATGACTTTAGGTTAAATAAACGTTTTTAAATACATAAATAAATGAAAATGAAATGAAAATTCTGTATGGCATGATTTTAGCATAACACAGCACACTTGCTGTGTTTTGGTTGTTGTTTATCCAATTCCCGTCACCTGCATATTATGCCGTTTGCGTGGTAGCCGTAGATGTGCTATTCTCTCGGTAATGAAGTGGAGTTGAGAGCCAGAGACCAATAACACACGAGCGAGAACAGAGTTTCCTGAGCTATTACATAAACGAACTATCGCAGTAGCAAGAATTACTTCTCCTTTAACGACCCCAGTCTGTAACGCTGCTGATTGCTCAACCGTTGGTTCTTCTTTTTTCTTGTTATCTGCATTGTTTCTGGATGTGCGATGTAGCAGCGTGTGGGGACTTACACGGCATACCTGGCAGCGACGAAGTGATGGGCATTGATTTGATGTGTGGTTAAATCCGAGACAGTTGAGACATAGCCGTTTGACTAAAGGTACTGCCAAACGATGCAATTAAAGTGCTTTCAGAAAGTGAAAAAGTCAAATTTTCTCGTGTAGCCACCAAAAAAGTACTTTCTGAAAGTGTTTTCCGAAATTTCAGCAATTAATTTCTTACCAAAAACTTTCATCGTCTAGCTGCGAGAAAAATACTTTTCAGAAATACTTTTCACTTTCAATTGTTACATCTGAAAGTGTTTTACTTTCTGAAAATTGCTAGCTGATAGAGTGTTGTCTAAATGATCGAACCGGCATGTAAATATGCTTTCTTTATAAATTACATATGTACAAATAAAATACAATTATTAAAATATTTAATTATCACGTTATATTTTTCATATGAACACAAAAAACACAAAAGCAAAGACACAAAACAAGTTATATATATATACACAAAAGTCACCACCATCACCATCCACGCACAGCTGTTTGCTCTCACACAACCATCATGCACACAACAAGCTGTTTGCTCTCCTATATCTGTCTTCTTCTCACAGCTGTCTGAACGTAATTTGACAGCTGCCAGAAAGTACTTTCAAAAACTCATTTCCCTTTCACCGTGTGGACAAATGAAAAGTAATTTCTGAAAGTTTGTGGAAAGTGGAAGTAAAAAGCACTTTCTGAAAGCACTTTCATTGCGTCGTGTGGATACTCATGAAAGTTCTTTCAATGATTTGACACTTTCGGAAAGCACTTTCATTGCATCGTCTGGCAGGAGCTTAAGTTGTAGCGCTCAAGAGAGTCCATTTTCATGAACTTGGCACATTTGAATGCATTGTGATATGGGCTCATTTCACAAAGTGAACAATTTGACGATGTGGTGGCGAATTATAATTGTTTTGTTGAATTTGTTTTCGACTCAGTATTTTTTGGATTAGAGGAGCGATCTGGCTTTGCTCGTTTGGCTTCGATGATAATAAATGTTTGGCATCGGCATTCGAGAAATTCTGCCAAATCGTTCCATGATGGGAGCTGCAGCGTTTTCACCGACTTTTTGTCAAATTTGGTAGCAACTTCGTCTTCCCATTTGCTTCGCGTATCTTCGTCGAGCTTAGCCGCTACTAGGTGAAGAATTATTCCATCAGCAATTTGATTGGTCGTTGCAAGTGACTGCATTGCCCGCAGATTAGCGTTTATGTTGTCGATGAATTCGCGTAAACTTGACATTTTCGGTTTTATTACTTTCTGCACGTCAAAAATGTTTGATACGTGCGCCTGAAATATATATCGCTTGTTGTCAAATCTACCTATGATGAGATCAATCGCTCGTGGGTAATTGCATGATGTTACCTCCAGCGATTGAATTAACCGTGCCGCGCTGTCTGTGAGACATGAGCGCAGATACTGAAATTTCTCGATATCTGTGAAATCAGCATTGTTATGCACCAATGCGAGAATAATAATAATAATACAATGGCGCTATTATAACTCTGACGAGTTTTATGGCCGAGCTTCTCTCCCAATTCGAGGTGTACAGTGTACACGTTTTTCTTCATAATAATACATATTTACCTTATAATATTATAATATAATACAATGGCGCTATTATAACTCTGACGAGTTTTATGGCCGAGCTTCCCTCCCAATTCGAGGTGTGCTCCTTTTTGTTTTTCCTACTAATTGGGTGGACCTACAGTTTTATGCCGGCTCCGAACGGCGAATGCATTTTTTGTGAGAAGCTTTTTCATGGCAGAAATACTCTCGGAGGGTATGCCGCCCACTGCCGAGAGGTGACCGCTGCTCTTAAAAAACCCAATAATTGGATTTTTACTAATTAGAAAAATTTGTTTGGCTCGGACCGTGGTTTGAACCCGAGACCTCTGGCATAGCAGGCGAGCACTCTACCCACTGCACCACAGCGGCCACATATTTACCTTAAGGTCTATTAAAAGAAATGTGGAAATCATCACATACTTTAAACTTAAAACTTATTTCATATAACAATTGACAAAAATGTAAAAATAAAAATATTAAAAAAAAAATTTTTTTAAAATCTGACTTTTTTTAGAAATCCATTTTTGCGCGGAACGTTTTTGAACCGAAATCACATAAAAAAGTGATATTCATTACTTGTACAATATTTGCACCCACGTGGTGGTATGCCAAATTTTTCGTCAAAATTTGTTATATGCCTAATGTATAACTCGAGTACATACTGATTATTTTGTTTAAAGGTATTTCATTCTTCTTCACTTTCGCTTGCAATACCGTAGTCGGTATCCAAACTATTGGTATAGGTCAAACTTTTGTAAAATGGATGATACTCTGATGGGATAAAGGCCATCAGTTCCATGAGGTCAGAGTATTTCTCCTTTGAGATATTTTTACCACACGGATATAAGCAAGGTAATTTTGTTTTCTCAAAATTTCCTTCAATTACATTTTTCTTCTTCAGATCTGCAACCTGTGTAAAATTTTCGGATTGGAAAATAAGCTGCATGAAATTTTTTCTATCTTGTATGATAGTCCTTGTATTTTGAAGCTCTACACTTTCTTCTAATGTCCTTTTGAGCTCTGAAGTCGTTTTCACATAGTTGGGTCAGCTAACTTATTTGTATGTCCATTAATTATCCTCTTTGTATTGCCAAATGAAAGTGCTTCAAAATTCAGGACAATGTTGCCTTGAAACGGTTTTGCTAAATTAATAAACAAAGAAGTTACTGGACCGCACATTAAACAAAGGCACCTTTTAAATCTCAATTCATTGCATTTTCTCTGTATTTAAACTAAAACTAACAAGTAAGGAAGCCTAAGTTCGAGCGGAATCGAACATTAGATACTCAGCTGTATGCTTTCATTGTTTGTTTGCGTTTGTTCGATTAGGGTGTATTTTATATGAATCGAGTGCTGCATAAAGTGGGCGCAGCCACGCCCATTTTCAAAATTTTTATCAATCATCCAACTAAGCTTATAAATATTATTGTTAGTGCAAATTTGCAACCCTTTATGTCTTCTAATTAAAAAGATGTCACGTTACAAATTCCCAAAGGGTTTTCCAGAAATATCTTTGTTAAAAAGTAGGCGTGGTCATAAACCGACTTCGCTAAATTTTTGATCATGTATTACGACAAGTTATTAAAGTGTACAAACTGATTTTCGTCATAACATCTTAATTATTTGTAGAGTTGTGGGTTCCGAAATCTCGTAGATTCCTTTGTCTTAAAAGAGGCGGTGCCACACCCATTTTACAAAATTTTTCTATTTTTTTTTATGTCTATAATTGGATTCATGACACATAATTTCAATGACATATCTTTATATTTGAATTACGCGTACCAAATTTCGTCGATATATCTGCTACAGTTTCTGAGTTATGACCTATAAAACTTTCAATGTTTGCCCCTTAATAAGTGGGCGTGGTACCGCCCATTTTCCAAAATTTCACCATATTTCTTCACAAGGGCCTGAGCTGAATACGTAGGTGAAATTTTGTCACTCCAGCTCTATTAGTGACTGAGATACAATACCAACCGTCCCAGTCTCGATACCAACTTGTATTCCAAATTTCATCAAAATATCTCAATTTTTGCGCGAGTTAGAGTGTTTACAGACGGACGGACGGACGGACGGACATGGCTCAATCGATTTCTCTTTTCACCCTGATCATTTTTATATATATAAGGTAAGTGTACATAATTCCGTGATAGTACATTATTCCGTGATAATCGTTTATATTCGTTAAAATAAGGAATTGGTACAATATTTAATCAAAAAAAAATATTATATTATATTATTTTAACTGCAAGGTATATTAATTCATAATTTTGTTGCAATTTTAGAGCTTACTGATTTAATAAAACCACTTTAAAACTGGCAGGTCATAAAATTAGCATAATACAGGAAATTTCTTAAGCAAATGGTTAACGAGCATCGAGTATTTTCTTAAGGCTATAGAAATTTACTGGTTAAGATTTTTATCAATATTATTATATTTTATGATTCAATAGGCATCTGGCATTTGTTTTTGTAACTTTCAACCTTATTTCAATAGTTATTTTTTTCTTAAAAGTAAATTTTCTTTATCACGGAATTAGGGACATCTTTCATTTCCCCATGTACGTAATTCCGTGACTATCAATATTATTTATTTGTAACATATTTATTTTTCAGTTTGCGGTCTATAGTTTAAGCTCCAAAAATCCTGCAATTCAGAAAAGTCCTTAGTATCACGGAATTATGTACATTTACCTTAAGTCTATATCTATCTCGATTATTTCATTCTGTTACAATCCACCGTTATGTGATTAAAACTATAATACTCTGTGTACTAGTACAGCTGAGTATAACAAACCTAAGCTAATATCCACAGCATACTTTTGGGGAAATGTCTCCACACTGCTTGTTTATAAACACAATCAGTAGTTGTTGACAAACATTGGCAATGTACATCCACGAATATTCATAGATTTTACAACATGCATTTACACAAATATTTGTGCATCTTTTATAAAATTATGTTTTTTTATGGTGTTGTTAAAAAATTTTTTTTTGGGGGGGGGGGTTTAACCCCAAACGTGTGTGCCAATGGCCATAACTCAGAAACCGTAGGTATATCAATAAAATTTGGTAAGCGTGATTTACTCACTTAGGCAAACGTTTGGGCGGAAAATTGTTAAAATCGGTTCACGGCAACGCCCACTTTTATATAAAAGATATCTCTGTCAAATATAAAGATATATCATTAAAATTTTATGGCAGGAGTCCAACTACGGACATAAAACAAAAAACACAAAAATTTTGGAAAATGGGCGTGGAACCGCCTCCTTTTAGAAGCAGGAATATACGAGATTTCTTAGCCTATAACTCGACAAATAATTGATATATTATGACGAAACTGGGTGTATACACTTCCAAAAAGCAAAATGTTGTATCGTTAAGTTCTATGGAAGCCGAATATATTGCCATGTGCCAAGGCGCTAAGGAGATTTCGTTTCATAGAAGTTTGCTTATGGGAATGAAATTTAACACCTACATCGATGTACCTACCAAAATTTTATGTGATAATCAAGGTGCACAATTTTTTCCTTACTTGTTTTTGAGTTATGACAGTATTAAACATATTCATGTCATTGCTTTGCATGCTTGTTCTTGTAGTTGCCGCATCTTATCGCTTAGAGCAGCTTTTTACGTTCGCTATGGCAGCGAAGAACTACACGCACGACTCTTTTGAAAAATTGCCAGTTTTGTTGAACAAATTTCGCTTATATTGGTACTTAACCAATTAAAAAATTTTTGTATTTGGAATTTAGGAAACATTTCAAAATTTATCTGGAAAATGAAATATTTTAATCGATGGATTAGTTTTTGATTTATAAGTAGCCGCTTTAAGCCCATGAATGATGAATTTTTACCAGATTTCTACGCCCCTTTACATCAAAACTTAGCAAATTATATAAGTGTACCTTTCCCAAGGTTCACTCTAAAAATTGGTGAAAACCGCATGAAAATCCATGTATGTTTTACCGTGAAGAGACAGGCAGACGCGGCGGAGGACTTTGTTTTATAATAATGTTATGCTAAGCATACATATGTACCTACATTAGGCCGTCTCGCCTTATAGGGACGCAAAAATAAAGTTCGCCGTACGCCCCCGCATATCGATGGGCTAGTGCACAAACCGGATAAATGCAGGTTTTGGCGAAACTGAGTTAATTGCATTTTTGGAATCATCAACACTATACCTACCTCGTGTGTAATTTTTGTAAGCAAATTATCAATAATGGCGGAGATATGCGATGGCACAGGGTTGCGTGATTTTGATTTGACTGAATCACTAATCAAAAATATTTTCTGATTCTTGATTTAAAATATTTTCAAATCAAAGATAATTTTTATTTGTGATTCCTTTCAAAAAAGAATCAGAAATACCCTTTGATTCGTGATTCAAACTATTTTCAAATCAAAGATAAATTTTATTTGTGATTCGTTTCACAAAAGAATCAGAAATACCCTTTGATTCGTGATTCAAACTATTTTCAAATCAAAGATAAAATTGATTTGTGATTCATTTCTCAAAAGAATCAAAAATCTTTTTTGATTCTTGATTCAAACTTGATTTCGAATCAAGATTCTTAATAAATTTTTGATTCGAATAAAATTTTTGATTCGAATAAAATTTTTGATTCGAATAAAATTTTTGATTCGAATAAAATTTTTGATTCGAATAAAATTTTTGATTCGAATCAAAAAATTATTTTGAATCAAAACTTTATTTCATATAAAAAATGAAATGCAAAAAATCTAAAATTTCAACAAACGTCTGCGTTGTATGGGAGGAAATGCAAGCAGATTTTCGCAGTTGCTTTAGCCAAGCACTTGCGCATACATATGTATGTATATACTTACATACTTATATATAACGAATAAATGAATGAAAGGATGAATGAATTATGGTTGGGTGTATGCATACAAAAGAATCCCTGCAAAAAAACCGAGTACTCCATGCACGCGTGTATAGAGTACTCGCTATGGACCAACCGAGTACTCCTCAACCTGCCACATTTCATATAAAAAATATGGTCCATTTAACATGGCATTATTTATTATCTAGGCCTTATTTCGCATGGCGGATAAGCATTAGGAATAAGGTGTGCTCTCAGAGAGAGAGTACTCCTTATGGCGTGATGATATCAACACAGGAAAATCAGCCTTATTTTAAGCCTTACGCCATACAAATTTGCTACCTTTATAATTTTCAGGCCTGATTTCGGAAGCCTTAAAATCTGCGGTTTTAATTCTTAAAAAGGCTTAGATTTTTTGGTGGGAATATACATACATATGTACGCGCAAATGGCTGGCTAAGGCAACTGCGAAAATCTGCTTGTATGTATGCATATCCTTCCCTACAACGTAGCTGAAAAATGTTCGTGATAAATTGTTTTCGCGAATGCTTTGTTAGTTTTCGCGATCAGTTTGTCTCACATGTGAGTGGCGCCATGCTGCACGAAACAGAAACAATTGCCGCACTCTACTGGATTCCGCCAGAATCGTCTAGACGGTTACGTGCCAATTAAGGAAGGAAGGAAGGAAGGAGAAATATTGTTTTGTTATTTTTCGCGCACAAGTGGAATAACTGGATTTTTTTGTTTGATCGCTTCTTGCGAGAGAGGAGCATATTTTTTTGCATTTCTCTCTCGTGATAAAAGAACGAAGAAATATTCGTGAAAATTCTCACAAATGAATGAAAATGAGTAATCTTAAATGAGAATATCCGAACCATGGTTTAATGTTGAAAGTGTATCTGTAGTGCGCGCATCGTTAAGGAACAAAAAATTTTTTTTTTGATTCCGCGAAATGCCGCCAAAATTGTTTTTTTTTTATTGTAACATTGTTATTTGACACCCAACTATGAGAAAACATCTTCAGAGTTCAAAAGGACATTCGAAGGAAATATAGAGCTTCAAAATA
Organism: Urophora cardui; assembly: GCA_960531455.1. Classification (NCBI taxonomy): domain Eukaryota; kingdom Metazoa; phylum Arthropoda; class Insecta; order Diptera; family Tephritidae; genus Urophora; species Urophora cardui. The sequence continues at coordinate 91,870,398 of OY482673.1, read as the reverse complement.
CCAAAATAATGACGTATCAATTTTAAAAATCGGATGTCAAATAACAAAGCTACAATAAAAAAAAAATTTGGCGACATTTCGCGGAATCAAAAAAAAAATTTTTTGTTCCTTAACCCTCTCAACATTAGCTTAAAATTTAGGGGCGGACTTTTATAACTTTGTTTTTCGCATGGGGACCAACACTTACCTCCTGACTTCTCCACACATATGTACTTACTTATGTACTTATAATTTATATATTTTACATACATTGAATGAACCCAATAAAAGAACAAAATAACAGAATTTAAAAATAAATAATAATAATGCATTTACCCAAAATGATCTCGTACTAAAAGTATCTTTTATTTGAAATATATTTAGGATTCACTATAGGTACATACATACATATGTATATTTTAAACCCGTTCAAATTAAACGAAAGTGGTTTGTTGTATTGCTTTACGAACAGCAATTCAATCAGGGAATTTATTGGTAAAATTGATTCTTATTTACCTATACACAAAATTTCTTATGTACACACTACTTATTTACTATAATACATGTATATCTACTCTAATTCTTACTTCTATGTAGATATGTACATATATATGTTCGGCTAACTACGAACCGATGCAGATACACGAATCGGTCGCTTGGGCTATGTTAGTGGTCACTTTGAAAGTACTCCAACTTACCACAAATGGAGCATATAATCCAATGAATTTTGCAGGGCATATGTACATATAATACATATGTATGTATGCATACCCTGCAAAAATTCCGAGTACTCCATTCGTTAATCCATGGAGTGCTCGCTATGGACCAACCGATTACTCCATAACTTGCCACATTTCATACAAAAAATATGGTCCATTTAACATTGCATGTCATTGCAATGGAGTATATACTCCAGTCCCGCATAACAATCACATTAATCCATGTAGTACCTACATTGGATTAATTGATGGAGTACCTAACAGTTAGCCGAACATAACAACAAAAACCAAATGTTTATCGCGACGACGACGAATGACGTGTATACATTCAAACATATGTATGTATGTAGCTATGTATGGATACACATATCGTCTTCGTCGCGATAAAAATTTGGTTTTTGTTATGTTCGGCTAACTACGAACCGATGCAGATACATGAATCGGTCGTTTGGGCTATGTTAGTGGTCACTTTGAAAGTACTCCAACTTACCACAAATGGAGCATATAATCCAATGATTTTTGCAGGGTATGCACCCAAGTGCCTATGCACATACGTATGTATGTATGTATGTATGTATGTATGTACGTACGGCGTAGCACAAACGTAAATACGACAATCAGAAATATGTATATATGTACATACATATGTACATATTTGGCGTCAGCATACAATTTGGCTGTTGTTGCACTTTTGGTGCATTTTATACATTTTTGTGTTTTAAGTTACCGAGAATGTACTTGAATATTTCTGATATGCTACAGTATTTTTGATTCTAAATAAATTTTTGATTCGAATCAAATTTTTGATTCGAATCAAATTTTTGATTCGAATAAAATTTTTGATTCGAATAAAATTTTTGATTCGAATAAAATTTTTGATTCGAATAAAATTTTTGATTCGAATCAAAAATTTGATTCGAATCAAAGATATTTTTTGAATCAAGAATCAAAAAAGATTTTTGATTCTTTTGAGAAATGAATCACAAATCAAATTTATCTTTGATTTGAAAATGGTTTGAATCACGAATCAAAGGGTATTTTTGATTCCTTTGAGAAAAGAATCACAAATCAAATTTATCTTTGATTTGAAAACAGTTTGAATCACCAATCAGAGGGTATTTTTGATTCTTTTGAGAAATGAATCACAAATAAAAATTATCTTTGATTTGAAAATAGTTTGAATCACGAATCAAGTTGATTCTTTATTTGAAAGTTGATTTTAAATCAAAATTGATTCGAATCACGCAACGCTGCGATGGCATAATCAGTTAAGTGCTTTGAAAATGAAATATTTCTTGTGCACAAACCGGATAAACGAGCTTAGAAATTCAAATTTTCTATAAACATAATTTTTCTTGTGCACAGAAATTCCAAGTGCCACAAAATAAAAATTTATGCTCGGAATCCTATAGATTATTATAGACTTATATAGTGATATTTACACAAATAGTTGTGTTTTAATGGCTAGTCTATATCTATATATTTATATGTACCTATGTATGTATGTATATTAGATAGGGTCGAAAAAATAAGTTGTAAAAGTCCGCCCCTAAATTTGAAGCTTATGTTAAGAGGGTTAAGGGACACAAAAATAAAATTTTGTTTGATCCCGCGAAATACCGCCTAAATTGTTTTTTTCTTGTAACTTTGTTATTTAACATTTCCCATTTTTAAAATTGATACGTCATTAGTTTCCTATTTTGAAGCTCTAGACTTCCTTCTAATGTTCTTTTGAGCCCTGAAGTCGTTTTCACATAGTTCGGTCAGCTAACTTATTTGTATGTCCATGAATTATCTTCTTTGTTTTGTCAAATGAAAGTGCTTCAAAATTCATGACAATGTTACCTTGAAACGGTTTTACTAAATTGATAAACAAAGAAGTTACGTCACGACGAATATTTAACGTAGCTATTATTTAAGTAACTAATTTTTTTTAAGCAATTCAGTATATGTAATAACAAAGTTACAATAAAAAAAATATTTCGGCGGTATTTCGCGGGATCAAAAAAAAAGAATGAAAATTTTGTCTTTAATCCTCTCAATATAAGCTTCAAACTTAGGGTCGGACTTTTACAACTTATTTTAATTTTGATGATTTCTACGACTTTAGTATGTTGCAGCAACAAGTGTTACATAACACGACTTTAAATACACAAAAAGAGGGCGTTAAATGGTTGAAAATTAAATGGTTAAGATTTCAAAAATCTGAACCATTATTAATAAAATATAAATACGGTGTATCGGATGACGTGTTCATGGAGATAAAAATAAATCAGCCAACAAGAAAGAGAAGAGGAGTTAATGAAGATCCACATTTTGAATGGAACACAATACATTTAAAACCAAAAAAAAAACCCGCGTGTAGCATAGTACACGTGATAGAAGTTAACTTCTTACATCTTGTTCAATATTTCAAATAATTGTGTTTTCAATTTATATTGGCTCGAAAGCAACAAGTAACAAGTTTCATATACATATCATATGAGAAGCGAATTTGAAAATACATCCCTGAAAAAATGCGATTAATCCGGGACGTGTCCGGGATCAATCTGAAGGGAGAATGCGACTAATACAATTTTACATCCCTTTATATGGAGCGAATTGATCGCATTTGTTCGAGCATGTCCTATAAAGAGACTAATTGTTCAACTTGTATACCCGAAAGGGTACAAATGTAGATTAAGTAATCGCTTTCATCCAAAGTTGTAAGCCAAGGCTATTTTTTATGAAAATGTCTAAAAATTATAAATTGTTATATATATTAGAGGAGTTTACTCGATTAGATTTCTTCTTGTAGTAAAATCTTTTAAAAAAAATAAGTATTTTCTCCACATATTTAGGGCCGTTTTCACCATCTCCGGTTAAGCACTTAACCAGAGATTTTTGCCCGGTTAAGCAATTTGTACAATTTACGTCAAACTAACCAGCGATTAAATTAACCGGAGATGGTGAAACCGGCCCTTAAAGTTTTGAGAATGCATTATGCGAGTGTAAAAGATATGTGAGGAATTTTTCAAAAAGGCTATTTTTTATAACAATCTTTAAAAATTATAAATGTTCATGCCTATTTAATTAAAGATTATACAATAAGTTTTACTTTTGTAAAAAAAATCTATTCAATAAATTAAAATTTTTTAAATAGTCAGTTTTCAGTGTATAATCGTAATTGGTTTTTCAATGAATATTTTTAGTAAAATTTTGTCAAAATTATTATTCATCATTGTTATTAAAAGAAAGCGTGTTCAATTAGTTTTACCTAATGTTTTTTCAATACATACATTGAATATTTTTGCAAAATTTCTACATATAATCAATCTAGATTTATACCCGTTCGGGAACAATTGGTCAACAATTAGTCTACATTTATACCCGGGAACAATCGGGGACTAATTGTGGACCGATTGTTCCCGAAAGAAATCAATCCGGGACAAATCTATGTATATCGGGATTAATCGCACATTTTTTTGCAGGGATATTGCAATGAAAACTATCGCATGTACATACATACATGTGGTTGTGTGTTTTTGTTTGTACAAATTCTATTTATAGCAGAGACCAACATAACTGTCAAGTTTTTTCTAAGTGTCCTAAAATAACAGTTTCATGTAAACACAAATGCATAACAGTTGAGCAACGCCGATAACAGTTATTGTTTACAGACCAGCTGTTTCCGTCAGTGGGAAACCTTTATTTTCAATTTTTTTCCGTCACTGTTGGACAGCGACGGTTTTCGCTGAGCAGCGAAAAATATCTGTCGCGCAAGGACGGATATTTCGGGCAGAGAAAAAATAAAAGTCTTTTGTGCATGTATGTGTCGTGCGCACGTACATGTGCCACTCCGTTGAGGATGAACATATGAAATGCATATGTACATACATATGTATGTATGTTTGTAATTATACTAAATGATACGCCGGTATGCCTGCGATCTGGTGGAATGGAAAGCAGGTATTGCAATTTTCCATGTTTATTATACATTATTGAATCTTTTGTTTAACATTTTTTTGCATATACATATGTATGTACACATGTAACGACTTCTTTTTATAGATTAGGTAGGCGCCTTTTATTTAATTTTAAGTGAGAGGCTGTACAATCTTAATACCAAAACAATAAATTCGTTATTTTTAATAAAGCCGAACTCTAAGTATTAAAAATAATAATATAAAATAGTTATGGACATAGCAAGGTATGTACATGCGTACTACTAAGATTAACTATGATATGTTAATATGTATGTAAATACATACATATGTACATATGTATGCATGTATAAGAATTGCAGAAATATGCAAAGCCGACGGAAAATGAACTGGTGCCTCTTTGACACATTTTCGTTAGTTCTGAACCAGAAATTCTGTTCTCTAGTTACTTACTAACTTCCTGCAGAGTACCTATGTAAAAAAATTCAGATACATGCCTTTATAATTAAATACCTATATTAATATGTACATAAATATGTAAGTAACGAATCTAACATCAAAGTATATTTTAATACATATACATATTATGTATTAACTAAATAATCCAAAATAAAATTCCTGTCCATACCTGCTAAGTTACAAAATTGTTTATTTTAAATACAGTCATACTACGAATACTACGAATACAAATTTACTTCCATTTGCACTAGCCATGGGTAATGGCGCAATTTTTTTGGCGCTGATACAATAACACCAGCGCCAACCGTGGCGCCGCGCACGGTTATGGCGCAATAACACCTTTAGCGCAATTGCCATGGAATAATCGATAAATAACACTTGTTCGCTTCTAACTGTCTACTATACCCGTTTTATTTCTTTTGGCGCAATTCTGCTTACATACACGCTGGCAGAATAATTGTGCCACGATTAAATTTAATTTTAAAAATAATTTGCGTATATTTGTGAAAATATGCTGGCATCTCGTTTTTCGGCATCTTCATTATGAAATACGAGGGTCGGCCCCACCCTATTAAAAATAAAGATTCCGGGTCCGGCCCATTATATCGAAATTTCCCCTTACCATTTACCATGCGTAACAAAAATATACTATATGCTAATAAATATTTTATTTAATTTATTTTGTATTATATTTTTCTCTCCTATTCACAGATAATGTCAATTTTGTCTTCTTTATTTCTGAAAGTAAAATATCAATACAATTTCGTATTAGCGATGGTTCGGTATTGGCGTTAGCATACATAATTGTGACGGTGTCATATACGCTGTGCTGTTATTGGCTTTGTGGTGGTGCCATTTTACACTAGCGCTATATTGGTGCTGGTGTTAGCGCACGAAATTGAGTCAGTGTTATATTGCAATAGCGCAGCATTGAGTTGGCGCTACATTGAGTTGGCGCTATATTGAGTTGGCGCATTTTCCAAATCGGGGTTAGCGCAATAACACCAGGGTTGGCGCCAGCGCAATTGCGCGGCGCAGCGCAGTGTTACCCATGCCTAATTTGCACACATGCGTATGCGCACGAACGTACATGCATATCTACATATGCAAACATATTTTTCAGCAACACTTTTCTTTATCCCTCTGTTTTTAACTGTTATCAAAGGACGGAAAAAAATAAAAGTCTCAATGAAACCGTCACTTGCTGAGGGATATTTTTGAGTGTTGAAAAATAACTCTTAAATGGCAACAGAAAAAAGATCGTTGAGAGAGGTTGCCCACGGTGAGAAACACTTTGAGTGAAAGAGTTTTCTATTTCAGTCAGTGGGAAACACTTTGCGCTCACCATTTTTGTGTTTCCGTCAGACTGAAATGGAATGAAAATAAGTGTTAACTGTTAAAGTTGGTCTCTGATTTATAGAAAAGGCAATGCTTGTTCTTGTTATTAGATTTTGCAGATGCAGATACATGAATCGGTCGTTTGGGCTATGTTAGTGGTCACTTTGAAAGTACTCCAACTTACCACAAATGGAGCATATAATCCAATGATTTTTGCAGGGTATGCACCCAAGTGCCTATGCACATACGTATGTATGTATGTATGTATGTATGTATGTACGTACGGCGTAGCACAAACGTAAATACGACAATCAGAAATATGTATATATGTACATACATATGTACATATTTGGCGTCAGCATACAATTTGGCTGTTGTTGCACTTTTGGTGCATTTTATACATTTTTGTGTTTTAAGTTACCGAGAATGTACTTGAATATTTCTGATATGCTACAGTATTTTTGATTCTAAATAAATTTTTGATTCGAATAAAATTTTTGATTCGAATCAAATTTTTGATTCGAATAAAATTTTTGATTCGAATAAAATTTTTGATTCGAATAAAATTTTTGATTCGAATAAAATTTTTGATTCGAATAAAATTTTTGATTCGAATAAAATTTTTGATTCGAATCAAAAATTTGATTCGAATCAAAGATATTTTTTGAATCAAGAATCAAAAAAGATTTTTGATTCTTTTGAGAAATGAATCACAAATCAAATTTATCTTTGATTTGAAAATGGTTTGAATCACGAATCAAAGGGTATTTTTGATTCCTTTGAGAAAAGAATCACAAATCAAATTTATCTTTGATTTGAAAACAGTTTGAATCACCAATCAGAGGGTATTTTTGATTCTTTTGAGAAATGAATCACAAATAAAAATTATCTTTGATTTGAAAATAGTTTGAATCACGAATCAAGTTGATTCTTTATTTGAAAGTTGATTTTAAATCAAAATTGATTCGAATCACGCAACGCTGCGATGGCATAATCAGTTAAGTGCTTTGAAAATGAAATATTTCTTGTGCACAAACCGGATAAACGAGCTTAGAAATTCAAATTTTCTATAAACATAATTTTTCTTGTGCACAGAAATTCCAAGTGCCACAAAATAAAAATTTATGCTCGGAATCCTATAGATTATTATAGACTTATATAGTGATATTTACACAAATAGTTGTGTTTTAATGGCTAGTCTATATCTATATATTTATATGTACCTATGTATGTATGTATATTAGATAGGGTCGAAAAAATAAGTTGTAAAAGTCCGCCCCTAAATTTGAAGCTTATGTTAAGAGGGTTAAGGGACACAAAAATAAAATTTTGTTTGATCCCGCGAAATACCGCCTAAATTGTTTTTTTCTTGTAACTTTGTTATTTAACATTTCCCATTTTTAAAATTGATACGTCATTAGTTTCCTATTTTGAAGCTCTAGACTTCCTTCTAATGTTCTTTTGAGCCCTGAAGTCGTTTTCACATAGTTCGGTCAGCTAACTTATTTGTATGTCCATGAATTATCTTCTTTGTTTTGTCAAATGAAAGTGCTTCAAAATTCATGACAATGTTACCTTGAAACGGTTTTACTAAATTGATAAACAAAGAAGTTACGTCACGACGAATATTTAACGTAGCTATTATTTAAGTAACTAATTTTTTTTAAGCAATTCAGTATATGTAATAACAAAGTTACAATAAAAAAAATATTTCGGCGGTATTTCGCGGGATCAAAAAAAAAGAATGAAAATTTTGTCTTTAATCCTCTCAATATAAGCTTCAAACTTAGGGTCGGACTTTTACAACTTATTTTAATTTTGATGATTTCTACGACTTTAGTATGTTGCAGCAACAAGTGTTACATAACACGACTTTAAATACACAAAAAGAGGGCGTTAAATGGTTGAAAATTAAATGGTTAAGATTTCAAAAATCTGAACCATTATTAATAAAATATAAATACGGTGTATCGGATGACGTGTTCATGGAGATAAAAATAAATCAGCCAACAAGAAAGAGAAGAGGAGTTAATGAAGATCCACATTTTGAATGGAACACAATACATTTAAAACCAAAAAAAAAACCCGCGTGTAGCATAGTACACGTGATAGAAGTTAACTTCTTACATCTTGTTCAATATTTCAAATAATTGTGTTTTCAATTTATATTGGCTCGAAAGCAACAAGTAACAAGTTTCATATACATATCATATGAGAAGCGAATTTGAAAATACATCCCTGAAAAAATGCGATTAATCCGGGACGTGTCCGGGATCAATCTGAAGGGAGAATGCGACTAATACAATTTTACATCCCTTTATATGGAGCGAATTGATCGCATTTGTTCGAGCATGTCCTATAAAGAGACTAATTGTTCAACTTGTATACCCGAAAGGGTACAAATGTAGATTAAGTAATCGCTTTCATCCAAAGTTGTAAGCCAAGGCTATTTTTTATGAAAATGTCTAAAAATTATAAATTGTTATATATATTAGAGGAGTTTACTCGATTAGATTTCTTCTTGTAGTAAAATCTTTTAAAAAAAATAAGTATTTTCTCCACATATTTAGGGCCGTTTTCACCATCTCCGGTTAAGCACTTAACCAGAGATTTTTGCCCGGTTAAGCAATTTGTACAATTTACGTCAAACTAACCAGCGATTAAATTAACCGGAGATGGTGAAACCGGCCCTTAAAGTTTTGAGAATGCATTATGCGAGTGTAAAAGATATGTGAGGAATTTTTCAAAAAGGCTATTTTTTATAACAATCTTTAAAAATTATAAATGTTCATGCCTATTTAATTAAAGATTATACAATAAGTTTTACTTTTGTAAAAAAAATCTATTCAATAAATTAAAATTTTTTAAATAGTCAGTTTTCAGTGTATAATCGTAATTGGTTTTTCAATGAATATTTTTAGTAAAATTTTGTCAAAATTATTATTCATCATTGTTATTAAAAGAAAGCGTGTTCAATTAGTTTTACCTAATGTTTTTTCAATACATACATTGAATATTTTTGCAAAATTTCTACATATAATCAATCTAGATTTATACCCGTTCGGGAACAATTGGTCAACAATTAGTCTACATTTATACCCGGGAACAATCGGGGACTAATTGTGGACCGATTGTTCCCGAAAGAAATCAATCCGGGACAAATCTATGTATATCGGGATTAATCGCACATTTTTTTGCAGGGATATTGCAATGAAAACTATCGCATGTACATACATACATGTGGTTGTGTGTTTTTGTTTGTACAAATTCTATTTATAGCAGAGACCAACATAACTGTCAAGTTTTTTCTAAGTGTCCTAAAATAACAGTTTCATGTAAACACAAATGCATAACAGTTGAGCAACGCCGATAACAGTTATTGTTTACAGACCAGCTGTTTCCGTCAGTGGGAAACCTTTATTTTCAATTTTTTTCCGTCACTGTTGGACAGCGACGGTTTTCGCTGAGCAGCGAAAAATATCTGTCGCGCAAGGACGGATATTTCGGGCAGAGAAAAAATAAAAGTCTTTTGTGCATGTATGTGTCGTGCGCACGTACATGTGCCACTCCGTTGAGGATGAACATATGAAATGCATATGTACATACATATGTATGTATGTTTGTAATTATACTAAATGATACGCCGGTATGCCTGCGATCTGGTGGAATGGAAAGCAGGTATTGCAATTTTCCATGTTTATTATACATTATTGAATCTTTTGTTTAACATTTTTTTGCATATACATATGTATGTACACATGTAACGACTTCTTTTTATAGATTAGGTAGGCGCCTTTTATTTAATTTTAAGTGAGAGGCTGTACAATCTTAATACCAAAACAATAAATTCGTTATTTTTAATAAAGCCGAACTCTAAGTATTAAAAATAATAATATAAAATAGTTATGGACATAGCAAGGTATGTACATGCGTACTACTAAGATTAACTATGATATGTTAATATGTATGTAAATACATACATATGTACATATGTATGCATGTATAAGAATTGCAGAAATATGCAAAGCCGACGGAAAATGAACTGGTGCCTCTTTGACACATTTTCGTTAGTTCTGAACCAGAAATTCTGTTCTCTAGTTACTTACTAACTTCCTGCAGAGTACCTATGTAAAAAAATTCAGATACATGCCTTTATAATTAAATACCTATATTAATATGTACATAAATATGTAAGTAACGAATCTAACATCAAAGTATATTTTAATACATATACATATTATGTATTAACTAAATAATCCAAAATAAAATTCCTGTCCATACCTGCTAAGTTACAAAATTGTTTATTTTAAATACAGTCATACTACGAATACTACGAATACAAATTTACTTCCATTTGCACTAGCCATGGGTAATGGCGCAATTTTTTTGGCGCTGATACAATAACACCAGCGCCAACCGTGGCGCCGCGCACGGTTATGGCGCAATAACACCTTTAGCGCAATTGCCATGGAATAATCGATAAATAACACTTGTTCGCTTCTAACTGTCTACTATACCCGTTTTATTTCTTTTGGCGCAATTCTGCTTACATACACGCTGGCAGAATAATTGTGCCACGATTAAATTTAATTTTAAAAATAATTTGCGTATATTTGTGAAAATATGCTGGCATCTCGTTTTTCGGCATCTTCATTATGAAATACGAGGGTCGGCCCCACCCTATTAAAAATAAAGATTCCGGGTCCGGCCCATTATATCGAAATTTCCCCTTACCATTTACCATGCGTAACAAAAATATACTATATGCTAATAAATATTTTATTTAATTTATTTTGTATTATATTTTTCTCTCCTATTCACAGATAATGTCAATTTTGTCTTCTTTATTTCTGAAAGTAAAATATCAATACAATTTCGTATTAGCGATGGTTCGGTATTGGCGTTAGCATACATAATTGTGACGGTGTCATATACGCTGTGCTGTTATTGGCTTTGTGGTGGTGCCATTTTACACTAGCGCTATATTGGTGCTGGTGTTAGCGCACGAAATTGAGTCAGTGTTATATTGCAATAGCGCAGCATTGAGTTGGCGCTACATTGAGTTGGCGCTATATTGAGTTGGCGCATTTTCCAAATCGGGGTTAGCGCAATAACACCAGGGTTGGCGCCAGCGCAATTGCGCGGCGCAGCGCAGTGTTACCCATGCCTAATTTGCACACATGCGTATGCGCACGAACGTACATGCATATCTACATATGCAAACATATTTTTCAGCAACACTTTTCTTTATCCCTCTGTTTTTAACTGTTATCAAAGGACGGAAAAAAATAAAAGTCTCAATGAAACCGTCACTTGCTGAGGGATATTTTTGAGTGTTGAAAAATAACTCTTAAATGGCAACAGAAAAAAGATCGTTGAGAGAGGTTGCCCACGGTGAGAAACACTTTGAGTGAAAGAGTTTTCTATTTCAGTCAGTGGGAAACACTTTGCGCTCACCATTTTTGTGTTTCCGTCAGACTGAAATGGAATGAAAATAAGTGTTAACTGTTAAAGTTGGTCTCTGATTTATAGAAAAGGCAATGCTTGTTCTTGTTATTAGATTTTGCAGATGCAGATACATGAATCGGTCGTTTGGGCTATGTTAGTGGTCACTTTGAAAGTACTCCAACTTACCACAAATGGAGCATATAATCCAATGATTTTTGCAGGGTATGCACCCAAGTGCCTATGCACATACGTATGTATGTATGTATGTATGTATGTATGTACGTACGGCGTAGCACAAACGTAAATACGACAATCAGAAATATGTATATATGTACATACATATGTACATATTTGGCGTCAGCATACAATTTGGCTGTTGTTGCACTTTTGGTGCATTTTATACATTTTTGTGTTTTAAGTTACCGAGAATGTACTTGAATATTTCTGATATGCTACAGTATTTTTGATTCTAAATAAATTTTTGATTCGAATAAAATTTTTGATTCGAATCAAATTTTTGATTCGAATAAAATTTTTGATTCGAATAAAATTTTTGATTCGAATAAAATTTTTGATTCGAATAAAATTTTTGATTCGAATAAAATTTTTGATTCGAATCAAAAATTTGATTCGAATCAAAGATATTTTTTGAATCAAGAATCAAAAAAGATTTTTGATTCTTTTGAGAAATGAATCACAAATCAAATTTATCTTTGATTTGAAAATGGTTTGAATCACGAATCAAAGGGTATTTTTGATTCCTTTGAGAAAAGAATCACAAATCAAATTTATCTTTGATTTGAAAACAGTTTGAATCACCAATCAGAGGGTATTTTTGATTCTTTTGAGAAATGAATCACAAATAAAAATTATCTTTGATTTGAAAATAGTTTGAATCACGAATCAAGTTGATTCTTTATTTGAAAGTTGATTTTAAATCAAAATTGATTCGAATCACGCAACGCTGCGATGGCATAATCAGTTAAGTGCTTTGAAAATGAAATATTTCTTGTGCACAAACCGGATAAACGAGCTTAGAAATTCAAATTTTCTATAAACATAATTTTTCTTGTGCACAGAAATTCCAAGTGCCACAAAATAAAAATTTATGCTCGGAATCCTATAGATTATTATAGACTTATATAGTGATATTTACACAAATAGTTGTGTTTTAATGGCTAGTCTATATCTATATATTTATATGTACCTATGTATGTATGTATATTAGATAGGGTCGAAAAAATAAGTTGTAAAAGTCCGCCCCTAAATTTGAAGCTTATGTTAAGAGGGTTAAGGGACACAAAAATAAAATTTTGTTTGATCCCGCGAAATACCGCCTAAATTGTTTTTTTCTTGTAACTTTGTTATTTAACATTTCCCATTTTTAAAATTGATACGTCATTAGTTTCCTATTTTGAAGCTCTAGACTTCCTTCTAATGTTCTTTTGAGCCCTGAAGTCGTTTTCACATAGTTCGGTCAGCTAACTTATTTGTATGTCCATGAATTATCTTCTTTGTTTTGTCAAATGAAAGTGCTTCAAAATTCATGACAATGTTACCTTGAAACGGTTTTACTAAATTGATAAACAAAGAAGTTACGTCACGACGAATATTTAACGTAGCTATTATTTAAGTAACTAATTTTTTTTAAGCAATTCAGTATATGTAATAACAAAGTTACAATAAAAAAAATATTTCGGCGGTATTTCGCGGGATCAAAAAAAAAGAATGAAAATTTTGTCTTTAATCCTCTCAATATAAGCTTCAAACTTAGGGTCGGACTTTTACAACTTATTTTAATTTTGATGATTTCTACGACTTTAGTATGTTGCAGCAACAAGTGTTACATAACACGACTTTAAATACACAAAAAGAGGGCGTTAAATGGTTGAAAATTAAATGGTTAAGATTTCAAAAATCTGAACCATTATTAATAAAATATAAATACGGTGTATCGGATGACGTGTTCATGGAGATAAAAATAAATCAGCCAACAAGAAAGAGAAGAGGAGTTAATGAAGATCCACATTTTGAATGGAACACAATACATTTAAAACCAAAAAAAAAACCCGCGTGTAGCATAGTACACGTGATAGAAGTTAACTTCTTACATCTTGTTCAATATTTCAAATAATTGTGTTTTCAATTTATATTGGCTCGAAAGCAACAAGTAACAAGTTTCATATACATATCATATGAGAAGCGAATTTGAAAATACATCCCTGAAAAAATGCGATTAATCCGGGACGTGTCCGGGATCAATCTGAAGGGAGAATGCGACTAATACAATTTTACATCCCTTTATATGGAGCGAATTGATCGCATTTGTTCGAGCATGTCCTATAAAGAGACTAATTGTTCAACTTGTATACCCGAAAGGGTACAAATGTAGATTAAGTAATCGCTTTCATCCAAAGTTGTAAGCCAAGGCTATTTTTTATGAAAATGTCTAAAAATTATAAATTGTTATATATATTAGAGGAGTTTACTCGATTAGATTTCTTCTTGTAGTAAAATCTTTTAAAAAAAATAAGTATTTTCTCCACATATTTAGGGCCGTTTTCACCATCTCCGGTTAAGCACTTAACCAGAGATTTTTGCCCGGTTAAGCAATTTGTACAATTTACGTCAAACTAACCAGCGATTAAATTAACCGGAGATGGTGAAACCGGCCCTTAAAGTTTTGAGAATGCATTATGCGAGTGTAAAAGATATGTGAGGAATTTTTCAAAAAGGCTATTTTTTATAACAATCTTTAAAAATTATAAATGTTCATGCCTATTTAATTAAAGATTATACAATAAGTTTTACTTTTGTAAAAAAAATCTATTCAATAAATTAAAATTTTTTAAATAGTCAGTTTTCAGTGTATAATCGTAATTGGTTTTTCAATGAATATTTTTAGTAAAATTTTGTCAAAATTATTATTCATCATTGTTATTAAAAGAAAGCGTGTTCAATTAGTTTTACCTAATGTTTTTTCAATACATACATTGAATATTTTTGCAAAATTTCTACATATAATCAATCTAGATTTATACCCGTTCGGGAACAATTGGTCAACAATTAGTCTACATTTATACCCGGGAACAATCGGGGACTAATTGTGGACCGATTGTTCCCGAAAGAAATCAATCCGGGACAAATCTATGTATATCGGGATTAATCGCACATTTTTTTGCAGGGATATTGCAATGAAAACTATCGCATGTACATACATACATGTGGTTGTGTGTTTTTGTTTGTACAAATTCTATTTATAGCAGAGACCAACATAACTGTCAAGTTTTTTCTAAGTGTCCTAAAATAACAGTTTCATGTAAACACAAATGCATAACAGTTGAGCAACGCCGATAACAGTTATTGTTTACAGACCAGCTGTTTCCGTCAGTGGGAAACCTTTATTTTCAATTTTTTTCCGTCACTGTTGGACAGCGACGGTTTTCGCTGAGCAGCGAAAAATATCTGTCGCGCAAGGACGGATATTTCGGGCAGAGAAAAAATAAAAGTCTTTTGTGCATGTATGTGTCGTGCGCACGTACATGTGCCACTCCGTTGAGGATGAACATATGAAATGCATATGTACATACATATGTATGTATGTTTGTAATTATACTAAATGGTACGCCGGTATGCCTGCGATCTGGTGGAATGGAAAGCAGGTATTGCAATTTTCCATGTTTATTATACATTATTGAATCTTTTGTTTAACATTTTTTTGCATATACATATGTATGTACACATGTAACGACTTCTTTTTATAGATTAGGTAGGCGCCTTTTATTTAATTTTAAGTGAGAGGCTGTACAATCTTAATACCAAAACAATAAATTCGTTATTTTTAATAAAGCCGAACTCTAAGTATTAAAAATAATAATATAAAATAGTTATGGACATAGCAAGGTATGTACATGCGTACTACTAAGATTAACTATGATATGTTAATATGTATGTAAATACATACATATGTACATATGTATGCATGTATAAGAATTGCAGAAATATGCAAAGCCGACGGAAAATGAACTGGTGCCTCTTTGACACATTTTCGTTAGTTCTGAACCAGAAATTCTGTTCTCTAGTTACTTACTAACTTCCTGCAGAGTACCTATGTAAAAAAATTCAGATACATGCCTTTATAATTAAATACCTATATTAATATGTACATAAATATGTAAGTAACGAATCTAACATCAAAGTATATTTTAATACATATACATATTATGTATTAACTAAATAATCCAAAATAAAATTCCTGTCCATACCTGCTAAGTTACAAAATTGTTTATTTTAAATACAGTCATACTACGAATACTACGAATACAAATTTACTTCCATTTGCACTAGCCATGGGTAATGGCGCAATTTTTTTGGCGCTGATACAATAACACCAGCGCCAACCGTGGCGCCGCGCACGGTTATGGCGCAATAACACCTTTAGCGCAATTGCCATGGAATAATCGATAAATAACACTTGTTCGCTTCTAACTGTCTACTATACCCGTTTTATTTCTTTTGGCGCAATTCTGCTTACATACACGCTGGCAGAATAATTGTGCCACGATTAAATTTAATTTTAAAAATAATTTGCGTATATTTGTGAAAATATGCTGGCATCTCGTTTTTCGGCATCTTCATTATGAAATACGAGGGTCGGCCCCACCCTATTAAAAATAAAGATTCCGGGTCCGGCCCATTATATCGAAATTTCCCCTTACCATTTACCATGCGTAACAAAAATATACTATATGCTAATAAATATTTTATTTAATTTATTTTGTATTATATTTTTCTCTCCTATTCACAGATAATGTCAATTTTGTCTTCTTTATTTCTGAAAGTAAAATATCAATACAATTTCGTATTAGCGATGGTTCGGTATTGGCGTTAGCATACATAATTGTGACGGTGTCATATACGCTGTGCTGTTATTGGCTTTGTGGTGGTGCCATTTTACACTAGCGCTATATTGGTGCTGGTGTTAGCGCACGAAATTGAGTCAGTGTTATATTGCAATAGCGCAGCATTGAGTTGGCGCTACATTGAGTTGGCGCTATATTGAGTTGGCGCATTTTCCAAATCGGGGTTAGCGCAATAACACCAGGGTTGGCGCCAGCGCAATTGCGCGGCGCAGCGCAGTGTTACCCATGCCTAATTTGCACACATGCGTATGCGCACGAACGTACATGCATATCTACATATGCAAACATATTTTTCAGCAACACTTTTCTTTATCCCTCTGTTTTTAACTGTTATCAAAGGACGGAAAAAAATAAAAGTCTCAATGAAACCGTCACTTGCTGAGGGATATTTTTGAGTGTTGAAAAATAACTCTTAAATGGCAACAGAAAAAAGATCGTTGAGAGAGGTTGCCCACGGTGAGAAACACTTTGAGTGAAAGAGTTTTCTATTTCAGTCAGTGGGAAACACTTTGCGCTCACCATTTTTGTGTTTCCGTCAGACTGAAATGGAATGAAAATAAGTGTTAACTGTTAAAGTTGGTCTCTGATTTATAGAAAAGGCAATGCTTGTTCTTGTTATTAGATTTTGTTTATCGGCAGGCTCATCCGATTGGTTTTTATATTGGTTGCTTGGGCGTTTTTATTTTAATAATTAACTAGTTTGTAATCCCCGATGTTCGGGCGGCACTTTTATTTAATAAAAAATTATAAAGAAAATTATTCAATAAAAAAGAAAAAAAGGAACAAAAAATTGGCTCGACCTGGACTTGAACCACCACATTTCACTTAAATTGGAAGCCTAGCATCTTACAGCTGAGCTACTGCGCTAGTTACGCGAGTTGTGTCAAACGGTGTAATTTAATTTCTGCTTGTGTTGTTAACATTCTCACCACGCTTGTTTCACCACAGCGCTGTTATGTACAGGGATGCCACTAAGAAAATTTTTTTCCTACCAAAAAACTACCAAAATGGTTTCGAGCCTACCAATTTTTTTTTTTTTTAATGTGAGATTTAACCATATTCAACAAATTCATTAAGGGTAACTGTGCCAGTAACCGACCACCCTGCAGTAACCGGACACTTGTTTTTTTTACCGCTTAAAATAAAAAAAATTGTTTAAGTATTTTATTTTTTTGAAAACTTTAGTATTAAATTTAATATTATTTGTACAAATGTCGATTCATTTTAGAATGAGTAATAAAAATGTGAAAGAAAAGAGGATGAAGCAGCAGTTTCCAGATAAACAAAAACTTGAGTTGGCTTTAAATGATATTCGGACAATGTTCGATTGGGTATTAGTGGCTGCCACCGCTCGTCCAGTGTGGAGGATTTACATCCTGAAGGAAACGTAAGAAGATTTATCGAGGGAAATAGCGGACATTGTTTCCACTTGGTACAGCAAACACATTTACTACCTAGGTAGACCTGATTCTCTGTTGTGATACCACATGGAGCTCTTTATTACACACCATGTAGACGAACAACCTTGTTTGCTTCATATAGCGTAAAATGTCAGATGCTTTTCTGTCTTCAATCTCCTCCAGTAGTGTATGTGGGGGCAAGTGTACTTGAAGCACAAAGAAAACGTTTCAATATTTAACAGAGTTTTGTGACAAAGTGACAAAATGTACCAAATCCGTGATGCTAGTTGGACGAAGGCAAAAACCTACCAAAATTCAAATCGTCCTACCAACCTACCAACAGGAATAAAACCTACCAGTTTTGGTAGCAAAAGCCCAAAAGTGGCATCACTGGTTATGTACTTACACGTATATGTACATACGTGAGTGAGTTGTAATTGTCAGTTCAGTTTAAGTCAGTGTCAGCGTTGCCGTTTGGGCCACTAAAGTGGCAATTTGAACCTTTTTTAAAGCCAGGCCACCTGAACCCAACTTTTTGAAAATATGCAATATTTGAACCTTTTTAAAAATTCGGGCCACTTTTGGTCCTTTTTTACTTTCAAAACTATAATTATTAAATAATTTTTAGTATTTTCTTAAATATAAGAACAAAAAACCTCTTTATTACTATTTTACTTTACATTGGCAACTCTCCGTTTCGAAAAGTTCTTTATTTAATTTGTTTGCCAACACTACCCTTGAATACTTTGAAATTTGGGCTGTTCGTTAAGATAATGAAAACGCACGGAGCAGACCAGACACACACAAACATATATAGCGTTCGTTGATCCGTAGGAAAGTGCAAGAAACGTAGGAATTTTACCACAATTTACATTCTTTGCACTCATATTCGCTCTTTTTTGGTAAAATTCCTACGGTTCTTGCACTTTCCTACGGCTCAACGAACGCTATAACAGTTTTTTTTTTAATTCCTTGCCTTTCTCGGGTTATTCCGTCTGCTCAACGAACAATCATATTAACGCTGCGTTAGTGTAGAGAATATTTTAAATTCCATTTTCTTTAAGCATTAAATAAACCACAAAAATAAAATGTGTTTTAGCTAAAAAAAAATTGGGGCCACTTTTTTTAATTCTTTGGGCCACCTTTTGAAATTTTTGAGCGGCAACACTGGTCAGTGTTGAACGAAAGAGCAATACGGAGCAAAACGGAGCTGCTCGGCTACACATACGAGTCGTGTGTGTGCTGCTAGCAAGCAATTGCGACGCCTACAACCAATTAGTCTGCGCTTGAATTTCATGCTGTGTACATCGATCGCGCAAAGAATTTTTTTCTTTTTTCTGAGCAATAGGTATGCGACAACAAAATGACCAAATTAGAATTCAATGGGAATTGAAATATTTTTTTTTTATTTGAACCCTTCTTATGAGCCTAAATGCATAATTTGCATAATTTTAAACGCCACTATGAAAATCACCACAGCGAAATTCTTGCAGTGCTCTGCTTATACGCACACACTAATGCAAAAATATGTTGCGCTTGTGTAAGTAGCGCAGTCGGCGGTGTGCATCACTGGTTTAAGTGCAGCATTTGACATACCCAACGCAGGTGGTGTGATGGCGCAGCGGTAGAGTGTCAGGTCTGGAAGCGAGGGATTGTAGGTTCTCGAACCACGCGATGTCAAGGTTGATTTTTTTTTTAATTAAAAATCAGCTAAAATGGCTGCCATTTCCGGGGCCAACTTCCGTTGCATCAAATTTCAAATTTCACTCTCCATAAAAACTCTGTATCGCCGCCTAGGAAGTTAACTTCAAAAATTCGAGCCCCCTCCCCATTTCAAGTGAAAAAAAGAGAGACCTGATTTTTTTACTATCAAAGGGCGTAATTCCTGCAATTTATGAAAACTTTTTCGCCCATTTACCGACAAGTAATAATTTTTCAAAAGATGAAAATTGATTTTTTTTTAGTTTAACTATATTAGCATGGTAAATAACCCATAAAAATGTACTATTTGAATTTAATAACTATATTAGTGTTTTAAATGAACAATAAAATATGTACTAACAGAAATAAATTGAATACATTTTTCATAGAAGAGCTCTAACAAAAATATTTGAAATTAAAAAAAGTTAGCGCCAAATCGGCTAAGTGCCCAACAAATTTTAATCACTAAAAAAATAGTATAGGTACTGAAGCCATCAACATAATTTTAGCACATTTGGATTCTACATACTCCAATTAACTATTCGTAATCGTTATAACTGAAAACAATGTGACAGTTAACAAGTTATTGCTATTTAAACACAAAATTTGCTCTCCTGAACATTTTTCAAAATATCACTAATCCGGTTTGTGCACTAGCACATCGATACGATGTCTTTTTGGAAAACATTTCCGGAAAAGTTTTTTATTTTTTTTTTCGACGCCGCTAGATGTCGCTAAAATTTATTTTTCTCATATCTTCGGTATTTATAATCCGATCTCTAAGTTTAATACGCCAATGTCTTTGGCTTGAAAGGGTGGCTTATACTATGGAATATTATTAACCCTATGGGCGTCATTGGGTCACTACCACCCAGTACTTAGTTTATACCACCCTAATGCAATTTTTTTTGCCTGCATATTAAACGTAGTATAAAATCATTAATCTTTTGCAAAAGAAGTATTTCGATCGCTTCAGTAGAACCCGAAATAAAATAGGTTCACCATTCCGTGGAAAATGTGTTATTCGCTTCCTTTGGTACTTTAGGTTAATTTTACAAAGATTCTTTCTAAAGAGACCCTTTTTGAAATTTTATGGCGAATAATTTTCTAGAAAATTTTAACCCTCTGCACCGCCAATAAAGGTTTATTTTGACCCCCTTTTTTTAAATCAGGAAAAATAGTATTTTTAAGGTCGCTAGAGGGTTAAAATGTTCTAGAAAATTATTTGGCATAAAATTTTACTAGGGGTCCCCTCAGAAAATTTTTCTGTAAAATTAACCTAAAAGACCAAAGGAACCAAAAAATCTATATTCCTCGGAATGTTGAACGTGTTTTATTTCGGGTTCTGCTCAAGCGATCGAAATACTTATTTTGCAAAAGACTAATGATTTTTGATTACGTTTAACATGCAGACATAAAAAAGGTACATAAGGGTGGTATAAACTACGTACTGGGTGGTAGTGACCCCAATGGCGCACATAGGGTTAATAATATTCCATAGTATAAGCCGCCCTTTCAAGTCAAAGACATTGGTGTATTAAACTTAGAGATCGGACTATAAATACCGAAGATGACAAAAATAAATTTTAGCGACATCTAGCGGCATCCAAAAAAAAATTTAAAAATTTTCCGGAAATGTTTTCCAAAAAGACATCATATGCGGGGGCGTACGTCGAACTTTATTTTTTGCGATACGGTCTAATGTACATATGTATATACTTGCAAAACATTAATTAAGTATGTATTAAACAAAAAATTTACCTTTAGTTATTCTTAAACAGACTTACATAAACGCTTGTTCGGCGCACACTCATTTCGGAACATAGGCGTTCTACGTTCTTGGTTTTGCTGTCAGTTCTACTTACCGGATAGTACATTCCTTGCGGGGGAAGAAAAAATGCGCCAGAGCCCCACAGTTTGCCGTTTTATCTTGCTAAAGGGTGCTTGCAGCGGAAATCTTTCAATTTCGTTTATATTCAACTTATGTTGTTGAATAAGCTGAAAATTTGTTCGCTGTTCGTAATGAGTACTTATACTTATTTTAAATTGAACTTGGTGTGTTGTGCATTTATTCACTTTTCTATTATAGCTAAATATATTTGTCAGCGATTTAATTTGGCACATTTATACTTGGTAAACTGTTGATTATTGTTGGTGCATTCACTTTATTATAAATGAAATTATAAAAAAAAATAATAATTATCATTTTCAGTCACGTATTAACTTAAAAGATAAATAATATTTATTACACTTTTAGTTCGGTATTATCCAAATCTTGAAATCAACTCCATTCAAGGCAAGGCCATAAATTCGGCCCGTTTCATATAAAAAATTACATTAGATCACAAAATCAAAATTTTTGTCTATTCTCTGGACGCCACTATCCTATCTAAATGTAAAATCGGTCGCTGATTCCGAAAATTGAGTTCATTTGCAATTATATGGGAAGGTTTTTGAGATATCGGCAGATGGCTCCACTTAATCATGTCTGTATATCTCTGTACCGAATATTAATATGAAAAGGTGGTGAATGCATATTCATATGTATCATGACATCGCATTATGACATCACATCATCACATAATCACATCATATCATGACATCACATCATTACATCATATCATGACATCAAATCTCATTTGCATTCACATACTTTTCATATTAATATTCGGTACTCGGTGTTCGGTATTTGAATTCGCTATATTCGTTTCGATATGCAGTGTTCGTGTTCGGTATTCGGTATACGTGTTCATACTGGTACCCAAAATATGAATGCTATATACTAGAGCTCTCGATTTTTTTTTTGAACATTTTCGAGTAGCCCGAACAATTGTTGTTCAAATGCTCGAACAGTTGTTTGTTTGGTTATTACCCGTCTGTTTGTACGGGCATTTGAACAATTCGGGTATTTTGAAGTTTGTTTTTTTCTTTTGTTTATTATTTTTTTATTTTATTTTTGTTTTTCCGATACACATTTTTTTGTTTGTAAGCTCGAATGTTTGTACGGGCATTTGAACAACAAACTGGCTTCAAACAAAACAGATCAGACCAAATTGTTCGATACCCGGGTATCTAGGGCTCTACTATATACATGAAAAAATATCATGCGATGTGGATGTGATATGCATGAAATTATAAATTATTTTATTTTTTACAATTGATTAGTGCTTCTGCATGCTTTCAGCATTGGTACAAATGAAGGGTTAGGGTATGCATGCTCCCTGAGAAACTATACGTGTAAAATGGAAATAGACGAGAATTTATACTGGCATGCATACACGGCTCCAATTCATGCTTCCAAAATTAATGTTGTATCCATAAGATTCCAACTGGGATACGAATCGACCTATATACCAAATATGAGCCAGATACCAATAATCATTGATCTACGCCATTTTGATTTTTATTTTTGACGTAAAAAATAAAAATCAATTTTTTAGTTATTTTCTGACGTAAAAATAAGTCAAAGTTTAATAGTTATTTCTTGACTTAAAAATTACAAGTCAAAGTTTAATAGTAATATTTTGACTTTTTCGATAAAAGTCATAATCATTACGATCCCTGCATAAAAGTGTAGGTTATCGGAAAAGGGGACGTGGCACCTGCCATATACGTAATCTTAATTTTTCAAGCTGATTATCTCTAAAGGAGTTCAAGGTAGGAAGCTGAAAATTGGTATAGAGCTAAATGATATCAAAACCATTCCCACGCATAAAAGTGGGGGTTATCGAAAATGCGGGCGTTTCACCTCTCATAAAACTTAATTTTTCAAGGTGAATATCTATAAAAGCGCTTAAGATTGGGACCTGAAAATTGATCAGGAGATTAACGATATCAATAGCATGCTTATGAAAAAAAACAGTAGTAGCAGATATACGATATAAATACCATGTTCACCCAAAAAAAGATTTATCGAAAAATGGGGCACTGCACTCCCATACGTAGTCATCTTTTGAGGCTAAATATATTTAAAAGGGTTGGACGGGGGGGCCTGGCATGCATTTTGAAAAGCCCGCTCAAGGGAGAGGAATGCTTACTTCCACGGATTCCTTTATCTTCAACAGATTTGCCCTTCCAATTCAAACGTATGCAGTTCCCAGTGAAACTTGCATTTGCGATGGCAATTAACAAATCACAAGGGCAGTCGTTGCACACTGGTCTCATTTGTATAGAGAGTGGGACAAAGCTCAATTTCTTGGAAACGGATGGACCTACCGAAACCAAATTTGGCACATTGGTGTCCCACTATACGACTCATCTTTCAGAAAAATTAAAAGCATATATGTTGTAATCCACGCCCACCACTAACGCTAGTTTACAGCAAAAAAAAAAAAACAAGAAAACCAGGAATGGGGGAGGATAGGAATTGACCTGCTGAGCTTGGAACTATTTTTTTTTTAATTTTTTGTATAGTTAGGTTTTTGAGATAACGGTAATTTTGTGTTTTTTTGTTATCACTTCATTCAAAAATTATTTTCTCTGGAGTTACAAATGCGATAAACGCAAGCAGTATCTCGGCAATTAAAATACGCTTCAAACGACATACAACTTGTAGTGGTCTATTAAAAACTCGCTGAGCGAAAGCTAGTCAAAGTCAAAATTTTGTGGATTTTTGGGATTTTTTTTTTATATTTTGATTTTCAAATTAAGTTTTTATAAAAAGTTGTAAAAACCATGAAAGTTTTATTACTTTAAAAATTGGCCCGTTTAATTGCAAAGACTTTAAGCGTAATATCAGAGAGATCCGATAAATATTTTATTTTTTGCGATTTTTTTCTTGCGAAACAAAAAGGATATTTTGGACGAAAAACTTGGTTAGGTGACTTAACTATGTGAAAACGACTTCATAGGTCAAAAGGACATTAGAAGAAAACATAGAGCTTCCAAAGACTAAACTAATGACATTTCGATTTTAAAAATCCGATGTCAAATAACAAAGTTACAATAAAAAAAATATTCCGCGATATTTTGCGGGACCAAACTCAATTACTCAGATTTTATCGAAAATAAAGTTTTATCGAAAACAGTCGATATAAATATGTACAAAAATCGTACAAGGGCAACAATATTTTGTATAGACTAGTTACATTTAATATGATATTTTAAGAAAAAGGGAAAAAAGGGAAAAATGTATAAACAGGCTTCTTAAGAGAAGACTTGAAAGAACTCAAATCTGCTTATAAGACCTGGTCCAGAGTGGTCCTTAATTGTTAAAAGTTTAAATGAAAATGCTAATGCTTGAAAATTACGCTCATAGAAAAGCCAAGATTTCTTCATCTTGTATTTTGCTAAAAATAAATTGTTTTCACTGTTTTCTTTCGCTAAACCATGAAACATACGTTTTTCTTGCGTTTCCATAGTTATCCGCATTTTTTTTAGCACTCAAACTGGAAATATCGCAAAAATCATAATACACTTTTATTTACACAAACTTTTTCCAGAAAAAATTTTTTTCAAATGTGTTGACTTTAAATGAGCCAAAGTAACATTTAGTGGTGGCTATTGCGTATAGAAGAAGGTTTTCCATAAAATTCAATATATTTCCCACGGAAATGCATAACAGAAATTTCTTTTTCAAGCACCAACGTTTTTGACTTTTGTGTATGGGGGCTGACCAGTGTGCGTTGGAAGTATGCGGCATAAACCTAAAAATGCCATGCTTTTCACATGGTCAGCTCTATGTGGCGTGTTCCCGTGTTGGAAAACCGTCCTCGCTATTTATTTACGCTCCGGAACAGAAAACTAAAAATGTTGTGTATCGTGCTGCCTTAAACTGAATACTAAAATTATATATTTTTGAAGTTGTATACACAAAAAAATGGTGAAAAATCGTTAATTTTCTATTATAAATAATACCGGTGTAGTAACAATTTTTGAAACGAAATTAATTAAAAATTCTATTTTGGGCAGAACGAAGTTTGCCGTGTCAGCTAGTTTATAATATACATTTAATGTATTTGCACAGTGTATTGCAGAAAATTTACAACGATCGATTAATACACTTTTGTAACGGCAACTCTGTTGGTCTATAGAAGTGTTTATTTTTATAGTGCTCCGAACTATTGTTTTTTAAATAGTTAGAAGACGTTCAAAAAGTGGTGATATACTAAAACGCATAGTGGCTGTGCCTCCCCGTCTAGGGAACTTTTCAAATAATTAAATAATAAAAAGATAAGTATAAAATAATACTTATAACATCGCATTTGTACATATGTATGTATAAATAAATAAATAAATAATGTATGTACATACATATGTACATGTGTTTGTACATACAAGTGCGCGCACTAAGCAAAAACATTTTTTCATTTGTCAGATTTTCGCGGTATCAGCTGTTCAGGTGGCAGTTGGCAATATTCCGAACAGCCTTGCCAACCAATCTTCAGTAGCTGCAATTGACTGATAGATGGCGCTGCCGTAACCAAAGATCCGCACCTTTCAGGGATCTGCACAATTGCAAAATATATAAAAAAAAAAAACCGAGTATTAAAAAAATAAAGTAAAATAATATAAAATCAAATAAAATAAAATAAAATAGAATAAAATAAACTCGAATAAAATAAAATAAAATAAAATAAAATAAAATATAACAAAACAAAATAAAGTAAAATATAAAATAACATTAAATAAAATAATATAGAATAAAATAAAATAAAAACAGAATAAAATAAAATAAACAAAACAAAAATAAACCAAAAATTCTTAAATGAGTGTTCCAGGCACTCATTCTACCAATAGTACGTCGAAGAATAATGCGTACTTCACATTGAGGTACAGTTCTAATGAAAACAACGTAAAGGTCTCTAAAGATAACACGAGCGATCAAAGAGCACGATCTTGTTCTCCAGCCATTCCCGGCAATATTGCACAATTTCCCCCAATTCAAACCTCAGGGAATATAAATCAATCCACAGCTGCTACTAACAAAACGAGCAGTGAAATGCAGAAAGTGGGCGGAAAGGTTCAGACCGGAATGGACCGCTATATCTTAGTAAAAAGAAAGCGGTCCCCGGAGAAAAGTGATAAGCCCAATAAGGTTTTAAAAAATTCCATGGTGAAAGAACCATCTAAAGATGTAGCACTGGCCAACAACAAATTTAGTCTCCTTGCCCAAAATGAAGAGAAGACTCCCGAAGTACCGCAAAAAAAATCCAAGCCTCCACCAATTTATCTGAGGGAACCAAGTTCTGGTATACTTGTAAATAAATTGGTAGCATTAATAGGGGAAAAGAACTTCCATATTGTACCTCTTAAAAAGGGAAATATCCAGGAAGTGAAAATCCAAACTTACAGCGAGGAATACTTCCGAAAAGTAACTAACGATTTTGAAAATAGCAAAAGGTCATTTTATACATTCCAATTAAAGAGTAGCCGCGGCTTGTCAGTTGTGTTGAAAGGAATTGAAAGTTCCGTGAATCCCATTGAAATTGAGAATGCTTTAAAAGAAGAAGGGTTTAAAGTACGATATGTACACAATATAAAAAATAAATCGAACATACCACAGCCAATGTTTCGAGTAGAAATAGAACCCGAGTTCCAACTCTTAAAGAAGGGAGATGTACATCCCATATACAACCTACGGTACCTTCTGCACCGTCGTATCTCGGTGGAAGAACCACACAAACGGGTGGGCCCTGTACAATGCCACAACTGTCAGGAGTTTGGGCACACTAAGCGATACTGTACCTTGCTTAGTGTTTGCGTTATCTGTGGGGATTTACATACCTCCAAGGATTGTGTTAAACCAAGAGACAACTCACAATTAAAGAAATGTAGTAATTGCGGAGAAAATCACACTGCAAATTACAGAGGCTTCTCGGTGTATACTTCCTTAAAGGAGAAGGGTACTAAGAAAACCACTAGCGCCGCCTTGACTCCAAAGCCCCAACTAGTTCCAAAACCCCAAAGTGTTCCAAATGCGGTCAATAATAATGTTCGTCAGAACCATTTCAGGACATATTCCGAAGCCGTCAAAGGTATAGCGGAGACTGAAACGCAGGAGATTCCCACTCCATCTACAAACTTGGAAAAAACTTTAAACAGTTTTGTGCAAATGATGCAAGATCACATGAAATCAATGCAAAATATGATGCAAGAATTAATTAGAAACCAAAACCTCCTATTACAAACAATCTTAACAAGACCATGAATTCACTCAATATAGGTTTTTGGAATGCTAACGGCCTAAGCCAACACCGGAACGAACTTCAAATATTTCTAGAAAGACAGCAGATAGACATAATGCTAATCTCTGAAACTCATTTGACGGCCTTTAATAATTTTAATATTGACGGCTTTGCGTTCTACGACACCAAGCACCCCGAAGGTAAAGCTAGAGGTGGAACCGGAATACTTATTAGAAAACGGATTAAGCATCATCTACTGCGAAAATATTACAGGAATTATATACACTCAACATCAGTGCACGTAGAAGATAGTTCTGGTGGGCTCACTGTAACTGCAATATAGTGTCCTCCCCGTTTCAATATAACAGAATCCCAATTTACTGAATTCTTTACCAAGTTGGGCCCACGGTTTCTTGCATCGGGTGGTTATAACGCTAAACATACATTTTGTGGCTCCAGACTGATAACACCAAAGGGAAGAAACCTATTCAAAGCAATTTTAAGCAATGACCTAGACATTATTTCCACTGGTCAGCCAACATATTGGCCTACTGATAGAAGCAAAACTCCCGACCTAATAGATTTTGGTGTAACTCGTGGAATCGAAAGAGAATTAATTAAGATAAAATCGGCTTTCGATCTATCATCTGATCACTCTCCTTGTGTTACCACTATTGATATAATCCCATCTTTCAACGAATTGAATTCGAGCTTAACCAATAAATTTACAAACTGGCTTAAATACAAAAAATTTATCAGTTCTCATACCAACTTAAATACAAGCCTTAAATCAGCAGCCGAAGTAGACTCTGCGATTACTGACTTCACAAATGTCCTTCAAGTAGCAGCAAAAGTATCAACGCACCCACAGCCTAACACTACCCAGAGGAGTGTCCCTAATTATTTCAAAGGAAACGATATCACCGATCTCATTCGCAAGAAGAGGCAAATTAGGAAAGACTGGCAGAGGTTACGCTCTCCAACTTTGAAATACGAACTGAAAAAATGCACGAAAGAGCTTCAGATGCTATTGCAGGATAAAAAAGAAGCAGATTTCCAAAACAGAATTAAGTCCTTGACAGCTACATCTTCTACAGACTACTCATTGTGGCGGTCCCTGAAAAATTTCAAAAGGCCAGTTTTGCAGGACCCTCCAGTACGAATCGAAAACGGTGACTTTGCTCGAAGTGACCAGGAAAAAGGAACCGCATTTGCAGCCCACCTTTCGAGGGTATTTACTCCTAATCCAGGGAGCAACTTCCTCCCAGAACATGCCCCTCGCTTACCAACAGTCTCTCTCCAATTCAAATAAATGACCTGAATAATGTTATCTGTAACGACATCCAGAATAATAAGGCACCCGGACACGACAGAATAACCGGTGAAATGGTAAAACAACTCCCTCCAGTTGCTACCAAGTTATTATTATACGTTTTCAATAGTCTCCTGCGACTAAACTACTTTCCTGAATCTTGGAAACTTTCCGAAATCATTATGATTCCAAAACCAGGCAAAAACCCAACCCTGTTAAACTCTTCCAGGCCAATTAGCTTAATTTCAATATTCTCCAAACTATTTGAAAAGTTGTTGCTGAAAAAAATGCAGCCCATCCTAGACACGCACGGGACTATACCAAGACACCAATTCGAGTTTAGGGAAAAACATGGTACGATAGAGCAAGTGCATAGAATAGTAACTCAAATACTGTCGGCTTTTGAAACCAAAAAGTATTGCACTGCACTGTTCTTAGACGTAGCACAAGCTTTCGACAAGGTATGGCTAGAAGGACTATTATTTAAAATAAGACGTACACTTCCGTACAATATATGCCTTATTTTAGAGAACTTTCTAACGGGAAGAAAGTTTCGAGTAAGGCAAAAAAGTTATACCACTGAAAGCTATCCAATCTTCGCCGGAGTTCCACAAGGTAGTGTTTTGGGACCCATTCTATATTTAATATTCACAAGTGACTTGCCCACTAATGAAAATCTCGTTACTTCAACATTTGCGGATGACACAGCAATACTTAGTGTGCACTCAAATCCCTCAACGGCTGCCAGACGGTTGCAAAGCCATCTAAGAATTGTAGAACAATGGCTTTCAGATTGGAGAATTAAGGTCAATGAATCTAAGTGTGTACAAGTCACTAAAAAAAGATACCTGCCCCTCTGTCTCAATTAATGGCAAAATAGTAACCCAAAAAGATTACGTCACCTACCTTGGTGTTACCTTAGACATAAGGCTTACTTGGAAATATCATATTGATAATAAGATAATGCAAGCAAAGCTGAAAATAAGCAATTTACAATGGATCATTGGTCCAAAATCTAAATTAAGCCTAGACAACAAAATACTTTTATTTAATATGGTGATAAAACCATCCTGGATATATGGAATACAGCTTTGGGGTTCAGCATCCAAATCTAGTCTAGAAAGAATACAAAGGCTACAATCTAAGATACTAAGATCAATATGCCGGGCGCCTTGGTATGTGAAAAATTCCACTATA
Source organism: Urophora cardui (assembly GCA_960531455.1). Classification (NCBI taxonomy): domain Eukaryota; kingdom Metazoa; phylum Arthropoda; class Insecta; order Diptera; family Tephritidae; genus Urophora; species Urophora cardui. Next base: position 91,839,874 of record OY482673.1, on the reverse strand, counting down.
CACAGGGATCTAAAGATTAACACAGTTGTTGAAGAAGTAAAAAATATACAAACTAATTACGCCACAAGACTAGGCAATCATCCAAACATACTGGCTAAAAGCCTGTTAGAACAGAGATACCCCAGGCGGTTAAAGAGAAAGGATATCCAGCTAAATTGTGATCAAGGCTAGAGCCACTTAAAACTTCGAATAGCCTATCCTATTAGGCCGTAAAACCTCTAAATTACAAAAAGCAGCTTACTGAAATTCCTTCCATTCAGAAAGCTACAACAGCATTTACTAATCCATGTGTATAACATATATCTGTGGCCACAAGCAATAACCGCTTAAGTCGACTTAGGAAGATTTCGAGTTATATATACCACGTTATTCTCCTTTTAATGCTCTATATTTCTGTGAAACCCCCATGCTTATAACTTAATTAAATCAAAAGATATAAATAAAAACATTTAGGCTTAACTTACAATAGAGGTATATTAAACTTGCTATAACAGCCAAAGTAGATGTATATACTTAATCAAATTTCTTCATGACATTTTCTTTTATTTACAAAATTTGATGGTAACATTGTGGATGGCTCACTGATTTTGCGTCCATAGTTTTTAATCGACTTTTATGATTTGTTAAGAAACACCTTCGAATATAAAAATCAATTTATCTCGAAATCATATTTTTCGACTTAAGCGGTTATTGCAAATTGCCACAGATATATGATTGTGTTCCGGACGAGCCTATCCCATTAGGCCGTAAAAATTCCTAAGTTCATACACGCAGTTTATTGGAATTCCTTCCATTCCGAAAGCTGCAACAGCACTTACTAATGCAACACACGATTGTGTCATCGATAAGCCTGTCCTGTCAGGCCGTACGAACTTTTGATACTATACAATCAGCTGCTTGGAATTTCATTCCATTCCATTCCGACGGCATAAATACATGTATAATGAAAATGAATAACATAATAAACGAATATAAAATAAAATAACGTACATACTCTTAGTAAAAACAAAAACATTCACATACACATAATAAATGTATTCATAAGTATTTATTTTATATCAAATAAAATTTTCATCCATATGTTATTTGAAGCAGTGGCAACGAATAACGTCATTGTGTTCTAGGTTAAGATTCTATAAAAATTGTCATATTCTCCAAGAATGATACAATAAAAACTATATCCGAGAAAAAAAAAACTTTTATAAGTAAAACTGGCAAAACAAGAAAGAAAGAGTAAATTGCTTTACAAAACGAGGCGCACACTTAACACCGAAACTTGCTTACAATTTGAAATTACCATGCGATAGAAATAATTATAACTGGAGATATAGGATTATATATTTTTCATTTTCATACGATAATTTGACGTTTGCAAATAAAAAATCGTCAATATGTTTTTTCTTTCTCATTTTACTAAAAACACGTTATAAACAAAAAAGGTTCTCTTTTCCATTAATGCCCCTATGACACTACGTTTTTCCTGGTATTCTACAAGGTTTTTTGTGTGAAAGAAGTGGTCAAATACAGTTTTGTGTTGGTGCAAGGAAGTAAGCAATGTTGGAAAAAACCAACGAAATGCCATCTAGGCGGTTAAAAACCAATGAGCCAGCAGCTCTGTGAAGTTGGCACATCCAAATGCGATTTTTTTTTTTTAAATATGTAAATCGTTTGCTCATCGTTTGCTCAAAAAATAGTTTCGCTTGCTCAGGTTTTCTTCAAAAGTTATTGCAAAAAAAAATTTTTTGCACTATTTTTTGCACAGCCAAATGCGAATTTTCTCGAAGGAATACGTAGATACGTACGATTTTTTTGGCTAAATCGTTTGCTCATCGTTAGCTTAAGATAATACAGGAAAAAATTTGTTATTCCCATTTTTATATAAAAAGTTATTCAAAAAACAAATTTTTTCTGGATCATCACTTCTCCCCAAAAAACCGAAAAAAAATATTTTTTTTTGGTTAAATCGTTTGCTCATCATTAATTAAGAATAAATCAAGACGAATTGTTGTTTTCCGATTCTTATTTTTATAGTTATGGGAAAAGGAAATATTTCGGTATTGCTCAATAGGAGTTTTCTTGAAATAATAAGTAGGTACGTAGGATTTTTTGTCATCTTTTTAGCTAAATCGTTTGCTCATCTTTAGCTTAAGATTATTCAAGAAGAAATTCTGTTCTCCCGTTTTTACACAAAAAGTTTTTGCAAACAAAAATTTCGGGATGAGCATCCCGAAAAAAAATAATCACAAAACATGATTTTTTTTTTGGCTATATCGTTTGCTCATTGTTAGTTTAGAATCGCTTAGGAAGAAATATACTATTGCTATCATTACTCAAAAAGTTATTGAAAAAGAAAAAAAAAACGAAAAATCGAAAACAAAAACAATATTTTTTTGGCTAAATCGTTTGCTCATCATTAGTTGAGAATAAATAAAGCGGAATTTTCCTTTCCGATGCGTTCTTTTTAAGTAATTGCAAAATGAAATTTACGGTGGCACGTTGGCACTGTAAAATTTTAATTTTTGCGTAAAAATACATAACTACGTACGACTTTTTTGGCTAAATCGTTTGCTCATCAATAGCTAAGGATATTTCAGAAAGAAATTTAATTTTTAAAATTTTCAATACAAAATTATTGCGAAAAAATTTCGGGATTTCGAAAAATCAAAAAAAAATATTTTTTTTTTTTTGCTAAATCGTTTGCTCATCGTTAGCTTAGATTCGCTTAGGAAGAAATTTCCTTCTGCTATCATTAATCTAAAGGTTATTGAAAAATAAAAATTTCGGGATTAGAGCCACCAAATGAAAAATCTGCAAAAAAAAATATTTTTTTTGGCTAAATCGTTTGCTCATCATTAGTTCACAATCATTCAGTAAGAAATTTAAGGTTTCAATGCTTTTTTCAAAGTTATAGCAAAATGAAATTCACGCTGCGACGTTGCCATGTAAAATATGAATTTTCGCATAATAATACGTAATTATATACGAATTTTTGGCTAAATCGTTTGCTCATCATTAGCTCAAAATATTTCAGAAAGAAATTTCATTTTCCTATGATTGAGTTATTGCAAAATAAAATATTTCGGGATCAGCATCCCGAAAACAAATTTAACAAAAATTAATTTTTTTTCGGCCAAATCGTTTGCTCATCATTAGTTCAGAATCACTAAGAAAGAGATTTCGTTTTCCTATTCTGGTTTTCAAAATTTCGATTCGGCCTTGGAACAGTCAAATGCGAATTTTAAGCGGTGGAATACGTAATTGCGTAAAAATTGTTGGCTAAGTCGTTTGCTCATTGTTAGCACCAGATATTTCAGGAAGAACTTTCTTATTCACAGTTTTACATAAAAGGTTATTGCAAAAAAAGGCTCAGCGCACCTAAACGAGACACCGAAAAAAAATTAATTTTACTTACCGTTTGCTCAAGATATTTCGATGTACAATTTCCTTTTCTAATATTTACATACAAAATTATTGCAGAAAAATCAAAAAAAAATTAAAATTTTTTCCCAAATGTCTTGCTAATAGTTAATTCAGGCGTAGTAAGGAGCAAAAAAAGCTACATTTAAAAAATTCATGCAAAATACCAGGACTTATATATTGTACATACATTCAGAACATAGATGCATAGATATGTATATGTAATTCTTTTATATACATATATGCTCATCTATCTTGAGAGTGAGAAATAAATGATTCCACTTCTGCACCACGTAATGTGCCAGTGTTGAAAAATCTTCAGTTAAATCCTGTACAACCACAGGAGGAACTTATTGACTTAGCTTCACCGAATCCGCATTCTGTGGGGTCTTGTTCTACAAAGGACTCATCTTCTAATTCTAGGTCTTCTAATGCACCTCTCGAAAGTATTTCGGTACAATCAACTATGCCCGAAACGACTGAACCAATTGTTAATAAGTTGGTTGTCGTTCCTCCGAAGAAATCAATATTCGTATCTAGGTTTGATAAAGACACAACCGCGGATGATCTAAAGGGCTATATTTCGTTCAAAATCTCTACTGGAAATATTTTTATCAAAAAATTCAACTTTTCATACACAAGAGACATTTCTTCTTTTAAAATTGATGTATCTCCTCAAGATTATCAAACTTTACTGAACAGTTCATTTTGGCCACCTGGTGCTTTTGTTCGCGAGTTTGAAAACAGGCCTAAAATACATGGTCACAATACAGCGAAAATTTCTCGTACTGCTTCAAAAAACCGAGTATAACGTTAAATTCCGCATTAAATATTTTCTATCAAAATGTCAGGGGCCTGAACACCAAATTAAGTGATGTAATTTCTTTTACCGAAACATGGCTTAAGCCCCATGTTTTTGATTCTGAAATCTTTTGTAACCATGTATAGAAATGATCGCGTAAACAGAATCGGCGGTGGTGTCTTGTTTGCTGTAAAGTCCTCATTACATTCTGAGGTGGTCAGTACACCTAATATTGGTGGTGTGGAGTCGATTTCCATTCGAATTAAGCAAGGAAAGGATTGGATTTATTTATTTGCTTGCTATATCCCGCCAGCCTGCAATATAAACGTGTATATGGAATTAGCATCTGTGCTTAAAGATGTACACGCGCTGATGAACTCCTCTGACTCTATGCTTGTGTTAGGCGATTTTTATCTTCCGTGCATTTCTTGGAGCGTTTCAGAGGAGAATATTATTCCGAACTCATCGAGATCGGACATGAATAGCTTTTTCGATCAGATTGCGGATCTTTCCCTCAACCAGGTGAACATATTTCAGAATGCGTTCGGGAAAATCTTAGACCTAGTTTTTGTAGATGATAGCTCTAAGTATGTCCTACACCGCTGTGACCCTCTTGTTCTACCGGAGGACTTATACCACCCTTCTCTAGAGATTACATACGAAATTGTAAACAATATTAGTGGCTGCATTTCTAGTTCAGCTAACACAAGTACGTATTATAATTTTTCCAAGGTAAACTTTAAAAAACTTAATCATGAGTTAGCTAGTTTAACATGGCCAAAATTTAATAACGATGTCGAGCAAAACGTTTAACTTTTTAATAAAATTATTCATTGCCTATTTGAAAAACTTGTGCCTAAACGTGTTCGTGAGTACAGTGAGCCATTACAACCTTGGTTCACAAAAGAGCTTAAAACTTTAAAAAATAAGAAATCCCGAGTTTTCAAATCATACAAGAAATCGGGCTTGCATGCCGACTACTTAAAGTATGCTGAGCTTAGACGCCAATACTTTGTGTTAAATAAAAAATGCTACACTCAAAAAAAAAATTTCTCTCGATCAAAGACATAATTTTCCTTATTTTGAACACGCGTCCCAATACAAAATTTTCTTTGTTTTGTGTAAATTTTCTCAAAAATGTGGAAAAAACATAAAAAACCATTCAAACAAATTCGGGATTTGTATGGGAATTTAATTTCTGAAAATTAAAGAAATCAAGTCTTCAAAACAAGGAAAGTTGGGAATGGAATGGCGCTTAAAGAATTTTTCATTATTTTAATGTATGAATTTTTTCAAAACAAGTATATGAAACCATGGTAACGCATGTAACAACAATATTTTATAAACCTTTTAATATGTTTTAAGGAAAATTTACTCAAAACAAAGAAAGTAGTGTTCAAAATAGGTAAACAATTTCTTTGACCCCTCCATATATTTTTTTTCTCTCAGTGTATAGAGCTTATATACGTAAAATTAAGTCTAATTTTATTCGTAATCCAAAATCGTTTTAGTTTCGTAAACTCCAAGAGAAAAGTTAATGGGTTTCCGTCTGCTATGAGATATCAAGACAACACTTCAAGTGATAGTCAAGAAATTTCCAATCTTTTTGCACAATTTTTCAAACATAATTATTCCAACATAGAAGAACTTCCATTTCGTAACTATCCATATCGATTATCTCCTAATACATCAATTTACAAACCATATATATCTGCAGATGACGTGTTATCAGCTTTATTATCATTAAAAGAGTCATTTAGTTATGGTCCTGACCAGATACCAGCATGCTTTCTAAAAAAATGTGCCATAAACCTGTTTAAACCACTAACTAACCACTTCAATAGTTCCTTAGAACAAGGCCTTTTCCCTATGCTCTGGAAAGAGTCATTCATTATCCCCCTTCATAAAAGCCTCCATAGAAAATTATCGAGGTATAGCAAATATTTCGGCTATTCCTAAATTATTTGAATCAATAGTTACCAATAGATTGTCTCATTCAACGTCCTCATTAATTTGTGATTCCCAACACGGTTTCTGTAAGGGTAAATCAACGGTCACAAACCTACTGGAGTTTACCACTAGTGTTTCTAATGGATTTTCTCAAAACTTGCCCACTGATGTTTTATACACGGACTTCAGCAAAGCATTTTATAAAGTCAATCACTCCTTGCTGATACTTAAACTTGATCTTCTTGGCTTTCAACAGAGCCTTTTGCAATGGATATCTTCATATCTTTTAAATAGAACACAAAGGGTGATTTTCAAAAATGCTTACTCGTCTATTATTAATGTTACTTCAGGAGTTCCTCAAGGCAGTCACCTTGGCCCGATTCTGTTTTTGCTATTTATTAACGATATAACTACTACAATTAAACACTCAAAAATTTCATTGTATGCGGACGACGTAAAGCTTTTTAGATCAATCTCTTCATTTGATGATAGAACTTTGCTTCAGGAAGATTTAAATTCCTTAGTTTCTTGGTGTGACACTAACTTAATGCCACTTAACCTCAATAAATGTAAATTCATGCGCTTTTCCCGGAAAACCGTACAGCCAGCTTCTTATGCAATAAATGGCTTAGGTCTCGAACAAGTAAATGAGTTTGTGGATTTAGGTGTATGTAATAATGGACTGCAAACTTAGTTTTAACATTCATATTAATGCTACAGCAAATAAGGCAAGAGGTGTCTTAGCGTTTGTAAAACGTTGGTCAAAGGAATTCAGCGACCCATACATAACTAAAACACTCTTTACAACTTTAGTAAGACCTATATTGGAATATGGTTCCATAGTTTGGAATCCATACTATCAGATTCACTCTGATCGCTTAGAGTCAGTCCAAAAACAGTTTTTGCTTTTTGCTTTAAGAAATTTGCCTTGGGATTCTGGTTACAATCTTCCACCGTATACTAGCCGTTTAAAACTCCTTAATCTTCCGACTCTTGCAAGTCGGCGAGAAATGTTATGGGTAATATTTATCGTTAAGCTCTTGAATGGCTTAATTCTTTCTCCTTTCTTGCTAGCTGAAATAAACTTTAACATTCCTTCTCGTTCAACAAGACACTTCAACCCTATCTATTTAAAGCAATGTAAATCAAATTTTGAATTAAATGAACCTTTCCGGGGTTTATGTAAGAGCTTTAATTCCTATTCCAGCTTTTTAGATATTTCGGACTCGCTTTTCATTATAAGGGAAAAAATACTGTCTTATCTTAACACATAGTAGCGATTATTCTGTTATAATTCTCAAGACTAACTTCAAATGTACTATACTCAGCTGATGATTTCATTTCTCTGTAGCTGAGCAGTTTAAGATCTCGACGCTTAACAAACTCCTGCCACTCAACACCTCGGCATTTTATGTAAATAAAATATATCCGTACGTCATGCGGGTGCACCTGTCGTGCGGTCGGGCGGGATTGGAGGGCGTGGGTTATTATTATTAAAAAAAATTAATATAGTACATATGTATGTGTACATACCAGAGATCAGCATGCGATATATTTTTTGTAATTTAGAGTATACTCATAAAAAATGCGGTGGGAGTATGACCGGAGCCGCAAAATATGCGATAATAATAAACACCGTACCGAATTTTCTCGATCAATTCCGGTATGAGGTTGTATGGATATCACAACACCGCATACCGCAAACGCCGCATTTCCCAAATACAAATATTTACAATGTTGCCAGTGCGATTTTTTGTTTGTAATTTTTACCGTCTTATAGATTTCTGATGGAAAATACTACTGATTACAATTTGATTTTCATTCATTTATTTAAGTACTAGCAGATACCCGTCCCGCTTCGCAGCGACGAAAAAATTTGTATGTTATAATGAGGGTTTCCCTCTACATTTCCCTTTCTCTTTCTTTTTCATTTAGTTTTACCTTTACCTTTACCTTTACCTTTACCTTTACCCTTACCTTTACCTTTACCTTTACCTTTACCTTTACCTTTACCTTTACCTTTACCATTACCTTTACCTTTACCTTTACCTTTACCTTTACCTTTACCTTTACCTTTACCTTTACCTTTACCTTTACCTTTACCTTTACCTTTACCTTTACCTTTAACTTTACCTTTACATTTACCTTTACCTTTACCTTTACCTTTACCTTTACCTTTACCTTTACCTTTACCTTTACCATTACCTTTACCTTTACCATTACCTTTACCTTTACCTTTAACTTTACCTTTACCTTTACCTTTACCTTTACCTTTACCTTTACCTTTACCTTTACCTTTACCTTTACCTTTACCTTTACCTTTACCTTTACCTTTACCTTTACCTTTACCTTTACCTTTACCTTTACCTTTACCTTTACCTTTACTTTTACCTTTACCTTTACCTTTACCTTTACCTTTACCTTTACTTTTATCGGGACCATTCATCACCATCCGGGCCCACTACTTGAACCATCTCTGAGAAACCGACTTAAAAAATAACAATGAAAATATCTGTATGTTGAAGCCCTGCTCGACACATTTCATTTGCTAAAAAATATAGCTCGGAAATATTCAGGGGTCAACCGGGTCCACGTATTGACCCATATCTCGGGACCCGGCCTAGGCATCGCAATGACAATAACTCTATGTTGAAGGCCTGCTCAGCACCTTTCATTTGATACCAATATTGCTCGGAAATATTCAGGGGTCATCCGGGTCCACGTTTTGACCCATATCTCAGGGCCCGGCCTAGGCATCACAATGAAAATAACTCTATGTTGAAGGCCTGCTCAGCACCTTTCATTTGATACCAATATTGCTCAAAGACTTGCTGGGTCACTCTGGGTCCACATTTGGGCCTATATTCCGGGAAGTTCCCACTTTTCGGAAAGTCTGTATACCCTATCACCAGCACATATACCATATGAATCTACTGTGAAAATTTCATAAAGATCGGTTGATTACTTTGGGAGTCTATAAATAACACACACACACACACACACATTCATTTTTATATAATAGATATATTAGTACCGTAAGATATAATATCTTTTGTAGTACAACAATTATATAAATAACATATGTATATTAGTGATGGGCGAGTCCGAGATGTTTAGACAATCGAGAGAATCGCCATCGTTGCAAAATCACAATCGAGTCAAAAGTTGACTCGCTCCTCGACTACACAATCGAGATGTTTTTGCGATTGTTCCGAGTCGGCGAGTCGGAGGTTGTTTCGATGACATCTCGACTACACAAGCGAGATGTTTTTGCGATTGTTCCGAGTCGGCGGGCCGGCTGTTGTTTTGATGATATGTTTTAGTTGATAAAATAAACTGAATGAGGTTTGTTGATAAAGAAAGTAGGATTTTTAATGGAAGTGAGGCAAATACATAAATAAATTAACCAAATTGAAAAATATGCTATACATAGACGCTGCATTATTGCAATCACAACTAAACAGTGTCGTGCATAATAATAATAATTAATTATTTAAACATTAATAAATTTTCTGAAGTGAGACGCTTATGAAACAAATGAATTTTATGAGTAGCAACAACGGCAATAGATTTGTACCACTCTGTATGTTTTGTAAAGCAATTTTAATATTCAAGCGGCAACAACAATTATTATGTATTTTTTGCAGCGAGTCCGAGATGTTGTAGGTTTGCTTTGAAAACGAGAGGAATCGTTGGCGAGTCCGAGATGTTTTAGCGATTGTTTCGACTGACGGCCATTTACGACTTGACTCGAATACGAATGAAAACCATCGAGAGCATTCGAGATGTTTCAACAATCGAGAGAATCGAATAAAACATCTCGGACTCGCCCATCACTAATGTATATGTATATGGTAAGAGGTGGACAGTGCGATTATCGGTTTCACTAACGCTCTCCAAATGGCAGCAAGAGTAGCAACCAACTCACGGATTAAAAGAACATGTGCCCAAAATCCCAGTTTCCTGAAGGGGCAAGCCATCACGAACTTGGTATTGAAGAAAAGAAAACTTAGGAGAGACTGGCAAAGGCTCCGTTCTCCATCTCTGAAATACGAATTAAACAAATGCACAAAAGAACTTCAAGAACTATTGGAGACTAGCAGGGAAACAGATTTTCAAAATAGATTGATATCACTATCAGCCACACCTGCAACAGAATACTCCCTGTGGCGCGCACTTAAAAATTTCAAAAGGCCAGTCCTGCAGGACCCTCCATTACGGTTGCATAATGGCGACTTTGCTCGAAGCGACCAAGAGAAAGGAATCGCATTTGCAAGTCATCTTTCAACTGTATTTACATCTCATCAAGGCAACAACATCCCCCTTGAAACTGTTTCGCCCTTACCAGCAGTTGCGCTTCTATTCCATATAAACGACGTGATCAATGTTATTTCTAATGACATTCAGAAAAACAAGGCACCTGGGTAGTAGAGGATAACGGGCGAAATGATAAAACAGCTCCCTCCAGTTGGAACTAAGTTATTACTATATATTTTCAACAGTCTCCTAAACCTATGCCACTTTCCTGAAACGTGGAAACTATCCGAAATAATAATGATTCCCAAACCAGGCAAAAACCCGACACTGGTGAGCTCTTATAGACCAATAAGCCTAATCTCAATTTTTTCCAAAATATTTGAAAAATTGTTGCTGAGAAAAATGCAGCCCATCTTGGAAGTGCATGGGACCATACCAAGTCACCAATTTGGCTTTAGAGAGAAACATGGTACGATAGAGCAAGTGCATAGAATCGTATCAAACATACGGTCCGCTTTTGAAACCAAACGATATTGCACTGCAGTATTCTTAGATGTGGCACAGGCCTTCGACAAAGTATGGCTGGAAGGGCTATTCTACAAACTAAGACGCACACTTCCATATAACATTTGCGCGATTCTAGAATGCTTTCTAACTGAAAGAAAATTCCGAGTAAGGCAAAAAAGCTATACCACAGGAAGTTACTATATATCTGCAGGAGTCCCACAAGGAAGCGTTTTAGGTCCCATTCTATACTTAATTTTTACAAGTGATCTGCCAACAAACGAAAATCTTCTAATATCAACTTTTGCGGATGACACAGCAATTCTAAGCGTCCACTCAAATCCCATCGTGGCTACAAGTCGACTACAGCACCATCTAAAAACACTAGAGGAGTGGCTTTTGACCTGGAGAATTAAAGTCAATGAGCCCAAATGCATCCAAGTAACTTTTACGCTAAAAAGAGACACATGCCCTTCAGTTACAATAAATGGTGAAACGATACCCCAGAAAGACTTCGTAACATACCTTGGTATCACACTGGATAGAAGATTGACATGGAAAAATCACATTGATAACAAAATAGTTCAATCTATGTTGAAAATAAACAAATTACAATGGATAATTGGTCCAAAATCCAAATTGAGCTTGGAGAACAAATTACTATTATTTAACATGGTGATTAAACCATCTTGGATATATGGGATGCAACTTTGGGGTTCTGCATCCAAATCCACCTTAGAAAGAATCCAACGACTGCAATCAAAAACGTTAAGGTCAATATGTAGAGCGCCTTGGTATATGAAAAATTCCGCTATCTATAGCGACCTAAAGATAAACACTGTGAGTGAAGAAATAACAAAAATACAATCTAATTACACAAGCAGGCTAGTCAACCATCCAAACATATTGGCTAAGAATCTATTAGAACAGAGGTATCCTAGGCGGTTAAAAAGAAAGGATATTCTGCTTAATTGTGACCAAGGCTAGAGCCACTAAAATTAAAACTTCGAGGAGCCTATCCTACACGGTAGGCAGGAAGCGACGATAGGTTGCATGAAAATGTCGAGAAAAAAGGAAAGTGGGGTTGTGTTATGTGATGTTTATAGATGAAACATCCGTTGAAATTAAAATCCGAGCTGCTCCTTTTTCAAGGATATCCACATTTTTTGTTTTTTTTGAAAGGATCAAATATTGAGGAAATCGAAAATTCGCCACCGTCCAAATTTTTCCGATTTCAATACATTATTTGGTCGCTAAGGGATACAAAAAAAGGTATTAAAAAGAAAAAAGGACACCTGTAGTGGAAAAATCCAATGTGAACAGGACCTAAAGGATAAGCACTGAAATATAAAATAACACAAAAAGTACCCACTTTAATTTGGGTATAACTCCTAAAATGTTAACTCTACGTGAAAATTCCTTATAATATGTTTCATTCAGAATAAATAAGGGAATATTTCTTTGATATACAATTTTGATGTACCTGCAGTGGTTAATGCACTTTGGTCCATCTAAAATGAAAATTTCAAAAAAAAGTACTTTTTTTTATGGTGCTACTTTAAGTTCAAATATTTTTCTGGTTTATGTAAATATTTTAATCTAATGATCCAATTCTCATTCCTACATATCTGTACGGTAATATTAAAAAGAATTAGAGCTGAAATACGCGCTAGCTGTGCACGGTGGGCGGTAAGCAAAAATAGGTTGCATGAAAATATCGAAAAAACGATCGCCGGCTAAAAACTTACGTAAAATGATATTCTAATACACGGTAGGCAGGAAGCGACGATAGGTTGCATGAAAATGTCGAGAAAAAAGGAAAGTGGGGTTGTGTTATGTGATGTTTATAGATGAAACATCCGTTGAAATTAAAATCCGAGCTGCTCCTTTTTCAAGGATATCCACATTTTTTGTTTTTTTTGAAAGGATCAAATATTGAGGAAATCGAAAATTCGCCACTGTCCAAATTTTTCCGATTTCAATACATTATTTGGTCGCTAAGGGATACAAAAAAAGGTATTAAAAAGAAAAAAGGACACCTGTAGTGGAAAAATCCAACGTGAACAGAACCCAAAGGATAACCACTGAAATATAAAATAACACAAAAAGTACCCACTTTAATTTGCGTATAACTCCTAAAATGTTAACTCTACGTGAAAATTCCTTATTATATGTTTCATTCAGAATAAATAAAGAAATATTTCTTTGATATGCAATTTTGATGTACCTGCAGTGCTTAATGTACTTTTGTGCATCTAAAGTGAAAATTTCAAAAAAAGTACGTTTTTTTTATGGTGCTATTTTAAGTTCAAATATTTTTCTAGTTTATGTAAATATTTTAATCTAATGATCCAACTCTCATTCCTACATATCTATACGTTAATACTAAAAAAGAGTTAGAGCTGAGATACGCGCTAGCTGTGCACGGTGGGCGGGAAGCAACAATAGGTTGCATGGGAATATCGTAAAAACGATGGCCCAACGAATATGTGCCTAGCTGTGTGCTGGTACTAATTTTCGTTTAAATAAAATGTTGGAGATTTTATTCACGCTTGCTGTGTGTTTATGAAGTATATTAGAATATCATTTTACGTAAGTTTTTAGCCGGCGATCGTTTTTTCGATATTCCCATGCAACCTATTGTTGCTTACCGTCCACCGTGCACAGCTAGCGCGTATTTCAGCTCTAATTCTTTTTAATATTAACGTATAGATATGTAAGAATGAGAATTGGATCATTAGATTAAAATATTTACATAAACTAGACAAATATTTGAACTTAAAATAGCACCATAAAAAAAGTACTTTTTTTTTGAAATTTTCACTTTAGATGGACCAAAGTGCATTAACCACTGCAGGTAGATCAAAATTGTATATCAAAGAAATATTCCTTTATTTATTCTGAATGAAACATATTATACGGAATTTTCACGTAGAGTTAACATTTTAGGAGTTATGCGCAAATTAAAATGGGTACTTTTTGTGTTATTTTATATTTCAGTGGTTATCCTTTAGGTCCTGTTCACATTGGATTTTTCCACTATAGGTGTCCTTTTTTCTTTTTAATACCTTTTTTTGTATCCCTTAGCGACCAAATAATGTATTAAAATCGGAAAAATTTGGACAGTGGCGAATTTTCGATTTCCTCAATATTTGATCCTTTCAAAAAAAACAAAAAATGTGGATATCCTTGAAAAAGGAGCAGCTCGGATTTTAATTTCAACGGATGTTTCATCTATAAACATCACATAACACAACCCCACTTTCCTTTTTTCTCGACATTTTCATGCAACCTATCGTCGCTTCCTGCCTACCGTGAATATACTTCATAAACACACAGCAAGCGTGAATAAAATCTCCAACATTTTTTTTAAACGAAAATTAGTACCAGCACACAGATAGGCACATATTCGTTGGGCCATCGTTTTTACGATATTCCCATGCAACCTATTGTTGCTTCCCGCCCACCGTGCACAGCTGGCGCGTATCTCAGCTCTAACTATTTTTTAGTATTAACGTATAGATATGTAGGAATGAGAGTTGGATCATTAGATTAAAATATTTACATAAACTACAAAAATATTTGAACTTAAAATAGCACTATAAAAAAAACGTACTTTTTTTGAATTTTTCACTTTAGATGCACAAAAGTACATTAAGCACTGCAGGTACATCAAAATTGTATATTAAAGAAATATTTCTTTATTTATTCTGAATGAAACATATAATAAGGAATTTTCACGTAGAGTTAACATTTTAGGAGTTATACGCAAATTAAAGTGGGTACTTTTTGTGTTATTTTATATTTCAGTGGTTATCCTTTAGGTCCTGTTCACATTGGATTTTTCCACTACAGGTGTCCTTTTTTCTTTTTAATACCTTTTTTGTATCCCTTAGCGACCAAATAATGTATTGAAATCGGAAAAATTTGGACGGTGGCGAATTTTCGAATTCCTCAATATTTGATCCTTTCATAAAAAACAAAAAATATGGATATCCTTGAAAAAGGAGCAGCTCGGATTTTAATTTCAACGGATGTTTCATCTATAAACATCACATAACACAACCCCACTTTCCTTTTTTCTCGACATTTTCATGCAACCTATCGTCGCTTCCTGCCTACCGTGCCTATTAGGTCGTACAACCTCCAAATTGAAAAAAAAATTCAACTTACTGCAATTCCTTCCATTCCAAAAGCTGCAACAGCCTTTACTAATACATGAGTGTTCCGTACGATCCTATCCCATTAGGCCGTAAAAACGCCCAATTTCATACATGCAGCTTATTGGAATTCCTTCCAATCCGTAAACTGCAACAGCATTTACTTTTGCAACACACAATTGTTTCCTCGAGGATCCTGTCCTCAAGTCGGTCGAACTTTTAATACTATACAACCAGCTGATTGGAATTCCACTCCATTCCGACGGCATAAATACATACTATATAATGAAAATGAAAATGAAGAACATCAAGCCGAATATAAAATGAAATTACGTACATAAATACTATAAGTAAAGCCAAAAAATACTCACATAAGTATACTACTACAGATATGTATGTCTTCACAAGTATTTATTTTATATTAAATAAAATTGCTTTTCATCCAAATGTTATTTGAAGCAGTGGCAACGAATAACGAGTTGTATTCTAGGTTAAGATTTTATAAAAATTGTTACATTCTCAAAGAATGATACAATAAAAAATATATCCGAAAAAAAAGAAATAGACGGATGATTTGCATGCTTATGTCAATCTTCTTTGAAGGTTACGTGTGATTTTGGCATAAAATTCGCAGCAAATCTATGTATGTAGTATTGCGGCCACCTAGCATATGTCAAATTAAACTCTGAGTTACATAAACCCCGCAACATCAACACTTGACAGTTATCTATTAACTCCAAACCATTAACTCTAGTTAGGTCTCCAACGTGAACATGGTATAAGATTCCAACTGGAAAAGTTTATATTTCGTTAGTTAGTTTCGAAGAGCATAATAAATTTCATGGCTGGATACAAACTCTCTTGTGTGTGTTTAAAATATCCATCTTGGTTCATACGTCTTTTTGGCGCACACGGCTCGATATTCGCCTGTATGTACATACATAAGCATACCCAGTAGAACTTAGGGCGAGATCTCTACAAGAGATGTTTAGAAGAGTACTCCATTTGACATCCTTTCCGAGGAATATCAAAAAAATTAAAATTTTGGTTCTTTATTCTTATTTATTACTACCCTCCCTGGGACATGCAATGTCAAAAGCGAGTACTAGAGCTGTCAAACTATCGATAGGCAAGACCAGCGATGTTTTACGATAGTCCTAAGGGTGACTATCGATACTATCGATAGTATCGATCTATTTTATGTTTTTTCAAATCCATTTATTTTTCGCTGCCTTACTTTTAAAAATACAAACTGATTTTACAATTCATTAAAAAATTTTTGTAAGAATAATAACACATCGTCTGTTTTTGGTTTTAAACTCGACGTCTATCACTTACAATTAAACCAACTTTACTGAATATGCGTTCATACTCTACAGGTGATGCCGGGATACAAAAAAAAATTTTCGCAGGACCAGGTAGAGACTCTAGCTGATTTTCTATGACCTGAAGAGAAAAGGATGGTTTTGAATAAATACATATACCTATGTTTTATATCTGTTATAATAATTATACGAATTCCGGTATCTACCTTCCAATACAATAGCGGGTTTGTGTTTGGTTCTTAGTTAACTTGCTCCAAGTACTGGCTCTTCTTCAGGATTACATCGGCTTTTTTGCTCTCTGGTTTTGATTCAACACTTCGGAAATTTTTGGTTTTTTATACGGCAATGTGTTCTCAGTAAAAAATTGTGCTTTGAAAATTAATGTGGAAACGGGTAAATGTCAAATGCGCTGGGAAAGAGTATACACGATAGTACTAAAAATGTCGATAGTTATTTCAAGTGACTAGACCATCGATACTATCTATAGTATCGTCGATAGTTTGACAGCTCTAGCGAGTACATAAAAATGTATGCTTATACACCAGTGGTCGGCGAAATTTGAAATGAGGTTGTATTAGTGAGAACTAGGGCAACAGGAAATATGCAAATGCATATTTTTCTATTGCAGTACTAATTTGTTAGGGCATATTTTCGCATATTTAGGTCAAAAGGGCTTATTTTTGCATATCTTGATTTATTTGCATATTTTTGCCATATTTTGCTATAAATGCATACATATTTTAGGATATTATTTCGTCATATTTTTGCGTCCCGCTCGTAAAATAGTTTTTATTTACATTTTTTACTCTGCCAACTTTGTTTTGTATATGCGAATACTATTTGCCATTCCTATTTGTGTGACAAGTTCAAGGCGAATTTAATAATTTTCGCAATGCTCATTCAAGGCAAGGCAAATTCATTATTCGCCTCGATTCGCTTTAAATTTTTGTCCATCAGAATGTCAAACTCAAAGTAAAATTTTGCTTTGTTTGACATTCTCCTGTATTCTTCTGTACACTGTGAGTTAAAAACGAGAAGAAGTCAGCTGTTCACTTACCATTACCATATGAATGAATTTTCCTTGATTCAAGGCAAATTCATTATGGTAATGGCAGAGCGAAATCGGCAATATTCGCCTCGATTCGCTTTAAGTTTTTGTCCATCAGAATGTCAAACTCAAAGTCAAATATTTCTTTGTTTGCCATTCTTCTGTATTCTTCTGTACACGGCGAGTTAAAAACGAGAAGAAGAAGAAGTCAGCTGTTCACGTTACCATTACCATATGAATGAATTTGCCTTGGCTTCATTCAAATGTGCTACAAAATTTGTGAATTTGCCCAATAGGAGAATGGGAGAAATGCAAAAATATGTAGGTAGCACTGTGTAATTGCAGAAGCGTCGGTGAGCTTTAACGGTTCTTGTGGTTAAATAAAAAAAAAAATTTTAGATGAGTTTATTATTTGGCCGTTTGTATAAATCGACGTCGATCCAACATAGACAATTGTTCCTGAAGATGACTCCAGATTGGAGCCGAAATATCGACCAATAAAGGAAAAAGAAAAATTTAAAAAGTTTGTTTTGAATTTTTCATGGTGGCCAAAGCTCAAATATATGAACCAAATATAAAAAAAAAATATAAAAATATAAAAATGTTCCTTTAAAAAAATAATATTTTTTTTACAGTCTGCACTGTGGTGCAGTGGGTAGTGTGCTCGCCTGCTATGCCAGAGATCTCGAGTTCAAAACCCAGTCCGAGCAAACACCAAAAAAAATTTTCTAATTATTAAAAATCCAATTATTGGGTTTTTTAAGAGCAGCGGTCACCTCTCGGCAGTGGGCGGCATACCCTCCGAGTGTATTTCTGCCATGAAAAAGCTTCTCACAAAAAATGCATTCGCCCCTCGGAGCCGGCATAAAACTGTAGGTCCACCCAATTAGTAGGAAAAACCAGGGAACGTAACGATTATCATTTTTATAAAAAAAAATCATTTTTAATCGTGATAATTTGATTTTTATTTTTTCGATGAAATTTGATTGATATTTTATGATTTTTATTTTTTCGATCAAAAATAATTTTTATTAAGTACTGGATTTAAATTTTTTCTCTGAAACGATTGATATTTTAGGATTTTTATTTTTGCGATCAAAAATAATTTTTATTATTGGATTTCAATTTTTCCGATCAACTTTAATAAATATTTATTTATTCTTTTTTCCGATTATTATAAACTCTAAAAACTTGTTTCTTTTGTACCATATATTATTAATACACGAGTGTCAAGTTAGCGAGGCACCCCTGGCAGATCGGTTCCGGAGGGGGTGCATAATTAGTCCCTAATTAATCCCGCAAAAAGTAATTTTTTCCCTCAACTGCTTCCCGGAATTTTGGGATGCCTCGCTAACTTGATATCAAGTTAGCGAGGCACCCTGTAAAAACTGTCTTAGACATGAGATATCGGAATCGGGTTTGTGGCTTAATAAGTCCCTAATTAATCCTTAATTAATCCCGCAAAAATGAATTTTTTTGCTCAAATATTTTTCGAGTTTTTTACCAAAGTATGTCCGTGTCAAGTTAGCGAGGCATCCTAATAAAATTTTGTGATATTGAAATCGGACTTGTGGCAAAATTAGTCACTAATTAATCCCTAATTAATCCCGCAAAAATTTATTTTTTCCCTCAAATATTTATGGATTTTTTGTACCCAAGTATGTCCGTGTTACCTTAGCGAAACACCCTAATGGAATTTTTTGATATCGAAATCGGACTTGTGGCATAATTTGTTCCTAATTAATTCTTAATTAATGACACAAAAATTAATTTTTTTCCTCAACTGCTTCTTGGAGGTTTGGGGTGCCTCGCTAACTTGACATGTCAACTTAGCGAGGCACCCTATAAAAACGTCTTAGACATGAGATATCGAAATCGGGTTTGTGGCTGAATTCGTCCCTAATTAATCCCTAAACAATGACGCAAAAACTAATTTTTCCCTGAAATTTTTTTGTTTTTTTTTTGTACCCAAGTATGTTCATGTCAAGTTAGCGAGGCACCCTATTCATGGTGGCCAAAGCTCAAATATATGAACCAAATATAAAAAAAAAAATATAAAAATATAAAAATGTTCCTTTAAAAAAATAATATTTTTTTTACAGTCTGCACTGTGGTGCAGTGGGTAGTGTGCTCGCCTGCTATGCCAGAGATCTCGAGTTCAAAACCCAGTCCGAGCAAACACCAAAAAAAATTTTCTAATTAGTAAAAATCCAATTATTGGGTTTTTTAAGAGCAGCGGTCACCTCTCGGCAGTGGGCGGCATACCCTCCGAGTGTATTTCTGCCATGAAAAAGCTTCTCACAAAAAATGCATTCGCCCCTCGGAGCCGGCATAAAACTGTAGGTCCACCCAATTAGTAGGAAAAACCAGGGCACGTAACGATTATCATTTTTATAAAAAAAAAATCATTTTTAATCGTGATAATTTGATTTTTATTTTTTCGATGAAATTTGATTGATATTTTATGATTTTTATTTTTTCGATCAAAAATAATTTTTATTAAGTACTGGATTTAAATTTTTTCTATGAAACGATTGATATTTTAGGATTTTTATTTTTGCGATCAAAAATAATTTTTATTATTGGATTTCAATTTTTCCGATCAACTTTAATAAATATTTATTTATTCTTTTTTCCGATTATTATAAACTCTAAAAACTTGTTTCTTTTGTACCATATATTATTAATACACGAGTGTCAAGTTAGCGAGGCACCCCTGGCAGATCGGTTCCGGAGGGGGTGCATAATTAGTCCCTAATTAATCCCGCAAAAAGTAATTTTTTCCCTCAACTGCTTCCCGGAATTTTGGGATGCCTCGCTAACTTGATATCAAGTTAGCGAGGCACCCTGTAAAAACTGTCTTAGACATGAGATATCGGAATCGGGTTTGTGGCTTAATAAGTCCCTAATTAATCCTTAATTAATCCCGCAAAAATGAATTTTTTTGCTCAAATATTTTTCGAGTTTTTTACCAAAGTATGTCCGTGTCAAGTTAGCGAGGCATCCTAATAAAATTTTGTGATATTGAAATCGGACTTGTGGCAAAATTAGTCACTAATTAATCCCTAATTAATCCCGCAAAAATTTATTTTTTCCCTCAAATATTTATGGATTTTTTGTACCCAAGTATGTCCGTGTTACCTTAGCGAAACACCCTAATGGAATTTTTTGATATCGAAATCGGACTTGTGGCATAATTTGTTCCTAATTAATGACACAAAAATTAATTTTTTTCCTCAACTGCTTCTTGGAGGTTTGGGGTGCCTCGCTAACTTGACATGTCAACTTAGCGAGGCACCCTATAAAAACGTCTTAGACATGAAATATCGAAATCGGGTTTGTGGCTGAATTCGTCCCTAATTAATCCCTAAACAATGACGCAAAAACTAATTTTTCCCTGAAATTTTTTTGTTTTTTTTTTTGTACCCAAGTATGTTCATGTCAAGTTAGCGAGGCACCCTAATAAAATTTTAAGATATCGAAATCGGATTTGTGACAAAATTATTCACTAATTAATCCCGCAAAAATTATTTTTTTCCCTCAAATATTTTTGGATTTTTTGTACCCAAGTATGTCCGTGTTACCTTAGCGAAACACCCTAATGGAATTTTGTGATATCGAAATCGGAATTGTGGCATAATTTGTTCCTAATTAATTCCTAAATAATGACACAAACAGTAATTTTTATCCTCAACTGCTCGGAATTTTGGGGTGCCTCGCTAACTTGACATGTCAACTTAGCGAGGCACCCTATTAAAACGTCTTAGACATGAGATATCGAAATCGGGTTTGTGGCTGAATTCGTCCCTAATTAATCCCTAAACAATGACGCAAAAACTAATTTTTCCCTGAAATTTTTTTGTTTTTTTTTGTACCCAAGTATGTTCATGTCAAGTTAGCGAGGCACCCTAATAAAATTTTAAGATATCGAAATCGGATTTGTGGCAAAATTATTCACTAATTAATCCCGCAAAAATTATTTTTTTCCCTCAAATATTTTTGGATTTTTTGTACCCAAGTATGTCCGTGTTACCTTAGCGAAACACCCTAATGGAATTTTGTGATATCGAAATCGGAATTGTGGCATAATTTGTTCCTAATTAATTCCTAAATAATGACACAAACAGTAATTTTTATTCTCAACTGCTCGGAATTTTGGGGTGCCTCGCTAACTTGACATGTCAACTTAGCGAGGCACCCTATCAAAACATCTTAGACTTGAGGTATCAAAATAGCGACTTGTGGCTGAATTAATCCCTAAACAATGACGCAAAAATTAATTTTTTCCCTGAAATTTTTTTGGTTTATTTGTACCCAAGTATGTCCGTCAAGTTAGCGAGGCACCCCAAAATTCCGAGAAGCAGTTGAGGAAAAAAATTAATTTTTGTGTCATTAATTAGGGATTAATTAGAGACAAATTAAGGTAAGTGTATCTATTTCCGTACTATTAAGGCATATACACGTTCAAAGTAATATTTTAGTCGACAGAAAAACACTTGAAGTCTAAAATTGACTTTTACTGATGCAGAAAAAATATATCGTCATAAAAAATTAATAATATTTAAAAAAGAGCAACAGAAAGTATTTTTTGTGCTTTTTTCGAAAAACATATTTTGTTCCCAATTCCGTCCGAAAATTTTGTTCGGTTCCCAATTCTGTACGAAAGCGTTCCTATTTCCGTTCTAAACTATAAAAACCCGTTTCTGCTCAAATTTTAGACATTTTGTGTAAAATAAAAAATGTAAATTTACATAAAAAGTATAAGCATATATTTATTTAAAAATTAACACAAAATTTATAGCGAAAGGCCTCCAAAATATTAATTGGGTGTTACTTACTTACTTACTTACTTAATTGGTACGTAACCGTCTATACGATTTTGGCCGAGTCCAACATAATACGCCAGCTATTTCTGTTCCGTGCAGCGTGGCGCCATTTGGGAATACCTAGGGAGTCAGCATCACTGTCCATCTGATCTTCCCAACGCAGTGGAGGTATCCCCTTTCTTCTGCGTTCAGCGGGTTTCGACAGGAATACTTTCTGGGCCGGAGCACCTTCGTCCATTCTCACGACATGACCTGCCCAACGCAGCCGCTGGATCTTTATTCGCTGAACAATGTCGATGTCTGTGTAAAGCTCGTACAGCTCATCGTTAAATCTCCGTCGATAATCGCCCCCACCAACGCGCAAAGGTCCATAAATCCTCCGAAGAACTTTCCTCTCGAATACTCCAAGCGCCATCTCATCTGCTTGTGCTATAGTCCATGCTTCTGCGCCGCACATGAGGACTGGAACGATGAGTGTCCTGTAGAGTGTGATTTTGGTTCGTCGAGAGAGGACTTTACTTTTCAATTGCCTAATTAGTCCAAAGTAGGATTTATTGGCAAGAGTGATTCTTCGTTGGATTTCAGTGCTGACATTATTTTTGGTGTTAATGCTGGTTCCCAAATAGACGAAGTCCTTAACAGTTTCAAATTTGTAGCTATCAACAGTTACGTGGCTGCCAAGGCGTGCTGTTTCTTTGTGTGATGACAGGAGGTATTTCGTCTTATCCTCGTTGACCGCCAAACCCATTTTCTTAGCCTCTTTATCCAGCTTGGAGAAGGCAGAACATACGTCGCGCGTGTTAGTGCCAACGATGTCGATGTCATCGGCGTACGCCAGCAGTTGCACACTCTTGTGGTACAAGATGTTTCCTGCATGGTGGAGTTCTGCAGCTCGTATTATCTCTTCCAGCATCAAGTTGAAAAAAAAAATATTAAAACGAAAGTCGCTTACTGCGTTCATCTAAATAAAAAAAAATTTTAGATATGAACTTAAATATATATGTATACTTAGGAATCAAACATTTTAAGTTAAAATTGAATCGCTTGTAGCGTCTCAGTTATTAAAAATAGCACAGCACTATTAAACTAATTATAATAATTATTATTTAAATTGAGATCAGTTACTTAAAATGTTGCTCTTTTGTTTATTGGCTGAGGCGATTTAATTTTTTTTAATAATTTCTTCCTCTTCATAATCATAAACTTAACATTTTATAAGCCAATTATGCATTTACATATGTAAGTATATAGCTAAAATATTTATAATTAAATATTTTTTTTATATTTAAATAATACAACTATTATTCTCTTCGAAATAAATTGCCGAAGTTTATGGCTCTAGAAACGGTCGTAATTTTGAATTAAGTGTAGCACGGAAATAGGCCATAAGAATATATGTAAAATTTACAATTTAATGCAATTTTTAAGTTTTTACGAATTCTATTTCGTATATCAAAAAAAAGATAAAACAGAATGCTCCAAATGTTCCTAATTCCGTACTTAGCACGCAAAAGGGTACACCTCTAAATGATGTTGTACCCATTTCCGTCCTATTTTTAAATTAATATTTTAAACAACTTATCTATTCTTTAGTAGTTTCAACGTATACACCCAGTTGAAATCAGATGTATTGATACACGAATCATGCATGCTGTGTGTATGGAAAAGTGCGTACAGAGCATGATTTGTGAAAATAAATAAATTTTGTTCACATAAAATTATGAATGCTGTATACATGAAAAATATGAATAATTTATGAGTTTTCGGTGTGTATAATTTGTATATATACATGAAATATCCATGCGATATGCATGCGTATGCATTATAAATTTTTTAATGATATACATATCTACTTTATGATATTTTTCTTTCAATATACTGAGAGCTCCTTTTTTTTATTTTACGTTTTGTCTTGAAAATTTTCATTTTGTCAAAAATATTTATTCGAAAAAATTTCAACGATCATCATCGTCATCACCACTTTCTACTTATACGTAGAGATTCACGCGATTAATCTTTTGCAAAACCTCTAGCGTTAGCAGTTTGTACCGTCCCTTTGATACCCTCCTTTTGCATATTTGCGCAACTTAACGGGCTGACCATATCGATTTTGGTAAGAAAACGTACGCATTGTGGACGTGCATTGTTAAAGAAATATAACAAGATGATCCAGGGTTAGTTCTATCTCTGTTTAGTGGGACAAAACCACCAAATTTATTTTCAGTAGATTGTATCTAACAGTTTTGTTATATTCCGAGCTGTATACAATCTTCAGTTTCATAGACATTGAATAACAATATGGCTATTCATGTCAAAACATCTTTCAGGGTGACTCCCCACCATAATATGACCTTCAATCAAATTGCAATGGTTATAATATCTGTGGCTAAATGAAATTAATTATTATTTTTAATAGGAATTTTAATAATTCTATGAGAATGTTACTGAAACTGTATTAATGCAACATTCATACTACCCTATTAATGAAGAATTAGTACCTTTGTATGTATAAACGATCTATACATCCGATATATGCTGTATGAGTGATTCTGCATGCTTTCAGCATTTTTTCAAGAGTATGCATACAATATGATATATATGAAGGGTTAGAGTATGCATGCTCTCTGAGAAACCATACGTGTAAAAAGGAAATAGACGAGCATTTATACTGGCATGCATACACAGCTCCAATTCATGCTTCCAAAATTTATGTTGTATGCATAAGATTCCAACTGGGCATTTACACAAAAAAACTTAAAATTTTCAATATGTAAAAATAAAATAGTATATATACTTACCAAATAATTATTAAGCCCTTATAAACTTTTTATCAAGCCCTTAGCAATTTCGCGAACACTATTCACTGACACATGCGTTAACTCCACGTTTGATGATTAACTCATATTTTAATGCAAATTTTGTTTAAATTAGGTTTTCTTGGAGGCTACCAAGTACAATATTTGGCAGCTTGAACAATTTTGATAAAATTCGTAGCTTTTTTATTCGAAAATATTACCACATATTCTTATTTTTCCATTTTAAACTTTTTTTCCCCAAAATAGCACGGAAATAGGTACTAGCACGGAAATGGGTACACTTACCTTATGCCACAAGTCCGATTTCGATATCACAAAATTTCATTAGGGTGTTTCGCTAAGGTGACATGGATATACTTGGACTCAAAAAATCCAAAAATATTTGAGGGAAAAAATTAATTTTTGCGGGATTAATTAGTGACTATCTTTGCCACAAGTCCGATTTCGATATCTTAAAATTTTATTAGGGTGCCTCGCTAACTTGACACGGACATATTGGGTAATTTCATTAGGGTGTTTCGCTAAGGTGACATGGATATACTGGGCTCAAAAAATCCAAAAATATTTGGGGGAAAAAATTAATTTTTGCGAGATTAATTAGGGATTAATTAGTGACTAACTTTGCCACAAGTCCGATTTCGATATCTTAAAATTTTATTAGGGTGCCTCGCTAACTTGACACGGACATATTGGGTACAAAAAAACCAAAAAAATTTCAGGGAAAAAATTTATTTTTGCGTCATTGTTTAGGGATTAATTAGGGATTAATTTAGCCACAAGTCCGATTTCGATATCTCATGTCTGAGACGTTTTTATAGGGTGCCTCGATAAGTTGACATGTCAAGTTAGCGAGGCACCCCAAAATTCCGAGAAGAAGTTGAGGAAAAAAATTACTTTTTGTGTCATTAATTAGGGATTAATTAGGGACAAATTATGCCACAAGTCCGATTTCGATATCACAAAATTTCATTAAGGTGTTTCGCTAAGGTAACACGGACATACTTGGGTACAAAAAATCCATAAATATTTGAGGGAAAAAATTAATTTTTGCGGGATTAATTAGGGATTAATTAGTGACTAACTTTGCCACAAGTCCGATTTCGATATCTTAAAATTTTATTAGGGTGCCTCGCTAACTTGACACGGACATATTGGGAACAAAAAAAAACCAAAAAAATTTCAGGGAAAAAATGTATTTTTGCGTCATTGTTTAGGGATTAATTAGGGATTAATTTAGCCACAAATCCGATTTCGATATCTCATGTCTGAGACGTTTTTATAGGGTTGACATGTCAAGTTAGCGAGGCACCCCAAAATTCCGAGAAGCAGTTGAGGAAAAAAATTACTTTTTGTGTCATTAATTAGGGATTAATTAGGGACAAATTATGCCACAAGTCCGATTTCGATATCACAAAATTTCATTAAGGTGTTTCGCTAAGGTAACACGGACATACTTGGGTACAATAAATCCATAAATATTTGAGGGAAAAAAATAATTTTTGCGGGATTAATTAGGGATCAAGTCCGATTTCGGTATCTCAAAATTTTATTAGGGTGCCTCGCTACCTTGACACGGACATACTTTGGTAAAAAACTCGAAAAATATTTGAGCAAAAAAATTTATTTTTGCGGGATTAATTAAGGATTAATTAGGGACTGATTAAGCCACAAACCCGATTCCGATATCTCATGTCTAAGACAGTTTTTACAGGGTGCCTCGCTAACTTGATATCAAGTTAGCGAGGCACCCCAAAATTCCCGGAAGCAGTTGAGGGAAAAAATTACTTTTTGCGGGATTAATTAGGGATTAATTAGGGACTAATTATGCACCCCCTCCGGATCCGATCTGCCAGGGGTGCCTGGCTAACTTGACACTCATTATTAATACGCTAACATAAATTTTGTTCTCAAATAGAACTGCGCCAATTTTCATTAAAATTGGTTGGAAAAAGCGTCCATAATCGCCGTTGGAAAATTACTGTATGGGTGTTGTATGCTTTTGGACAGAACGGAACAGCTATGGGAATGTGCACGCATAGGTGTGTTCGTATGTGTATTCCAAACTTACCAAGCAATTCTGAACACAACATGCACAACGTTGGCAATCGTCAACTTCAGGCCATCACATATAGCAGGGCCGTGCGAAGGAATTAGCCTTGGGGGGGGGGGGGTTTTAATTTTGCTTTGCATTCGCATACATTTTTCGCTAAGATAAACATATTTGCTGAAACATACACCATAAATTTAAATGTGCTCTAACTTTTCTGAAACTCATTATGATTCATCAAAACCTAGTTAACCAGGTGCTGAATAGTACACGGAAAGAATTTTTTACTAGAATCAATGCCGAGACAAGCAAAATTAGACTTGATTTTGAACTTAGAAAATAATTTCTTAATATCAAGAAAATCCAAGAAAATTGGATTTTAAATAAATAAGTACAAATTTTCTTGCTTCAAGTGAAATTGGATTTTAAATAAATAAGAAAACATTTTCTTGCTTCAAGTAAAATTGGATTTTAAATAAATAAGAAATAATTTACTTAGGGTAAGTGTTTTTTCTTGTTTTTTGAAATAAATTAAGAAATTATTTTTTTGTTGCAAGTAAAAGTTTTCTTATACGAGCTTAAGTAAGTAATGCGAGAGACACACGTCGTAGTATAGTAATAATATTTCGATCTATACCACATATGTGTCACCCTCATATTGTAGTTTAATTGAAAATTTTCATAGCATAGCCAAATCACAATATTGATATTCTATTATTCATACCACATGTGTGTCTGAGGCATAAGAAAATATTAAATATTAAATTAAGCAAATCTTTTCTAAAAATATTAAAAACGTAAAAAATAAGGAAAATGAAAACTAATCATGAGGGATTAGAAAACCATAATTAGTCAACTAGTATTTTCCTAGGACTTCTTTATTGAAATGACAACATTTTATTTAATATAAATGAAGGTGCAAATAGTGAACGCCTTATATCAAATGCTTCACTAACAATCTGAGAATTGCAAAAATATTCAGAAATATGCAAAGCGGATGGCAAATGAAAAAAAAAAAACATGTAACTTTGGAAATGCAAATTCAACAAGAAAAATTTTACTTCGCTCAAGAAAACGTTTTCTTATTCATTTTAAATTTTTTTTCGCTGTATTTTGTTGTTCCAATTCGTCGAAACACAATTTTCTTAAATTCTTCTTGATATTAGCAAAAAGATTTTCTTCATTTAAGTAAATTTAAGAAAAGATGTTCTTATTTATTTAAACATTTTTTTTCAACATTTTTTTTCTAAAGATTTTGTTAGTGTTCTTGAATAAGAAAATAATTGTCTCATTTTTGGAAAACTCAATTTCTTATTTCCAGTAATAATTAAGTCAATTTTTCTTATTTCCCTAAAAATTTTCTAAATTGAAATTAAAATTAAAGTTTTCTTGATTCAAGTATACAAATTTCTTTCCGTGTACTGTTTACAGTACTTGTTAATTGAAACTGCTCACTGTTTTCACAAAATGAACATTTTTTGTTATCAGTACAATTTTTTTAAAAATGCCAAACGAACATATGCTACACAACTTTGTAATTTCGGAAAGCTCCAAGTGCAATTCAAAGTGCCGAACTTAAGTATTGGCCAACCTTATTTTTTGCAACTTTTACCAATTCTTCTTCCGTAAAATTATTGTAACTAATATTGTCAAAAATTATGAGTCAAAATTCAATGCAAAATTTATAAACTGTATTTTGAAAATTTTTGCAAAATCATTGCTTAGATTTGGTCATGGGGGGGTTTAACCCCAAACCCCCCCCCGTGCGCACGGCCCTGACATATAGTATTCACTAACGTTTGAAAAAGTTTATTAAGATCAGAGAAAAGTAAAAAAATATTGATTAAAGTTCATCGGAACAATTTAAATCCAATTATAACAATTATTTTTGATCGAAAAAATAAAAATCATAAAATATCAATCAAATTTGATAGAAAAAATAAAAATCATAAAATATCGATCAAGTTTCATCGGAAAAATTTAAATCCAACAATAAAAATTATTTTTGATCGAAAAAATAAAAATCGGAAATAGTGGTTATTTAAAAATTTAAAAAATAAAAATCTTCATAATAAGGATGAGGTCATATTTAGATAGAATGTGCTAAAATCATTATATCGACATGCATTATACTTGCATTTTACTGTTAATGAAGTTTTTATAATTATTTTTTCATCTGAAGAAATGAAAATAACGATTAAAATCGGTCCCTGGGAACAGACCTGTAAAATACTCAGTATATACTGGTACTAAGTACCAAATAAGTACAAGTACTACAGTACTTGTACTTGGAAATTCGAAGTACAAGTACCACAGTACTTGTACTTGGAAATTCCAAGTACAAGTAAAAGTACTTATCAATGTAGACGCAAGTACTTTTTTGACAAACTATTTCAGATGGTTTCAAACAAAAAAATATCTGTCTGTAGTCTTCAGCCAGGCTCGTAGGTAGGATTTTTTTCTGGGAGGAGATTTCTGAACAATGTACTAAATATTAGTCTCCTTAGGCAATGCTATTTTTATTCCATTTCTGGTATGGATACAAATGAAGGGGAGCCGCGAACGCCATTTTTGCGTATTACATTTAATATCACTTTCTCGTTCGATTTTTAATTGCATATTATACTAAAATTGTTAAAATTTTAGCATAGATCAATTAAAGAAACATTTTCTGATAGAAAAGGAGAGGGGAGGGTGAGGGAGAGGCAGAATAAACATTGATGTTATTTACTTATTAAAGCGGGCGGAGCCGAATGTAAAAGCTAGTATATACCATACCAATAGTCAAAATGGCTCCCAATGAGATGTAAATACCAAATAAAATTGTTCTAGTAGTTTAAAAGTTGAATCTGCGCA
Source organism: Urophora cardui (assembly GCA_960531455.1). NCBI lineage: Eukaryota > Metazoa > Arthropoda > Insecta > Diptera > Tephritidae > Urophora > Urophora cardui. Next base: position 91,809,866 of record OY482673.1, on the reverse strand, counting down.
AAGAATGTGCCATGAGATTTTTATATATATAGATATATATTAGGGCGGGTCAATTTAAAAATCGGTCATTGCTCGGTGAAAATCGTATTTTAGGGATCAAAATAAGAAACTTTGCCGAAGGAACCATACCTCTAAAACGAATTCTTATGTCCCCCAATTCGGGTCGAACTTTTGGGTAGGAAATTTGGTATCTCAGTCACTAATATAGCTGGAGGGATGAAATTTTACCCACGTGTTGATCTCAGGCCCCTATGAAGAAATTTGATGAAATTTTGGAAAATGGCCGGTGCCACGCCCACTATTAAGGGTCATACAGTGAAAGTTTTATATGTCATAACTCAGAAACCATTAAAAAAGATATATCGATGAAATTTGGTACGCGTGATTTACTTACTTAGGCAAACGTTTGGACGGAAAATAGTTAAAATCGGTTCACGAGATATGGCTTAAAATCTTTTATTAGGTCACTTTATAATACACATATATATAAAAAAATAGAGAAATCCCAATTTCGAACGCACGATATAGGTTAGTAAATCGCCGTGGCCTAACATACATACACATATGTATGTACACAGATAAAATTACATAAAAATTTCCTCAATAGAACAAATTTATTATAACTTTAAAGTTGGAGAGGAGGGCTGTAGCTCCCAAAATCACCCCCCAACTACGTGCCCCTTTACGATTAAAGACAGATTCCTTCATTTTTGTGTCATTTGAATTGTCGTCAAATTATTTTTATTAATTAATAATTTTTAATATTGAAAATATTTTAAAATTTTAGATTTATTTTGCTTCAAATGCAGTTTTCGAAGAGATCATCTTTACGTTTTTATGCATATGTATTTATTATTATAACGGATACTGAGTGTGACCATCTGGCGGCCCCAAAACATTCACAAAGTGCAAGGATATTTCAATATCTAGTTCAGAAAACTTAAGTGCGACGCCGAGCATTATATACCCGACTTCGCGTTTAAGTTGCTCTTTTGTGATAAGCGGAACTTTTGTATCAATGATTGAAATAACCTTGACTGGAGAAGCTGATCAGCCGAGACAACATTTTAATAAATAATTTAAAAAATCGTCTGATTTTTACACAGAGATTATACAAATGAAAACGAAATATTCAACGCAATTAAGTACCACTTAAGATTTCAAATGTATAGGCGAGTGTTTTTGCCAATTTGTTTTTTATTATGACCTTTTTTGCTTCAATATGGGAACCTCGACGTACGAAAGAGCCCCTAAAAGGCGTATTTCTTTTTAAGTTATATATTATTTTTTCTTCAATATATGTATGTGAGTTCGGAGAATTTTTCCACCATAAATTTTGTTATGCTCACTTGAGATCCACTCAGTGATATTTACATAACAGTTGTGCTCAACGGATGCGACTTCTGAACCCGCCCATTGTGCTTCATGTGGATCTTGAGCCAGCTTACATATGTAGGAACATATGTATATACTCGTATGTAAACCACTGATACAATTTTCAAGGTCGCCAAAGTCGATTATAAAAATTTAAAATTTAAATTCTTCTAAATACATAGCTCTTTTAAGGAACACTATTTATCCAAGGGATATTGGAAATTGCTTATTTAAGGGGCCGTACGAATTGTTTAATGATTTTCTGTGATTTCCGGGGCTATGTAAACGTTCATTTAAGGAGCCCTAAAGTGAATTTTTCACACATTTAAAAGACACTTTTATCCACCGCTGGAGCTTCTGTGTCGATGAAACCGTGTTATAAGCTACTATTACGTGATAAAACCCAACAAAACCCTGCGTATTCGCAGACGAAGGGTATACTCACAACTTGGTATACCTCAATTGTTTTTGATTTCAAATTTTTGTTTCAAATTTTTGTTTCAATCAAAATATTCAGAAAAGCAAAACAAAAACACAGATATGTGTAAGTACTTAAAAAGTACTTATCAGTAAAGTACTTGTACTTGTAAATTTCAAGTACAAGTACTGAAGTACTTGTACTTGTACTCGAATTTCGAAGTACTGAGGTACTGGTACTTGTACTTGTACTGGTACTTGCACTTTACAGGTCTGCCTGGGAAAAACAAAAGGAGCACACCTCGAATTGGAAGAGAAGCTCGGCCATAAAACTCGTCAGAGTTATAATAGCGCCATTGTATTATATTAAGTATTATAATTTTTCATATTTGTCCGGGCCACGGTGTGAACCTGGAACCTCTTGCATGAAAGGTGAGCACAAAACCTACTATGCCGTATATGTTTTTATACTCAGCTGTACTAGTACACAGAGTATTATAGTTTTAATCACATAACGGTGGATTGTAACAGAATGAAATAATCGAGATAGATATAGACTTATATACATATATCAAAATGATCAGGGTGAAAAGAGAAATCGATTGAGCCATGTCCGTCCGTCCGTCCGTCTGTAAACACTCTAACTCGCGCAAAAATTGAGATATTTTGATGAAATTTGAAATGCAAGTTGGTATCGACACTGGGACGGTTGGTATTGAAAATGGGCGAAATCGGGCCATGACCACGCCCACTTTTCCTATATAGAAAAAATCGGAAATTTGGTATCTCAGTCACTATTAAAGCTAGAGTGACGAAATTTTACCCACGTGTTGAGCTCAGGCCCCTAAGAAGAAATTTGATGAAATTTTGGAAAATGGGCGGTGTCACGCCCACTTATTAAGGGTCAAACATTGAAAGTTTTATATGTCATAACTCAGAAACCGTTGAAGATATATCGATGAAATTTGGTACGCGTGATTTACTTACTTACACCCTCATTCTGTATTGCGAACGGAAGCTCAGACGAACGAATCGTCTCGAGACGATTGCGTCTAGCATTGGCATTCTCTATGTTGTTCGTCAATTCTTACGTTGGTTACGTTATGACAAAATATGAGACGAAAGCATTTGTCAAATACCAATTTACCATATGAAAACAATTTAAGATTTATAAAAAAACTGCTTTTTTTTCAAAGTTTTTATATTTTTTAAGCATTTTTCCGAAAATCTGGAAACATCAGTTTTCTTTGTTTTCTTGTCTCTGTCAATATATTTATGTACATACATATATACATATGTATAATTTCATTTGTTTATTTTTTTTATTTTTCCAATAGTTTGTTCAAAAATTTTACTGATAATGAAAAAGATTAGGTGCAAAACATTATGAAGGACGTGAGGGTAGACAGGCTTCGCTTGCTGGTGATTTTAGCATACCACAATTTTCACACATCGCTAAGCTATTACTGGTGCACGGCCGTCGTTCATATAAACGTTCAGCGGCACTTTCAGAATTTGTCATCCATCGCGGTTTAATTATAACCACAGTGCAGGCGGTATTTTCTCATATAATTCGAAGATGAATTCATACATAAGGTTGCGATTACCTTTTCAACGGTGATAATGGTTGCGTTGACGGTGCGATCTCGCGCAAACATTCGGCAATAGCTGCTGTTGCTAATTTGTTAGTAGCTTTGGCTTGTTTTTGGTTGCTGCTTCGGCTGGCCTAGCAGTCAATTCATAGAAGCTGCGCTTTCATCGCAGCGATGGTCTTGTTGGTTGTGTGACTTTTGGTGGGCATGGAGTAATCAGTGATGTAGGTGGGTCTATTGTAGATAGTAGTCGTAGGAAGTGTTGTTGTTTTTGTAGGGCCTGTTGTAGATGGGGAGGTTGTTTACAGTACTTTTGTTAGTGGTGTTTTTGGTGGTGCACGTATGCCTAACCAACCATTATTCCATTTCAAATTCATCAACGATAACAAAATAGTTTTCGTTTGAATTTGACACTTCTTTTCGTCGTTTTGTCGATTTTTCGAAATAGAGAATGTAAATTTCTTACGCTGTTTTCGTCTGCTTCTGTTTTCGTAATACATAATGCAAACAGGCGAACGATTCGTCTCTGACACGAAACGAACGTTCGTTTCGTAATACAGAATGAGGGTGTTAGACAAACGTTTTGACGGAAAATTGTCAAAATCGGTTGACGGCCACGCTAATTTTTATACATGTGTATTATAAAGTGACCTAATAAAAACATTTTAAGCGATATCTCTGTCAAATATAAAGATATATCATTGAAATTTTATGGCAGCAGTCCACCTGGGGACATAAAACGAAAAACACAAAAATTTTGGGAAAATGGGCGTGGCACCGCCTCTTTTCAGAAGCAGGAATATACGAGATTTCTAAGCCCATAACCCGACTAATAATTTATATATAATGACGAAACTTGGTGTGTACACTTTTATTACTTGTGGTAATACATGTTGAAAATTTTAGCGAGATCGGTTGACGACCACGCCCACTTTTATATATGTGTATTATAAAGTGACCTAATAAAACATTTTAAGCGATATCTCTGTCAAATATAAAGATATATCATTGAAATTGTATAGCAGGAGTCCAACTGCGGACATAAAACGAAAAACACAAAAATTTTGGAAAATGGGCGTGGCACCGTCTCTTTTTAGAAACAGGAATATACGAGATTTCTGAGCCCATAACTCGACAAATAATTTATATATAATGACGAAGCTTGGTGTGTACACTTTTATTACTTGTGGTAATACATGTTCAAAATTTTAGCGAAATCGGTTTGACGACCACGCCTACTTTTTAACAAAGATATTTCTGGAACACCCTTTGGGAATTTGTAACGTGACATCTTTGTAACTAGAAGTTGTAAAGGAATGAAATTTTGCACAAAGAATAATATTCATATGCTTAGTTGGGTGACTGATAAAAATTTAGAAAATGGGCGTGGCTACGCCCACTTTATGCAGAACTCGCTTTATATAAAGTACACCGTGTTTCCATCAAACGCAAACAAACAATGAAAGCATACAGCTAAGTATCTAATGTTCGATTCCACTCGAACTTAGGCTTCCTTACTTGTTATTAATTATATTAAAAAATTTAAGGGCATATTTGCAGTGCTTAAACCAAGTTTTAAGAGAATATTTTTAGCGCTTAAACCATATTTTTAAGGACATATTTTTAGCGCCAAAAACGAATTTTTTTAGGACAAATTTGTTGCTGCCCTAGTGAGAAAAAACAATTTTTTCGCTAGAGCACCCCTGTAGAAAATTTAAGCCCTTCATACGGACAGAAATAGTTTGGGTCTACGTATATATACATGTACTTATACATACGCATATATGCAAAAATTCTAATCAATTCCACAAATATTAAAAAAAAAAAACCGCGTGTAGCACAGTACACGTGATAGAAGTTATCTTCTTACCATTCATATTTCTGTGTTGTGAGAATAACAATGAATGAATCAATGAAAATTATGGTCTATTTAAAATAGGTCAATGGTCTATTTAAGGTTAATACTGCAACTATGAGCAAACGATTTAGCCACCAATTTGTACGTAATTACGTATTCCACCGCAGAAAATTCGCATTTAGTTGTTCCAAGGCCACATCAAAATTTTCATTTCGCAATAACTTTGAAAACAAGAATCAGAAAACGAAATTTCTTACTTAGTGATTATGAACTAATGATGAGCAAACGATTTGGCCTAATAACTTTGAATAAAATCATAGGAAAATGAAATTTCTTCCTGAAATATCTTGATCTAATGATGAGTAAACGATTTAGCCAAAAAATCGTATATAATTACGTATTATTTTGCGAAAATTCATATTTTACATGGCAACGTCGCAGCGTAAATTTCATTTTGCTATAACTCTGAAAAAAAGCATTGAAAAATTAAATTTCTTACTGAATGATTGTGAATTAATGATGAGCAACGATTTAGCAAAAAAAATATTTTGTTTGCAGATTTTTCATTTGGTGGCTCGAATTCCGAATTTTTTTTTCAATAACCTTTAGATTAATGATAACAGAACAAAAATTTCTTCCTAAGCGAATCTAAACTAACGATGGGCAAACGATTTAGCGAAAAAATATTTTTTTTTTATTTTTCGAAATCCCGAAATTTTTTTTCGCAATAATTTTGTATTTCAAATTTTAAAAATTAAATTTCTTCCTGATATATCCTCAGTTACCGATGAGCAAACGACTTAGCCAAAAAAGTCGTACGTAATTATGTATTTCTACGCAAAAATTCATATTTTACAATGCCAACACCTCACCGTAAATTTCATTTTGCAGCAACTTGAAAAAAAACGCATCGGAAAAGAAAATTCCGCTTTATTTATTCTCAACTAATGATGAGCAATCGATTTAGCAAAAAAAAATATTGTTTTTGTTTTCGATTTTTCATTTAATAGTACAAATCTCGAGATTTTTTTTATTCAATAACTTTTTGAGTAATGATAGCAATAGGAAATTTCTTCCTAAGCGACTCTAAACTAACGATGAGCAAACGATATAGCCAAAAAAAAAATCAAGTTTTGTGATTATTTTTTTTGGGATGCTCATCCCGAAATGTTTTTTTCGCAATAACTTTTTGTGTAAAAATGGGAAAACAGAATTTCTTCTTGAATAATCTTAAGCTAAAGATGAGCAAACGATTTAGCTAAAAAGATGAGAGATAATCCTACTTACCTACTTATTATTTCAAGAAAACTCATATTGAGCAATACCGAAAAATTTCATTTTCCCATAACTTTGAAAATAAGAATCGGAAAACAAAAATTCGTCTTGATTTATTCTTAGTTAATGATGAGCAAATGATTTAGCCAAAAAAAAAATATTTTTTTTTTTCGTTTTTTTTGGTAGGTGCTGATCCCGAAAAAATTTGTTTTTGAATAACTATTTATATAAAAATGGGACTAAGAAATTTTTTCCTGTATTATCTTAAACTAACGATGAGCAAACGATTTAGCCAAAAAAATCGTACGTATCTACGTATTCCTTCGAGAAAATGCGCATTTGGCTGTGCAAAAATAAGTGCAAAAAATTTTTTTTTGCAATAACCTTTGAAGAAAACGAGCAAACGAAACTACTTTCTGAGCAAACGTGAGCAAACGATTTACATATTTTTTACAAAAAAAATCGCATTTGGATGTGCCAACTTCACAGGGCTAGAGGTACTGATCCCGAAAAATTTTGTTTGCAATATTTTTTTGCATTAATAGTGGAAACACTTCAAGCAAAAATCAAACCCGTAGAAACGCTGCAAACAGTTTGTTTATTTTTTTTGTTTACATGGATACACTGTTGCCATTTTGTCGTCATTTCACTTTCGTTAGCAAACTTTTATTATTCCATTACATTTTTTTTTTTGAAATTTGTTAACAAAACTAGAAGTAAACAACTAACCGTAGTTCACCTTTTCACAATCAATAATTTTCTTTTAATATTTTTGGTTTTTTAAGAATAATTTGACATTTACAAAATTAAATTATATCATGATACAAAAGGCTCAGACGGCAACACTGACTTCAAAGAGAGTAGTCAGCTGACACGTTTTCACCGAAAAATCAAAACGATTTTGATTTCTACGTACCGTTTTCCGTAAACGTAGAAATTCAGTGTCGGTGAATTTGCGTTGACATGGCATTCCCGTAAGGTATGTAGATAGTGTCAGCTGACACGGTCTACGGCACTGTAGACCTGTAGGCAAGGTTAGGTGAAAAAGAAAAAATGACGGAACCCATTTAGGTGAATATAGCGGACAGCAGCAGCACAGAGCTGCATTTGAATTGCTCTAAAAAATTTTAGAGCTTGGAAACAAAACAAAACTAACTTTTAACTTCAGCTATCCTTCGTTGTTCACTTAAAAACACTTTCCCAATCTGTTTTAAAGAGTGCACTTTGATATAATTATTTATTATACAACTCTACCACGATCTTAAAATATTTTTTTTCACATATTTTCGTAACGCTGGCAACCCTTTTTTGTCAATGGAACCAATTTTGGTGAATTTCCCAAAATCCTATCTCAAAGCTTGCCTACAGTTCTACAGTGGTCTACGGGCTGCCGTCGGTGAGTGTTTCCACGCAACGGCCCTGCTCTACATTCAATACTGAACTGATCACAGAACCTTGATTTGCTTTTGAAGCATGTTAGCGACGTACATTTTGGTCCTATTATCCTTGCTGGATTCGCGGTATTTTGTTTAGATTTTTGTTTTTTGTTAAAGCTCCAAAATATTTTAGACCATTCATTATTTTTATTGAATTTTCTTTTATTTTATAGGAATAGGAGTTGTGCGCTCGCTTCCCTGTAATCACCGATGGGTTTACTTATTTGTTCATATTCAGCATCTAGTCAGTTAAAATTAAGTTAAACAATATAACTTACTAATTTATTGAATTATCTACCTGTGATTTCATCAATTACAGAACTTTCATCCGCTGATGCATAATCAATCGCAATCTGTTGCAAAACCGACATTGTACGTATATTTTTTAATTACATAGATAAGTAATTAAAGAAGTTAAGAAAATATATGCTTGAATTATTTATGTAAGTACATGGTTACACTTTACTTACCTAGATTTTATTTATTATGTTAAGAAAAATTCTATTTAAACAAAAATTGATGTTGATAGGGTTTTTGCTCTTCGAAAATATTTTTTTTGCTGATACTTTTTTCGAATGTGAATAAAAAATTATTAAATCTGAATTTTAAGTATGCCATTAATGTCATAGGTGAGGAATGAGCCAGAGATCACGTTATGATCAAAAACTCGTTTTCTTTAAAATTGCTGATATGTAGTGCTTATTGAATATAAGCCCACGATGTAAGTACATATCGTCGCTCCCAACGAAGACTAGCACGGTTCATTGTTCGCATGGAAGACTAACACACTTCGTTGATTGCGTGGAAGATTAGCACACTTCGTTGTTCGCGTGGAAGACTAGCATACTTCAGTTCTCTGCGTGGAAGACTAGCACACTTCGTTGTTCGCGTGGAAGACTAGCATGCTTCAGTTCTCTGCGTGGAAAACTAGCATACTTCGTTGTTCGCGTGGAAGACTAGCATGCTTCAGTTCTCTGCGTGGAAGACTAGCATACTTCAGTTCTCTGCGTGGAAGACTAGCATGCTTCAGTTCTCTGCGTGGAAGACTAGCATACTTCAGTTCTCTGCGTGGAAGACTAGCATGCTTCACTTGTTTGGGTGGAAACTAACATACTTCTGTTTGTTAGAAATAAGCTTAGGGGTTAAGCACATAAGGAGGATTGTCCGAGGAGTGAAAGATATTTTATAAGTGCAAGAACAATAATTCATACTGAAATAAAACTTTAAACAGGAACCAAACTATATGAAAAGTATATGAGTTTCAAATATTCCTAGACTTGTACTAGGCCTACTTTTAAGTATGTGCATATGTTGTGCAAATAAAACCTGGATTTCGCATCAAATAAAACACCGCATTAGTTATTGCTCGGAACTCTATATTTATATATATGTAGATATGACTAGTGCTTTGGTACTACACAAAAAGTGTGCACAATGTTTTTAAAAAAATAGAACCGTGCTAGTCTTCGTTGAGAGCGACGATATATAAATATAGAGTTCCGAGTAATAACTAACGATACTTTTCATATAGTTTGTCTGAAGGTTCCTGTTTAAAGTTTTATTGCAGTATGAATTAGTGTTCTTGCACTTACTTATAAAATATCTTTCACTCCTCGGACAATCCTCCTTATGTGCTTAACCCCTAAGCTTATTTCTAACAAACAGAAGTATGTTAGTTTCCACCCAAACAAGTGAAGCATGCTAGTCTTCCACGCAGAGAACTGAAGTATGCTAGTCTTCCACGCAGAGAACTGAAGCATGCTAGTCTTCCACGCGAACAACGAAGTATGCTAGTTTTCCACGCAGAGAACTGAAGCATGCTAGTCTTCCACGCGAACAACGAAGTGTGCTAGTCTTCCACGCGAACAACGAAGTGTGTTAGTCTTCCACGCGAACAACGAACCGTGCTAGTCTTCCACGCTAACTGAACCGTGCTAGTCTTCGTTGGGAGCGACGATATATAATATGCCATTTAGTCAATACAGCTTTTGTAGAAGATCTACTTCATGGATAAATTAAGTTCCTAACGCAGATTATTTGCTCGTAGATGTGTTATAATTTTTGAAGGATGCTTTGAATGCCTGGCCGGTTGTAAGAAACGAATCGGTGCGTCGTAATCAAGCGGAATTATTAATGGCCGCGCATACCAACACGGTCCCATACAACGAATGTATAGATGAAAAGTTGCGAAAACATAGCTTCCGATAATTGATTATACCTAGTAAAGGCAAATTGGAATTGAGGGAATTTTAGGTTGCTGTGTGGGAGGTAAAAGGATAAACCATGCTATAGAGAAGTGAAAGCGAAACAATCCGAAGGCGTGCATACTACTTATGAATGTTGTATGTAGTGCAGTTAGCATGAAAAATATTCCAAAATTTTATAATATATATATGTATATACTTACAGCCTTATTCATAAAAACATATCAAAGGTTTATAAACAGTTTATCAATCAAATAAGCAAAAACATTATTCATAAACGCTTTATAAATTTAAAATGCTTTTAAAAATCAGATCAAATGGAAACGAATTTATAACAAGCTTTGCCCTTGTGTAAGCTCTTTATAAAACAATTACTTCAAAAAATAAAGAAAAATTTCAAATTAAAAAAAAAAAAAAAACCGAAACGCCCAGTATTGGTCAGCTGGAAAGCAGCACATATTTCCTACTGAATATTCAGTAGAGATGGCCACTGTGGTGCAGTGGGTAGAATGCTCGCCTGCCATACCAGAGATCTCGGGTTCTAACCCCGGTCCGGACAAAAACTAAAACAATTTTTGTAATTAATTAAAATCCAATTATTGGGTTTTTAGAAATAGCGGTCACCTCTCGGTGGCGGGATACCCTCCGAGTATTTTTCTCCAAAAAAAAAAAAACAAGAAACGAAACGCCCGTGATACAATTTAGGTACATGGAAAATTAGAGCATTCTATGCAATACGTATGATCAATGAAATCGATATTTGAATGCATTTTGTAGCATAACAACCTACTGGGCCACAGCCGGCAATAATAGGACCAGTATAGCAGGCACTGTGAAGTTCACCAGGGACTCCAATAAGGAAATTCAGGGGAGACGCTGTAACCCTACAGATTCCTACAAAGTGCTTTCTGAAAAAGCTTAAAAGGAGGTAGCAAACTTCCTCCTCAAGCAAAAGAGGAGGGAGCTTCGAGCCATTGTGGGGGTGGTTACAGGACACAACAGGATAGCACATGGCCACCATAGGCATCATCGAGAGCTCACTATGCCTATTTTGCCTTGAAGTGGACGACGACGGCACAGTGTATTTTCTCCGCACCTGTCCAGCCCTCGCTAGACTAAGATTGCGCATTCTCGGGTCGAATTATTGAAAATGGCGGATGCACATTCTCTACCACTCGAAAAACTTCTCGGATTTATTAGAGAATTTGGGAAGTTTGTAGGGGAACCCTATTCCAATATCCCAACCTTTTTCCTACATTCTGATCCTTTCTAAAAGCCTTAAGTACAATGGGCACATACATATGCTTGAGTGCTTGGGAAAGACATTTTTTCCTGTATGTATGTACATACATATGGAAATGTGAGTATAATGATCTTTTTTTAGATGTTATAAGAAACATCACTGGGGGCACCTTCCGCAAGGGAAAAAAGGTATCGTGAAAGGACTGTCCCATTGTTGTTGCCGGACGATGAATTTAGAATCAGGTATCGCTTCACCACGGAAGGTGGAAAAAATAGTTAATTTGGTAAAAGCTGATAAAGGAGGTTAGGGACTTCGGCAATATTGCAGGTGGTAGTGGCTTTGCGATGTTGGGGTCGACGAGAAGTGAGATATGTATGTACATTAGACCGTATCGCAAAAAATAAAGTTCGCCGTACGCCCCTCCATATGATGTCTTTTTGGAAAACATTTCCGGAAAATTTTTTAATTTTTTTTTTGGACGCCGCTAGATGTCGCTAAATTTTATTTTTCTCATATCTTCGGTATTTATAGTCCGATCTGTAAGTTTAATACAGAAATGTCTTTGGCTTGAAAGGGCGGCTTATACTGTAGAATATTATTAACCCTATGTGCGCCATTGGGGTCACTACCACCCAGTACTTAGTTTATACCACCCTAATGTACCTTTTTTATGTCTGCATGTTAAACGTAGTCAAAAATCATCAATCTTTTGCAAAAGAAGTATTTCGATCGCTTCAGCAGAACCCGACATAAAACACGTTCAACATCCCGAGGAATATAGGTTTGTCGGTTCCTTTGGCCTTTTAGGTTAGTCTAGAACATTTTAACCCTCTAGCGACCTTAAAAATACTATTTTTCCTGATTTTCTAAAAAAAAGGGGGTCAAAATAACCCTTTATTGGCGGTGATAGAGGGTTAAAATATTCTAGAAAATTATTCGCCATAAAATTTCAGTAGGGGTCTCCTAAGAAGAAATTTTTGTAAAATGAACCTAAAAGACCAAGGGAAGCGAAAAACTTATATTCCACGGAATGTTGAACGTCTTTTATTTCGGGTTCTACTGAAGCGATCGAAATACTTCTTTTGTAAAAGATTGATGATTTTAGACTACGTTTAACATGCAGGCATAAAAAATTGCATTAGGGTGGTATAAAATAAATACTGGGTGGTAGTGACCCCAATGACGCACATTGGGTTAATAATATTCCATAGTATAAGGCGTCCTTTCAAGCCAAAGACATTGGTGTATTAAACTCTGAGATTGGACTATAAATACCGAAGATATGAGAAAAATAAATTTTAGCGACATCTAGCGGCGTCCAAAAAAAAAAATAAAAAGCTTTTCCGGAAATGTTTTCCAAAAAGACATCATATGCGGGGGCGTACGGCACACTTTATTTTTGCTTCCCTATAACGCGAGACGGCCTAATGTACATATGTACATACATATGTACATATATGCATCATTAAATGCTATAAATCTATTCAAATCTTGCAGGAAAGATGAACAGCTGATCAAATTAAAATTATGGGAATTAACAAAATATATACAAATCCTATATTTACAAAAATTTATACGAAATTTGTATTACTTTAGCTTTGTTTCAGCTGGAGATTATGCCTGCATTGTATTTTACTAATAAAGAAACATGTATGTATGTATATAAATGCGGAGCTGCGGCTGCCTGCTGGCATTGCATATTGACATACATACATACTAGGGATTCCAATCCCGGGATCCCGGGATCCCGCCCTTTCTGACTCCCCGAAAATCCCGGGATAGCTAGAATTTTATCCCGGGATTTTCGGGATAAGATAAAGAGAGAATATTCCGCTATTATAGCAAAGAAAAGTTATATTTTATATAATTTTTATTGGTCTCAGATCTGTATACTAACAGCATTTCCTATTCTGAATGAAAATGTTGCATTATTACATTGCAGCATTATCAACATGTGTCCTGTGTCGTATCAAAGTGTTGCATTTTTCATGTGATGAATGAAACAAAAATAATGCAACCTTTTACTTGTGCTAAGAGCAGAAAATGTTGCCCGTAGTCGGGCCAGTTTTATATTTCGTCAATAGAACAAACATCCCTAAAAAAGTGTTGAGTCTGTGTGGAAGAGAACAAAAAAATGTGACAGCCGGAAGAAAGTGCGACATTTTTGCTAGAATAAAAAAGTCGATTAGTCAAAATAAGGATTACAATTTTTGATTTTTTTTTAATAATTAAATTTTTTGTGTTGAAGTACGCGTTGTAGGGAAACGTACGTTAGGTATTTTTTAAAGCTTTTAGCTTGTGGCAAAATTCATTTGATAATTTCTATTTCCTGATTTTTGGTCATTTATTTCTCAAATGTTTTTTGGAATTTTCCCACACGGAAAGTACATAATGGAAGAAAATGGAAACAAAATTTTAATTAGACTTGATAGTCTTACAACACTCTACTAAAATTAAATACGCAGCTGCATACTCGGAATTCATATCAAAATTTTGCCTCCGATATTTATCTATTCAGAAGTTGCATTAATTTTCTGAATTTTTCGGCAAGCTTGGAAATATTCGCTTAAACAAAGTTCGTCGTTAAATTCTAAAAAAATTTCTATTGGAAATTATCAAATGATTGCAAGCCTTTTTATTAATATCCTAAAAGTATCTACCAACTGCAAAGGCAAATGTTTTGTTCACCAAATGTTTGTAATTTTCGTTGTTGGTTGTGCTTTTTAAAGTAACTCTTAGGTATTATTAAATAATACGAATGATTTTACATTCCTATTTTATTTTGTTACTAATGAAATAATAAAAAATGGCAATAAAAATCTATTTTTTCTTTGCATTTTAAAGTTGTAGCGCTTCTCTAAAAATGTATTTCGCTAGCTTAGAATGCAAATTGTGTAAGTCCTTTTTTCAAACTTTGTAGGAGAGACAAAAAACAAAAAATAAAAAAATTTCTAAATGAAAAAAAAAAAATTTGTGTTCATGTAAATATTTTGGACTTACACAATTTTCTTCGCTTTTTGGACTTATACAATTTGCGTATCACTGAATAAAAACGAGTAGAAATAAGACAAGTATCGCAGACTTGTTTAGCATGGTGTTTTTTATTTTTCTAGCATTCTACATAAAAATACACTTTTTCATATTTACTTTTACTTTTATTTACTTTTTTCAACCCCAAATGTTGGAAAATAATACTGGTCGAAAAATTTTTGTAACAGAAATAAAATTCTACGTTTCAAAAGGATTTCGGTGTAGTTTTTGAGATATTCATGTCCGAAGAGGCGAAAAACGCAGTTTGTGGCCATATTCACACCTCAATATTTTTAAAATTACTGACATTCATTAAAAACTGATTACATCTATTGGAAGCACGATCATTTCTTTTGAAGACAACGTAGATATCTGAATAAGATACCCGAAAAAGCAAAGCGCTGTTTTCAAGAGAAATGATCGTTCTTTCAATAGCTGCAATCATCTTTTAATGAAAGTAAGTAATTTAACAGATTGAGCAGTGAATATAGCAAAAAATCGCATTTTTCGCCTCTTTGGACATGAATATCTCAAAACCTATACATATTACCGAAAATCCGACTTCAGATTCAGAATCAGCGCACCGAAATCCTTTAGAAAAGTAGAATTTTATTTGAGTTAGAAAATTTGTTGAAAATTTTTTCGGCCTGTGTAATTAAAGTCCAAATCCCGGGATAAATCCCGGGATCCCGGGATTATAAAATAAAATACCGAAAATCCCGGGATCGTAAAAATCGGAAAAATTGGAATCCCTAATACATACATACATACATACATATAAGTTAGCAGAGGGTAACCGGCGGACTTCCTACATTAAGCAACAAACATACAATGCTGCTGTTATCATTCGACATTTAGCTCAAGTGCAGATGCAGACATAATCAAATGTTATTTATTTACATCTTTCATAATTAATTCGTCCATATTTAACTTTTTTAATTTTCAATTTCAATTTTCCAATTTTCGCAAATTACAAACATATGTTTTTTCATCAGCTGTTTTGCTGCTGGACAAATGTGATGGAAAAAATTTGTCCTGCAGAATTTTGCAGCCTCTCACAAAAATAAACGTCACTTTGCTCTCTCATTTCCATCACTTCTGCAATTTTTTTGCGTAAAAAAATGGAAAAAGCGGATATTTGTTGCAAAATTGTAATAAATTGCAACAAATTGCTGTACGCGAATACAACTTATGTTTGCGTGTATTACATACATATGTACAGGCTCAATCCGACGCAGGTGATCTCCACGGCCAGACTACTGTATGCCGTATTTGTATGAGGTTGGCGGCTGCACTTGCTAAGTCAATTTGTTCCTCTACTGCGCCTATTCTTTTGTATTACACTTTCATTTTCCGCATCCACTTTGGTTTATCGAATTACTTATTTAAATAAATAATAATAATTAATAATAATTATTTGTTTATTTTCAGATTGTATTTTTTTGTTTGATAAATGTCAGATTGACACTTTTTGTAACCAACATTGCCACATTTATTTTGAATTTGAACAGCAAAAACCTTATAAATCAATGATAGTAATAAATCCTTTATAAAACGTTTATGAATAATGTGCAGTATAATACTGATTTCACACAGGCGGTTAATGGAGTAATTATCCACATTTTCTTCATTAAGTCAATAATGAAGCTCGATTTTCCATACAGAAGTTCAATTCTTAATGGATCAATTACTAATTAATTGAATTTTTAATCGAATAAAAATCCAATACAACTCTGGGAGGTAAGTTCGTTTTTTTTTTAATTTTGAAATTTTCAGTGTCAACCGTCAATTAGTTTTGGCATTAATTTATTATCCCAGCAAACATTCTCAGAGCACTCATAATTTGGAGTCGGATATGAATCACAAATATGTGTGAGCTTATGCTTTAAACAGAACCGATCGCCGGACATGTTTTCGCGTGGCGCGGCGATGACATTTGTTTGCGAACATCGCCCAGTAAAACATAATCAATGCGAAATTGCCATATGCATATTTTTTTAATTACGATGTTTCCTTACTTCTTCAATTGACTCTTCTCTTCTGTACACATTTTCAATTTTTTCCACATCAAAAAACATATATTTTTGTTTTATTACATGTTTTTATCAAGTTCCAAATAATTTATTTGACAGGCGATAGCGTCCAAATTAGAAATAAGTCTCTATTCTGACGAATTTTCACCGGGCGATTTTCGCCAGCGTTTTCGTTCTGTTCATTCACATATACTGCCGTGTATTTGTAATTTGACAGAACGCCGCGGCCGACGAAAATTCGTCCGACGCTGATTCTGTTTAAGCTATAAGGAAAAATTTTTATAATTTTTTTTTCTTGTTTTTTTAAATGATAATTGTAAATCGAAAAATGGGAAGTAGGTATAAAAGTATCACTAAAGTTCAATATAATGTTGAATGTTCCACTATATTATGGCGTTGGATTGAATCTCATGTTCGAATCCAGAGGAAAATACCAATAGACAACACTATAAAGCAAGCAATGAAGATTCCACAATGGTTGCGCTAAGAATCCCAACGGTTGCGGAACAGTTGTGTTTTTATCTTCTGAACGCAAAGTTGAGTATTTCTGATCAACACAACATGATGTGAGTTTGGACACTTTTTTCCATCATAAATTTTTTATGCTCACTTCGGACATGTTGTGCTTACGATTTTGACATATGTACAAAAATATAAATACATACATATATTTACGAAGTTTTGAATGTAATAAAAATGTTTCAAAGAAGCGAAGCTATTGCCGATTATGTTGGGGATAGGTAATTATAATAATAATTTGTTTTTTGTCTGTATCAGCTCTTTCAGAAGGCGCAAATTATATCACTTTCCGCTCGGTGTTTTGCTCAACAGTTGCGACTTCTGAACGCAACCAATGAGAGAAGAGGAGAATAATCTGTGATGAAGGGAGAGAGAGGATGAAGAGAATTGGGTCAGGGGAAGGGAAATGCAAAAACAAGAGAATTTTTTTTTGGTTTTACTACATATTCAGGCTCATAAAATGTATGAAATTAGGCTCATATCAGGGGACCACCTTAACAACAGAAATACATATATTTCGGACTCCAAAGTGAGCTCATAATGAGTGTGAATGCTCCAGTTTAGGATTCCTTTCGGACTCTTTTATGACCCGAATGTTTACTGGGATTATTTATTCAAAACTTGTTGTCAATAACAACAAATTATTTTATGAAAATTGACATCTCCTTGTTAATTGAGTGTGTGTGAAACACAAAAATTTATTGTTAAATTATAGATGTAATGTACTTCATTAATTTTCTGTCTGAAATCAGTATAACGGCTTTATAAAGTTAAAATGAGTTTTTACCAGAGATGTAGAATAATTATTATTTCATTTTGAAATTATAAAAAAGTCTTACAAATTTTCTTTAGAATCGTAAAAGTCTTTTGATAATATTTTTTTCCTGATGAAAATGATAAAACTCTTCTATAATTATTATTCAGAAACTTATATTTTAAAAATCTTTCCATAATAGTTATTTCAAATATATATTTTTCAAGTCTTCAAAGACTTTTATATTGAGACAAATTTGAAAAAAGTCTTTGCGTAATTATTATCAGTAACAAATTGTTTTTTATATCTTCAAAGACTTTTTCATTGAGACAAAGTTCAAAAAAGTCTCAGAAAATTTTCAATAACTTTCATATAAGTACTTCAAAATTCAAGCAAATTTCCAATTTGAAATTGTATGAAAGATTTTTATCGAAGATATAAAAAATAAATTTGTTACTCAAAATAATTACTTAAAGATATTTTTGAAATTCGTCTCAATGAAAAAGTCTTTGAAGACTTTAAAAACAATTTGTTACGGATAATAATTACTCAAAGACTTTTTTCAAATTTGTCTCAATATAAAAGTTTTTGAAGATATAAAACAAAATTTCTCATTTATAATAATTACAAAAAGACTTAAAAAAAATATCTCAGAAATAACTATTATGGAAAGACTTTTAAAATATGTTTCTTTCAATAATAATTATTTTTTGATTTTTATTTTTTCTCTTATAATAATTACAACTCTGGTTTTTACTATTAAGCGTTTATAATGTGTTATAGAATTTTTTTATGAATAAGGCTGTTAATATATATCCATACAAATAATAAAGTTGTATATACATATATATATAGATGTATACATATATATTTATATTAGCATAGAGGATGTAGTACATATGTACATATATACACATTCTAATGTACATGTCTAATCACATATTGCACAAAAGTCCAAACCATGTGTACCTATGTATGTACGTAGATAGTAGAGCATCACAACGAGGCCTAACACTACCCTAGTCTTTCCGTTTTGCAAACGAATTACACACGAACGAATATAATTGAAATTTATTTTTAGCATATGTAGGTACATTCTTCATTTTTGAGGCGCAAGTAGGTACGGTACTGATACAATACTTTTGCTGAATTCTTACTTTTCACTGTCAGACCAAAATGTTTAATTTTAGCAAGTCGGCTGATCTTTCATTTATAACTACATACCAAACCATAACCGCCATAAAAGTGTATCCAACCAAAAGTAAATTTTACAGGTTTTTTTAATTTTTTCTGCATACCAGTCTGTATGTAGCCTTTAAATTGGTTTAGTGTCTAACTTCGAAACTACACCTTTCACAGCTATGAAATTTTAGGAATTGATGCGTGTGATAATAAGTTATTGATTTACATAAAAAAAAACTAACATCGATATCTTTGTTGGTTACACTTTTTTGGCAGTTAGGGCTCGATATGTACATACATATGTATCTAATAATTATTAATTGGTATTTGTGTTTGTATATATGTACATATACTATCGATATCACTTTTTGAAGCTGATTAATTTTCGGATGTCGCTGTTTTTATATTGTTGATAGCCCTTAATTGCTCGGTTTGGAAGCCGATTATCACAATATTTATTTTATATACATACATACATATGTATGTACCCACATACTTAAGTACATATGGATATGGCTATTACCAAAAAGCCTCTCTGACAATTTTATTTTGCAGTATGCACAAGTTGAATAATGTATAGCTTGGTTTATTATTCAAGCGACGAAATACTAAATACATATATGCTATCACGTTTTTCAATTTCACCTTTGAAATTAAGAGTATTTATTATTTAAAAAAAAATACACAGCTTCTACGACTGCGGCGTCAATTCACAAACAAGAGGCACAAATGAGTCGATACATATCAAAGTCGCCTAAGTCCATAAAAAACTATTTGGAGAAAAGTGAGGTTCTTTTTATTTGTTCCATAGACTTTTATAGAAAACACATGCATTTAAATGCGTTTTACTGTGATTGACGTTTATTAGGCGCACTGACTTACTTAAATTATTAAAGCGGTCGGTCTAAGTGCATTACATGAAAAATCTGAAAAAATTCGGTTCGTGGACATAGGCGACTATGATATGTATCAACTCAAATGCAATAGGTGAGTTTTGGGTGAGTTCCCGTGGCAGTTATCCAGATCCGGATAGAAATTTCGCAAGCAAATGCAACAACAATTTTATGATCCTGGTATTTATCTGGATCAAAAAAAATCTATTATAGCCTCTGCACATTGGCATGATTTAAGGGTAATTTAGCCAAAAATCGTTGTTTCGGCGTTAATTACCCTTAAATAACGTTGTTTCGCCATACAAAAATGCCAGCTGAAATTACCCTTGAAATGCGCATTTCGGCTAAATAACTCACGAAATTATCTTAATCGGTCTCTTTTCTAAATTTTATCGATTATAATCGAAAACATCTTTACCCATCGCTAATATTTCCATTAGCTCTGTTTTATTTTAGCGAATATACATCTGCGCTAAAATAAAAACACGGCTATTAAATTTGTTCGCGACGGTTTCGCATAAGCGATTCTTTAATTATAAAAAATTTAATTTGGTGGGAGTATTTTATTAATAATATTTTCATTTAAGTTGACCATGTAAAAATTTTTATTTGGCGCAGGAACAGCGTAACTGAAACACGACTAAATGAAATTACTCAAAAACGTGTGTGAATGCGCGTGATTTCGGAAAGATACTGTGTAACCTAAATCAAACGCACGCCGTCAATTTACTGTCAAAAATTTCTCATGCCCATATGGGAGTAACCGAAATTGAACGGCGTGCGTAAAAAGCAAATTCGACGCTGTTATGGTACAGCTTTCGACCTCGATTACGATCTACAATCGAGTGGAGCAGCAATGCATGGCGGTCGGCATGATCTAGGGTTGCACTGTGGCTAGTCATTGTCGGCTGGGCGGGGTTCTTGCCTACATTGCTGTCCTGCGCCATAAACAGAAAAAATTCATATCATGCCTTTTCAAACCAAAACGAGTAAAATCACACTAAAACAACATCCGGTTTAGGCGGATGCCACGGACGGACCGTTGAAAAATTCGAAAATTCAAAATAACCCGAAAAATCCAAATTCAAGAGGCCAGGCATCAGTTAAATTTAAATAAATGCAAACCGAGGGAAAATGTCGTTGAAATTTGAATATGAATTTTGAATGTACGTTAAAGTCAGATGGACGTTAGCAAAACATTTAAACCAAAATTTAAATCGGACGGAAATACTGACATCACGGAAAAATTTGGAATTAGATAATCGGACGTTATATTTAAATAATCGCGGACGGAAGAGAAAAGATTTAGAAATTTAAATTTGAATACACGTTGAAATCAAAAAAAACTGTCAAAGTGAATTTGAATATACATATATATCGCGAAAAAAAATCGTTAAATTTGAATTTAATTTGAATCAACCGGAAGGACCGGTTATTAACAGGCATCTGAAAATACATAAAAGAAGCTGAAATTTAAAATATATGAACAATCAAAAAAAAGTTAAAGGCCGAACTCACAAGGGGGTGGCGTTGCTGATGTTGTTGCAGCGCTGGTGCGTTTTTGTCCCACCCTAATCCATGGTTACTGTCGCACCCGAATACCAGTAACCCCTTACCTGTGTTGCGCCGCCGGTGTTGTTGCAGCGCTGGTGCTTTTCGACCCACCCTCATCCATGGCCATCGGTGCACCTTAAATTCGATGACCCCATAATTATTATGCGCCGCTGGTGTTGTTGCAGCGCCGGTGCTTATCTACCCACCCTCATCCATGGTCATCGGTGCACCTAATTGTGATGACCCCGTTCCTGAAAATCCTATGCCTTTTAAATAAGGGTAATCAGCATTCCCATTTTAAATTTTTGACAATTTATTTGGAATTCATTTCCCCTTTTCTTATAGCCTACGTCTAATTTTTCTCTGCGTTTAGCATATTAGGGCGCCCTTTCTAATAAACTAGTATTAAATAACAATATTGTGGCAAGCTTGATAATACTCGATTAAACCATCAATCAAAAGGAAAGGAAACTAAAGAACAATTGTAGGGGACTCAAAACACCGGCCCTTGTGTAAGCTTATAAATGAACTATAAAAGGTGTTGTTGCAATAAGCTTACAATATACAATTGTTCTGAAGTCCTATTACATTTCGCTTACTCCCCGTCCTGCTGGGAATCTACATAATTATGCACATACAATTCAATTCAAATGATGAAAATTTAAAAGGAAAAAAATTGAAATATACAAAATAATAAAAATAGCTTACGACCTAGGCTCCGGTGACTGGTACTGATGCTACTGCTGTCAATGTGCTGTTGGTGATGCCGCTACTGTAGTAACCGTGACCCTGGTGTTGCTGCTGCAGTGCTGATAATTTTTTTTTTTTGATTAATTTTACTTTATTTATTATAAAAAAAATTTTTTTTTTTTTTTTTTTTTTGAGTTTTTGTTTGGAATTTGGTAGCTTTTAGGCAAGCTTTATCAGTTCTCTTAAATATTTGTTTAATTTTGCGATTTGTTCATAATTGTTTATCGTCGGAGTTTCGGTTTGATTATTAGGGCTGTCGGTTATCTCCGCATTTCAGTGTTCGTATCCTTGTTTTTTTTTTTGTATGTGGTTCAAATAGAATATACGCTCAAATGTTGCCTCATCACATAGATATTCGTGTAAAACTAACATTTATACACATTTATATCAAAATTTTTTTTTCCTTTTTTTTTTTTGTTTTCTCGCAACGAAATTTTGTCAGAGTAATATCACATTTTCTCTCACTAGGATCCTTTTTATATACAAATAATCATTTTATTGACTGTTTACTTTTTTATATGCATATATTTGCTTTGACATTGTGTTAGCAATAAAGTAAAGAACCACGAAATTAGTTAATTTTGCTTGATTTCTATGTTTTACTTCCATTTTTAACTTTGGTAATTATCTAGTTTACGGTGCAACGACTAAATTAGTTCCTTCTTTGAAAAGAGGGGAATCAATCTACGCATTTCGATCTCAGGAACACGAATCAGAAGGCGGAGCTTAACTTTTTTTTATTTCAATAAGAAGTTATTAACAAAAACATTGACACATTTTGCTTGCCGCAAAAAAACCACGAATACACACAATTTTGCATTAGTCAGGGAATTTATGATATTTAAAAATTGAAGTATATACATATATATGTACATAGGTTACACGTGTATAGCGACTAAAGTGTGCTATTATAGCAGATCAATAACCATTGTTTATCATATTAATGGTCGGAGTGACAAGTCACTTTGAAATTCCGCGATCTCCACTTCTAGCAAAGAGATTTTTAAGTTTTCAACTTTTTATTTTATTTATTTTTTGTTATAAATACTAAATAGTATTTAGTATGAGCGGTGCAACCACTTATTAATTACGCTCGTTCACTTTCTCGCCCAACTCGTTTACGCACGATTTTGACACAACCGATTCGTTCGCATTCCCGTACTCAACTCCTTCTGTACTAAAATTTTTTGTATCCAAGCGTGCCTTCCGCCTTTTTATCTATCCAGTTTGGAAGAGTCCCGTTTTCTTTCCATATAGCCTGCAGTGGTGTAGTGACGTGTGCATAATAGTGGCGTGACTTTACGGTTACCCGAATGTCTATATCATGGTATGACGCTAGCAATGACACAAGCGAGATGGAATGCGATTGCCATGTTACACAAATAAAAATACCAAAACTTTCGGAATAAAATGCCTCAAGCATTTTTCCCATGAAACTATCTCAAATTAATCGCTTATATTCGTGCCCTAGTAAATTTACTACTGTAAAATTCTATTAGTGTACGTTGGGAATATTAATGGACATTGTTGTCCTACGCTCAAATTATAAAAATGGTAAGAGACAAAAAAAATCTGATTAATGAAATAGTATGTTTGTTTCTTATTAAACTAGCAGCTAGCTGTCAAGTGAAATGAAAAGAGCAAAACGGAAAGAATTACGCTCATAAAGAGTGAAATGAACAGAAAATCAAGAAACCTTCTGCCAGCCCAACCTGGCTAACTATCCATAACTAGCCAATAAGAAACAAACATAGTAAAATTATTTGGTAAATAATTATTTAATTTTCTGTGAACTATGTAAAATTTAAAATTGTATGGAGCGCATAAGAACATTTTATAATAGGTGCATTTGAAAGTACTAAGTATCCGAATAACCACGTGTTACGTATTTTCACAATAAGAAGTGTTCATGGCAACCCTGGAGAACCAGTTTCTCCGTCACCAATACATGTGCATATCCCGCCATTGGAACGATGGTCAGGGTTGAGATGGGAAGTTTCTGTTAAGCTTTCCCCATGAGAGGCCCATTTGTAGAGGTTGGCTCGAAAGCTTGCCTATTTGCAATAAAAAAAAATTTCATGCAATCTATAAGGATTGAAATCTTAAGAATGAATCAAAACCACATAACCATATAACCATCTAGAAGAAAAAAAAAGAAGATTGATGTAAATTTCGGATAAACCCACTCACTTAAAATTTGTTTAGACACTTAGTGGAGGAAAAAAAGAATTAATTACAGGATTTTGAATAAAAAAAAAGGTTACATTTAAGATATCTAGTAACTGAATAAGAAAATACAAATTTTAAATATTGCCAGAACACCACCAGTGGTGAATGAAATTTACTCGAACAAGGAAATGACTCTTGTCAAAAAAAATTGTCAGCTGTTGCCATCGAGACAACCTCAAAAATCACCCTCGTTTCGCAGTGCGGCCACCTGTTACACTAGCCCATAGCTCAAACATACAAGGTCGATGCGAGGGAGAATCGCTCTTCTTCTTCTTGGCATATGTCAACTTATTGTCTGTCGCTTTGATTTTACAATTTTGCATGCCTTGTTCGTAGAAGTAGAATGCCAAGCTCAAGGTTTATCCAAAGAAGGTTATATTAGTTACGTTTTGATGTGTGCGTTTCCTTTAAAAAAAAATGTCAACGTGAAAGAGGAGAGAAATTATTTTCAAAGTAAAAAGATTTTTTTCCCAATCGGTTCTATCTGACGTTCGCACTTTTTTTTTTTTTTTTGCACACATACCCAATTGCAATCGGCTTATCTGCCGCGAAATCCTTCTTTAAACAATCCCTGCTAAGTTGTGTGTTCACTTCTTTTTCCCTGCTTTTGACATTTGAAATAAGCCGCCTAACGCCAATCGCATATTCTGCCTCACATGCGACGACCTGTTTAGTTTGGCCACGCGTCAACCATTCTTCTTCACCATGTCAGCACGTCGGCCATTATTGATTGGAAGTTATTGGAAACTACTAAGAAAGAAGCTACTGAAATAGTGGTGCTGCCACACAGCCAAAATTGAGCAACCGAAATTAACCCGTTTATGATCGATATCAGTATTGATATCGATAGCAAACCATAACAGGCCTGCTTCGCTTCGAAGACCTGACGAGGGAGCGAACAGGAAAAATGGTTTGCCTGTAAGGTTGTCGCGAGAATACTCAACTGTTAACTACGTGGGGCACGACTCACCCCTAGATAAGAGTCTCAAATTCTTCCACAGCTAACCGGGCAGCAGAGGCTCCATCAGGTGATATCAAAAAAACCATATGCTATATGAACGTGTCCAATCTGGTAATGTATGTAAATCCGAGATTAATTGAAAGTCAGGTATAATAAAAAAATTAATTTGGAAAAAAAACAAAATGCGTAAGTCCGGTGTTGCGGTGATTCTCTATTGGCTTAGGCCAGAGAAGCCTACCCCCCTAGGAGCCCTCCTCCTAGGTGCCGATCTTGGTCGGTCTTAACAACCTGTCCCCCCCGGCTGATCCAACCCCGCACGTTGAACCCAGGACAGGCGGTCTTGAAAAAGACCCTTGGTCCGCTGGTTTCTCGCCCCCCGGAATGGGCTTTACAAAAAAAATTAAATTATTTTGTTTCCTATTTTAAGGCTTCGCGGCCTTAGACATTTTTTTTTACAGGAGAACGCGTCTAAACTCCGAATAAAATCACCCTATCAGCTGGTCTATGGTCCCTAACCTCGCGAAGCTGGACAAAAAAAAACTTTAACAGGAAAATCATCAGAACTCCGTTTGAATAGACATTTTTATATTGGAGAACTCGTCAAAACTCCGTAAGGTTAGGCATTTGATATAGGAGAACTCGCCAAAACTCCATAAAACTAGACATTTTGATTTGGGAGAACTCGTCAAAACTCCGTATAAGCAGACCAATTGGAATATGGACTGCTAGATGGTCCACGGTTCCCGATGGGAGCGCTTGTGATCCACCTATTATTATAACTGCTCGGGGAGAATACTGGGCGAATTGTCCCCGACCGCCAAGACGCCCAGCGGAGTCTTATTGAGGACGGATATCAGACGCATGGAATCGTCCTATTAATCTCCCTGTTAAGTCTTCTAAGTCATACAGTGCATTGCCTACTTTTCCACGAACTCGACACTTAATATATTTTGGCAGGAATTTCGCATTTATGCCCTGTTTGAAGTTACTCAAAGCAAAATTTCTTCTAAATACCTCTTGACCTTCCCTATAGTTCACAAGCCTAGAGCGCTTATTGTAAACCTGCTTGACTCTATCATTTGCCTGCGCTAAGTTTTTACGAATTTGTTCGTGGATTCCTGTTAACCTATCAGCCCTACTCACTATCGGTACGCAATCTTCTTTAAGGCTATCCAATTTTTCTAATAACTTATACGCGGATGCGTGTTGGACCATATTCTGACCATATAATGCAAAGTACGGAGAGCACTGAATTGATGTATGAAAATCGCTTCTTAGAACTGCTAAAATTTCGGGTATATGTTTGTCCCAGTCCGTGTGATCCTGCTTATCTTTTAGGGAAATTCTTATCTTGGAAACTATCTCTCTATTCACGCGTTCGGACGCATTAGCTTGTGGAGAATACACTCCTGTTCTAACATGCGTCACACCATACTTCACAAAGAACGCTTTCATTTCTTTTGAGATGAATTGTTTCCCATTATCGCTGTGGATATATTCTGGGACCCCTATAGCTGGAAAAATCTCTGTACCGAAGTAGTTCATTACATTGATAGTTGTCGCTCTCTGCATTGGCTTCAGCCACACATACTTGGAAAAATGGTCTAAAATAATAAAAAGAAACTGGTTCCTACGTTTGGATCTCGGATAAGGTCCTAAGAAGTCGCAATATAAGCGCTGAAAGGGTCTCTCTGTAACAAAAGCGCTTCCTATAGGTGGTCTTGACTGCTGATTCGTTGCTTTTACAGCCTTGCAAGTGTCACAATCCTTCACATAATCTCTAACGTCCCTAGCTTGTTGTGGCCAGAAGTATTTCCACCTAACTCGTTCCAATGTCTTTTGCCAACCTCCGTGATAACTCCTAACTGCGTCATGTGCCATTCGTATTGCTTCCTCCCTGAGTCTTTGGGGTAACCACAACCGCCATAACGAGTCTTCTTCACCCTCCACACCTTTTCGAAATTTAACCCTTTTAAAAATCAGCCCGTCTCTGACACGCAAATCCGGGAGAGCCTCACCGTTTACTGTAATTGTTCTGATAAGATCCAGATACTCATTGGCTCTAAATTCGGATGAGTCTAAGTCTATTTCGTAAGGCGCGGGAGATGAAGTCAACTCGTCAACGTCAAAACGCGACAGAGCGTCCGGTACTACGTTCAGAGCCCCCTTACGGTGCTGCATTTCGAAGTCATATCTCTGTAGTAGCAGTGACCATCGAGCTAACCTACCACTAAGGTCTTTTTGCGTCATCAACCATTTAAGGCTTGAGTGGTCCGTGATTATACGAAATGGCAGCCCTTCAACGTAGGGTCTGAAACGTTTGACACTGACAATTGCGGCGAGGCATTCCAGCTCTGTGACTGTATAGTTGCGTTGAGCATTATTTAATTTTTTTGAAACGAAAGCTATTGGATGCTCTGCACCATTATCATCGACCTGGAATAACACGCCTCCTACTCCTATTTTGGAAGCATCACATTGAATGACAAATTCTCGGGAAAAATCAGGTTGAGCTAAGACTGGGGCGGAACTTAGAGCTACTTTAAGTTTTTCGAAGGCCTCTACTGCTTCTGGAGTTAGTTTGAAAGGACCAGGTGACTTACGTAAACAATCTGTCAAAGGGCCTGCTAAATCAGCGAAATTGGTAATAAATGCCCTGTACCAATTTGCCATACCCACGAACCTGCGAACCTGTCGAGGAGATTTGGGAATGGGGAAATTCTGCATTGCCTCGATTTTCTCTGGATTCACTTTCAAACACCCACTGCCTATAACATACCCTAAGTATCGAATCTCTCTCTGGCAAAATTTACTTTTTCTCACATTAATTGTAAGGCCTGCACTTTTCAAACACCTTGCTACATCTGCTAAAAGTTTGATGTGGTCGTCAAAATCCGCACTACATACCAACAAGTCGTCCAAATAAACAAAAACGTGTTCTCGCATATACGAGGGAATTGCTTTGTCCATGAGTCGACTCATTGTTTGCGGCGCGTTACACAGCCCAAAGGGCATAACTTTGTAATGGTACAAGGGTTTACCTGGCACCGCAAACGCTGTCTTCTCTTTTGACGACTCAGTTAGTTTAATTTGGAAGAACGCGTCTTTCAAGTCGATACCACTAATAAAGTGCGTATCCTTTAAACGACTCAATAACCCGTTGATATGCGGCAGCGGATATGAGTCCTTTTTCGTAACGGCGTTTACCTTCCTAGAATCAATGCAGAGCCTAACCTTACCAGGTTTCCGTACTAACACAACCGGGCTACACCATGGCGAATTCGACTCTTCGATGACTCCCATTTTCAATAATCTATCAATTTCACTGTAGGCTTCAGCCTGCCTTGGTGGCGAAAGAGGAAAATGTTTGCTTTTAATTGGGACTGCGTCACCCGTGTCAATATCGTGCTCCACCAGCTGTGTTTGCCCTAGGCCTAATTTTTCAAACGACGGAAACATATCAATAACTTTTTGCAAATCGCACTTCTGGGATGGAGTCAAATCATGAAAATTCGGACCTTCTTCTGTATCTTCCTTTGCTTCTAGACAAGATACACTTGGAAATATTTCGGGAGCTAAAGCAAATGCTTTCCAAAAATCTACCCCGAAATAGGCTTCCTGGAGAAGCGAAGGAACAAGGTAAAAGGAGATAGATTTTGTTGTATTTTTGAAAGTGACAGGCAATGAACTGCAACCTATTATCTTCCGTTTGTCGCCGCCTGCCGTATATATACATTCATTCATTTCACGATATTTAAGATTGTTCTCTTCTAGAAATTTCAAACAGTCCTTACCCAGAATAGAGACATTGGCTCCTGAATCCAATAATCCCACTAGTGATCCATTTCCTATCTTCACCCTAATCATTGGTCTTTCGTCGTCTTTAAGGACGAGTGTGGTGCTTTCCAAAAGCTTACGCACCTGGACACGTTTGCTATACCTCTTCCTACACTGCAAAATTCTTTCGGGTGGGTATAGTTGGGAATCATTCGTGAAAATATTTGACCTAACCAATTGATAGTTTTGTTCTTTTTCTTCTAATCTGGGTTGGAAAATGGTCTGACAACTAACATTTCTAACTGAAGCTTTCAAAATACGAACTGGCCGAGAATTTGTTTGTGACGAAGTTGGGCCATCTGAATCTGAACTATTTGAGTTATCCGTACTATCAGGGAAAGTTACTATTGGTGTTGATTGACTACTTGCGGAACTGGTCGAAAGTGGACTAGGCTCAGTACTCGCGATGATTGGCTGGGTATTGACTGAAGTAGGGGCTATAGTCCCGAACGAGTTTCCCCCTCTTTCCTCTCGCTCGGATAACGGTTTCCCTGACCACGGTGGTCGTTGGGACACTTCGGAGTCAACACTCCTCTCTGACCGCATTTGAAACAAAACTGAGATTTGATGGGCTCCTCACAGTAAATATAAGAATGGCCCATTGCCTGGCAATTCCAACATTTAATCCCTGAGTAGTCTGGCTTACCCATTCGACGATAATTCAACGCTTCCACCTGCGGATCTACTATATAATCTTCGTTTTCGACCCTACATTCCGAAGCTATAGCACGCGCTTCGTTTACGCTCGGCCTATGGTAATTTGATACTAAGCTCCTGCTCTCTTTCAATACCTGCTCGCCTCGTCGGGCTACATCGCGAAGGTCATGCAAATCTCTTACACTTGCGTTAAACAGCATTAATTTCAAATTACCATTAACGTTGCGTTTAATGATATCAATTAGCAAGGCCTCTGACATGGGCTCTCTAAGTCTCGCGTTTAATGCCAGAATGTCCGTGTGGAAAACGTCGTAAGTCTCATTTGGTTTTTGTTTGCGCACTGATATTTCCATCATCAGCTCATGGTCCGTCTTCAGGGTGCCGAATTCCCGTTTTAAGGAGTAACTCAAAAATGGATAAGTTGCATTAGAATTTTGTTTGGTAAATAACCAATACCATTCTTCAGCGCGGCCTGACAAGAAAAGGTGAAAACTGGCCATAATCTGATCTTCTGAACATTGTGTGCGCTCACGCAAGGTGTCCAATTTAAACAAAAAATCTGAAACACTACCAGTACCGTCATAAGATATCTTCCAATCTTGTGGTTTCACAACCGTATTACTTGGCGTGGGAATAATTGGGTTGTTAACAAAAGTCTGCGCTTGGTTCGGCTGCTGTCTAGCATCATTCCTAGTATCATGTCTAGCATCACTCCTAACAAAATCCGCCGCCGTTCGAGAGGCTGCGACTGCAGCGTTCAGGGTATTCACGTTTTCCCTAATAGCTCTCATTTCATGGCGCAGCTCTTCTTGTGACGTTTGGAATAATTGGTGCAGGACATGTACCCACGAATTCAAGGGAGACACTTCAGGATGGGTCTCTTGGTTGGAAGCCCTATCATTGTAAACGTTTGGTTGTAACCGAACTTGTGGTAAAGCGCTAGCCTCGCCTACAGTATTTGTCGCGCATTGCTCAGGCGGATCTGGCATGTTCCTAATAAGACTGTCTAGATCAAGGATATTTGCACTAGCCGGTCTATCATATTTTCCCGAAGGGTCATTATTTGGGACATCCCTGAATTGATCTACTGTTGTCCGGCTGACTATTGGGGAATGCATTACTAAAGGTCGGCTCGCTGGGGGTTTCGGAGTTGCACCTCTACTTCCTCCTCCTCTATAATATACCCCGCTACCTCTGTTTTTAGAACCACTACCTCTAGTCGAACTCCTCGTTTGCCTGCGTTCAGCCGACTGCTGACTATTCTGCGACATTTTTCAAAAAAAAATCGAACGCCTGAGCGCTTCAAAAAGAAACAAGGCACGCTTGAACGATTATATCAAATCTAAAGCAATTAACTGCTTGAATAAGTCACGTTTGGTGTCAAAGCTCGAATGTAGATATTTGTACAATTAACGAAATTTAAATCTCTATCTCGATTCAAAATTAGATCGCATCGAAAAGAAATTAACAAAACTCTGGTTTTGTGTTTGATCAAGCTTTCAGCAATCATTTATAACGAATATTTGCTTTTTAAATCTCCATGCCGGTAAAATTTATGTCATATCCAAGAAATTATAATGCGTTGTCGCGTTTGGTGAAAAAAATCAAGCAATAATTGTAATAATTAATTGTTGGGGTAAGTGGAAAAAAATTCAACAACTATTTACAGCGAAATGGTTTTTCGTGAAATAGCTATACACTCAACCTTCGCTGTAAATAGTTGTTGAATTTTTTTCCACTTACCCCAACAATTAAAAATTGAATTAAAATAAAAATTTCGTGCTAAGCACTAAAAACTCTTTCAAGTAAAATTGTTAACGTTGTTTGGTATATACATAAAATAAATACCTACAACAATGTTCATTGCGAACTGCCTACAACAAAAATTCAGCACGTTTGTGGAGAATATATGCAAAAGCATATACACACTAACGTTAATGTTGGAAATGAAAAAGGCAAAAGTGGGGAAAATCCAACAGCTTGCACAGAGTCTCAATGGCCGAGTGTGTTTATCCGTTGGGTCATTGCGGCTGAAGTTGGAATGGACTCGGGTTCAATCCCCGGTGCATCCACTTCCGAAAAGAGTGCTGATGATCGAAAATGGTTTTTCGTGAAATAGCTATACACTCAACCTTCGCTGTAAATAGTTGTTGAATTTTTTTCCACTTACCCCAACAATTAAAAATTGAATTAAAATAAAAATTTCGTGCTAAGCACTAAAAACTCTTTCAAGTAAAATTGTAATAATTATTTGCGATTCAAAACAAAAATTATCTTAAATTTTAACTAACAATATCGATTCAAAAGGACTTCGCTTATATAAAAAAAATATTTGTATAAATAAACGTGTTCATATACGTGTATATGTAAATGTAAAAAGATATACAATGCAAAATATATATATGTTCGTTATTCAATGGGAATGCTGACCTCCCATTATAAAAGGCACAGGTTACAGAAATAAAAAAAAATATAAACCCCTTGAAAAACAAAAAAAATTAAGACAGTGTGTGCCAACTGGTCTCCAGCGCACCAACCGCAATGCAGGGTTGCTCGGAAGCTAAATCCCTGAGACAGGCTGGCTAACTAAAGATAGTTAGCAATAACAAAAAAATTTAAATTTTGCGAAATACTAACCTATCTCCGCCGCAATGAAAGGAACGGTTTGAATCCGCTATCCCCAGACTTGCGGAGATAGACAATACATCCTTCGGTCTCAGCTCAGCTCATCGCCATGAAGTGGTGCTAAATGTTCCAAGGCACCCAACTCAGGCATGAGATGAACTGAGGCCTGCATCGCATAACAAAAGAAAAAGACAAAACAAAAGAAATTTGCAAAATATACCCTCCTAATCTCCGCCGCAATGAAAGGCACAGCTAGAGGCTGCTTTCCCCAGACTTGCGGAGATGAAAAGTACTAACTCAGGTCTCAGACCAACCCATCGCAATGAAAGTGGCGCTAGGTGCAGCCAACTCAGACGCGGGATGGCTGTAGCCTAAATTGCAAAAAAAAATCACGAAAACAAAAAAAAATTAAAAGGACGAATTTTCCTTGTGACCAACATCCTTGGCTCCGCCGCAATGAAAGGCACGGTTTGAAGCCGCTACCCCAGACTTGCGAAGAAGGATTGCTAGCTTAGGATCCAGCCAACTCCGACGCGAGATAAGCTGGGCCCCAAAAGAAAAAAAAATCCGATACACAAAACTGCACAAAAGACATATTCGGCAAAAAGTTTATAAAAATAAATACTGAATCTAGCGGACATGCCCCTCGGACGACAGTGAAAACAAATTTATATTACAAAAAAAAATAAGTGCGTTCAACACTGCCTCTCCGGGTGAAATGCAAAAAAAAACAGACAAAATGACGTTAAGTCTCGTGGAGCCCTGAGCCACTAACAACAATGCCTCTCCAATCAGCCCGATCAATTCCATCATCCCGCCGCAACGCAGTGGCGGCTACGGAGGCTGCCAATCTGGGACTTGCGTGAAGATGAAACTTCACTGACCGACCAGAAAACCACTGAAGCCAGCACCCAAGGCCCCACGTTGGGCGCCATCTGTTATGGTACAGCTTTCGACCTCGATTACGATCTACAATCGAGTGGAGCAGCAATGCATGGCGGTCGGCATGATCTAGGGTTGCACTGTGGCTAGTCATTGTCGGCTGGGCGGGGTTCTTGCCTACATTGCTGTCCTGCGCCATAAACAGAAAAAATTCATATCATGCCTTTTCAAACCAAAACGAGTAAAATCACACTAAAACAACATCCGGTTTAGGCGGATGCCACGGACGGACCGTTGAAAAATTCGAAAATTCAAAATAACCCGAAAAATCCAAATTCAAGAGGCCAGGCATCAGTTAAATTTAAATAAATGCAAACCGAGGGAAAATGTCGTTGAAATTTGAATATGAATTTTGAATGTACGTTAAAGTCAGATGGACGTTAGCAAAACATTTAAACCAAAATTTAAATCGGACGGAAATACTGACATCACGGAAAAATTTGGAATTAGATAATCGGACGTTATATTTAAATAATCGCGGACGGAAGAGAAAAGATTTAGAAATTTAAATTTGAATACACGTTGAAATCAAAAAAAACTGTCAAAGTGAATTTGAATATACA
This sequence comes from Urophora cardui, assembly GCA_960531455.1. Taxonomy (NCBI): domain Eukaryota; kingdom Metazoa; phylum Arthropoda; class Insecta; order Diptera; family Tephritidae; genus Urophora; species Urophora cardui. The sequence continues at coordinate 91,775,938 of OY482673.1, read as the reverse complement.
TATATATCGCGAAAAAAAATCGTTAAATTTGAATTTAATTTGAATCAACCGGAAGGACCGGTTATTAACAGGCATCTGAAAATACATAAAAGAAGCTGAAATTTAAAATATATGAACAATCAAAAAAAAGTTAAAGGCCGAACTCACAAGGGGGTGGCGTTGCTGATGTTGTTGCAGCGCTGGTGCGTTTTTGTCCCACCCTAATCCATGGTTACTGTCGCACCCGAATACCAGTAACCCCTTACCTGTGTTGCGCCGCCGGTGTTGTTGCAGCGCTGGTGCTTTTCGACCCACCCTCATCCATGGTCATCGGTGCACCTAATTGTGATGACCCCGTTCCTGAAAATCCTATGCCTTTTAAATAAGGGTAATCAGCATTCCCATTTTAAATTTTTGACAATTTATTTGGAATTCATTTCCCCTTTTCTTATAGCCTACGTCTAATTTTTCTCTGCGTTTAGCATATTAGGGCGCCCTTTCTAATAAACTAGTATTAAATAACAATATTGTGGCAAGCTTGATAATACTCGATTAAACCATCAATCAAAAGGAAAGGAAACTAAAGAACAATTGTAGGGGACTCAAAACACCGGCCCTTGTGTAAGCTTATAAATGAACTATAAAAGGTGTTGTTGCAATAAGCTTACAATATACAATTGTTCTGAAGTCCTATTACATTTCGCTTACTCCCCGTCCTGCTGGGAATCTACATAATTATGCACATACAATTCAATTCAAATGATGAAAATTTAAAAGGAAAAAAATTGAAATATACAAAATAATAAAAATAGCTTACGACCTAGGCTCCGGTGACTGGTACTGATGCTACTGCTGTCAATGTGCTGTTGGTGATGCCGCTACTGTAGTAACCGTGACCCTGGTGTTGCTGCTGCAGTGCTGATAATTTTTTTTTTTTGATTAATTTTACTTTATTTATTATAAAAAAAATTTTTTTTTTTTTTTTTTTTTTGAGTTTTTGTTTGGAATTTGGTAGCTTTTAGGCAAGCTTTATCAGTTCTCTTAAATATTTGTTTAATTTTGCGATTTGTTCATAATTGTTTATCGTCGGAGTTTCGGTTTGATTATTAGGGCTGTCGGTTATCTCCGCATTTCAGTGTTCGTATCCTTGTTTTTTTTTTTGTATGTGGTTCAAATAGAATATACGCTCAAATGTTGCCTCATCACATAGATATTCGTGTAAAACTAACATTTATACACATTTATATCAAAATTTTTTTTTCCTTTTTTTTTTTTTGTTTTCTCGCAACGAAATTTTGTCAGAGTAATATCACATTTTCTCTCACTAGGATCCTTTTTATATACAAATAATCATTTTATTGACTGTTTACTTTTTTATATGCATATATTTGCTTTGACATTGTGTTAGCAATAAAGTAAAGAACCACGAAATTAGTTAATTTTGCTTGATTTCTATGTTTTACTTCCATTTTTAACTTTGGTAATTATCTAGTTTACGGTGCAACGACTAAATTAGTTCCTTCTTTGAAAAGAGGGGAATCAATCTACGCATTTCGATCTCAGGAACACGAATCAGAAGGCGGAGCTTAACTTTTTTTTATTTCAATAAGAAGTTATTAACAAAAACATTGACACATTTTGCTTGCCGCAAAAAAACCACGAATACACACAATTTTGCATTAGTCAGGGAATTTATGATATTTAAAAATTGAAGTATATACATATATATGTACATAGGTTACACGTGTATAGCGACTAAAGTGTGCTATTATAGCAGATCAATAACCATTGTTTATCATATTAATGGTCGGAGTGACAAGTCACTTTGAAATTCCGCGATCTCCACTTCTAGCAAAGAGATTTTTAAGTTTTCAACTTTTTATTTTATTTATTTTTTGTTATAAATACTAAATAGTATTTAGTATGAGCGGTGCTACCACTTATTAATTACGCTCGTTCACTTTCTCGCCCAACTCGTTTACGCACGATTTTGACACAACCGATTCGTTCGCATTCCCGTACTCAACTCCTTCTGTACTAAAATTTTTTGTATCCAAGCGTGCCTTCCGCCTTTTTATCTATCCAGTTTGGAAGAGTCCCGTTTTCTTTCCATATAGCCTGCAGTGGTGTAGTGACGTGTGCATAATAGTGGCGTGACTTTACGGTTACCCGAATGTCTATATCATGGTATGACGCTAGCAATGACACAAGCGAGATGGAATGCGATTGCCATGTTACACAAATAAAAATACCAAAACTTTCGGAATAAAATGCCTCAAGCATTTTTCCCATGAAACTATCTCAAATTAATCGCTTATATTCGTGCCCTAGTAAATTTACTACTGTAAAATTCTATTAGTGTACGTTGGGAATATTAATGGACATTGTTGTCCTACGCTCAAATTATAAAAATGGTAAGAGACAAAAAAAATCTGATTAATGAAATAGTATGTTTGTTTCTTATTAAACTAGCAGCTAGCTGTCAAGTGAAATGAAAAGAGCAAAACGGAAAGAATTACGCTCATAAAGAGTGAAATGAACAGAAAATCAAGAAACCTTCTGCCAGCCCAACCTGGCTAACTATCCATAACTAGCCAATAAGAAACAAACATAGTAAAATTATTTGGTAAATAATTATTTAATTTTCTGTGAACTATGTAAAATTTAAAATTGTATGGAGCGCATAAGAACATTTTATAATAGGTGCATTTGAAAGTACTAAGTATCCGAATAACCACGTGTTACGTATTTTCACAATAAGAAGTGTTCATGGCAACCCTGGAGAACCAGTTTCTCCGTCACCAATACATGTGCATATCCCGCCATTGGAACGATGGTCAGGGTTGAGATGGGAAGTTTCTGTTAAGCTTTCCCCATGAGAGGCCCATTTGTAGAGGTTGGCTCGAAAGCTTGCCTATTTGCAATAAAAAAAAATTTCATGCAATCTATAAGGATTGAAATCTTAAGAATGAATCAAAACCACATAACCATATAACCATCTAGAAGAAAAAAAAAGAAGATTGATGTAAATTTCGGATAAACCCACTCACTTAAAATTTGTTTAGACACTTAGTGGAGGAAAAAAAGAATTAATTACAGGATTTTGAATAAAAAAAAAGGTTACATTTAAGATATCTAGTAACTGAATAAGAAAATACAAATTTTAAATATTGCCAGAACACCACCAGTGGTGAATGAAATTTACTCGAACAAGGAAATGACTCTTGTCAAAAAAAATTGTCAGCTGTTGCCATCGAGACAACCTCAAAAATCACCCTCGTTTCGCAGTGCGGCCACCTGTTACACTAGCCCATAGCTCAAACATACAAGGTCGATGCGAGGGAGAATCGCTCTTCTTCTTCTTGGCATATGTCAACTTATTGTCTGTCGCTTTGATTTTACAATTTTGCATGCCTTGTTCGTAGAAGTAGAATGCCAAGCTCAAGGTTTATCCAAAGAAGGTTATATTAGTTACGTTTTGATGTGTGCGTTTCCTTTAAAAAAAAATGTCAACGTGAAAGAGGAGAGAAATTATTTTCAAAGTAAAAAGATTTTTTTCCCAATCGGTTCTATCTGACGTTCGCACTTTTTTTTTTTTTTTTGCACACATACCCAATTGCAATCGGCTTATCTGCCGCGAAATCCTTCTTTAAACAATCCCTGCTAAGTTGTGTGTTCACTTCTTTTTCCCTGCTTTTGACATTTGAAATAAGCCGCCTAACGCCAATCGCATATTCTGCCTCACATGCGACGACCTGTTTAGTTTGGCCACGCGTCAACCATTCTTCTTCACCATGTCAGCACGTCGGCCATTATTGATTGGAAGTTATTGGAAACTACTAAGAAAGAAGCTACTGAAATAGTGGTGCTGCCACACAGCCAAAATTGAGCAACCGAAATTAACCCGTTTATGATCGATATCAGTATTGATATCGATAGCAAACCATAACAACGCCCAATGTTTGTTTTGCGTGACAGTTGAAATTAAGCATTGTGGGTGATTGTTTGCAAAAAAATTTACACTTGCTTTTGATATCGTGTCTGTTAGGTACATATTCCACAAAATAACAAGATTTTCTCTGATTTTCTGTATTTTTCTATTTCTTTATCTGAACACGCACGCAAGTCAATTTCGGTTCAACGCATATGAAAAATTTGCGTGCGTGCGTTAAATTGACGACTCGCGTTTGATTTAGGTTACACAGTTATTTCGGCTAATCAACGTAATTTCAAATGCAATCTGCAGAGGCTATTATAGCCCGTGCACAATTGGCTTTGTCTGCTTCAACTTTGATAGAAAAAACCTTAAAGCAAAGCGAAATTGCAGATGCTTGCTGCAAATAACACTTTGACAATTTCCACTTCACTTGTTTTGCTTTAATTTAAAAAAACTGATTTTTTGTAAAATATTTGGAGAATTTCCTTTTTTATGCTTATTCGAATGTTATTTTTTACTTTTTACTATTCAATTTTCATGTAGATGCAGTAGAGATGAGAGAAACTGCGATTTTTCGATATCTGTGATTTCGGTGATTGCTATTTTTAAATCACTGCGATTTTAAACTGCTATTGCGATTGCATGGGCTGCTATAAACTCATCAGTTACCGGTAGAGATTAATTTTGCGTTTTCTGAGCGATATAACCTGTCTTCATTTTATGTAAACAAAATGATAGCAATAACAACGTATTCCGCAGTAATTTCGCTGTTTGTAAACATTTTTCAAAGATAAATTGTAAATTCAATAATTTTTTTTTCTTATATTTCTATATACGTATGTGGTCTGCTCAAAAGTATAAACAAAAAGAAATTTATAATGCTTTTGCGATTGCGATTCACATAGGTGAACTGCTTACTTGGTACATCGATAGCAGTTCCCAATAAGTAGTGAACTGCTATTTTGAAAAAGTGATCGCAATTGCGATTTTTTATTCACAGTGAAAAAATCACAGTTTGCGATATATCGCTCATCACTAAGATGCAGTGATTCCAATCTTCTTGGATCAAAATCCCTACGGCATGCCAAAAAATTCCCTACTTTTCCCCACGCTAACAAAATGTTTCCCTACAAATTTCCCTACGCCGTATTTTCTCTCTATTGAAATAAACCAGATATTCTTAACGAACGAATGGATTCTATTTCGTTTTGTTAATTCACAATGCTAAATTATCAAAATGGTTTTGTGTCGTTAATTCGCAACGCTAAATTATCAAAACCATTTCGTTTCGATAATTCACAAAACTAAATTATCAAAATGCAACCGGTAACGTTGAAACGAAGTAAATCAACAAAAAGATTGCCTGTACGAGGCGCATAGCAGTTCGTGTGCATATGCATATATGTATATATGCGAGTAATCGGCCGATTGTTCGCGACGGAATTGCGAGCGCACTAAGCATTTCAACGTTATAAATTTGGTTATGATAACGCTAATCAACGAAATGAAATCATTTTGATAATTTCTTTTCGCTAATCAACGAAATGGTATTATTTCAATAATTTCATTATCGTTATTTTGCGACTATAAACTATTTTGATAGTTGTGTAAACGGTAAAAACCTGAATAGTTTCAACGGAAACGATTGCTTTTTTTCGGTAAACGATAATATTAACGTTACGATGCATCCTTGAAATAAACACACACAGAATTGATGCAAAGTTTTTATTCAATAAGTAACGCATGAATACACAGAAATGTTTATGTTTATATAATATAAATATATACATTTATAACTATATATTGTCGTACCAGACGAAAACTAGCATATTTAAAATTTCTGGCGAAAGCTATCAATAAAAAAATTCTGTACGAAAACTATCGTTTTCGTCAGCCAAAAGTCGAACTTGTTACTTTTCGTCAGCCACAAAAAATCGTCTGCTAGTTTTCGTATGGTACGACGATATGTAGATGAAATTTTTTTTTTCTTAATAAAGCAGGGTATCCACATCACAAGAAATGCTAAAACTCCATATCAAAAAACGCTTAAGAAATGGTCAAGAAATTTTCTTGTGTCAAATTTTCTTTAGGCAGTATCCACTTCACAAGAAAATCTATTACAATTTTTCACGAAAAATTAGGTTGGCAACGCTGGTTTTGCCAAGAAATATATACGATTGTATATATTTCTTGAAGAAAAAATCAAACGTCAAAATTACTTAAGAAATAAATGCCAATTTTTTCTTGAGCAATTTCTTATGGTGTGGATACCCAGCTTAAAAAAAAAGCTTAAGAAATGGTCAAGAAATTTTCTTGTGCCCAATTTTCTTTAAGCAGGATATCCACATCACAAGAAATGCTAAAACTCCATATAAAAAAGAGCTTAAGAAATGGTCAAGAAATTTTCTTGTGTCAAATTTTCTTTAGGCAGAATCCACTTCACAAGAAAATCTATTACAAATTTTGACGAAAAATGGGGTTGGCAACGCTGGTTTCGCCAAGAAATATATACATACGATTGTATATATTTCTTGAAGAAAAAATCAAACGTCAAAATTACTTAAGAAATAAATGCCAATTTTTTCTTGAGCAATTTCTTATGATGTGGATACCCAGGTTAACGAGGGAAGCTAAAAATATGCACGAAAAATTTTAAAATATGCTTGCTAGTATGCCCGAAAAATAACTGAAATATGCTCGTAAATATGCACGAAAAAATCTCATTATATGCATATATGCCTAAAAAAATACCTGAAATATGTTCCAAAATGTATGTATTTCATTTCAAGCTTAAATTTTTATTTAACGAATTTTGTAAAATAATATCTAATAATATAAGAACTGAAACGTACAATACATATTTTCCCCATTTAAAAAATTTGTTTTTAAATACTATAAAATATTTTGAATTAATTTTAGATTTGTATATATGTAAGTACTGAGATCTTTTTACAAAGCAAGCGAAACCATTCCATTAATATTGCGCAGGGTTGCATTGAACTATCATATGTTTTACTATATTTACCAGTGTAAATTTTTGGCGGTTTTCCGAGAAAAGCTCCTGTATGCGGAAAACGATTAATATTGACCGTGTAGCATCAAGTATTGATGGATCGCGATTCTGGATCGCAAAATATTTAGAAATTTTGAAATCCGCGATCCGGATCGCAATATTGACAATACGGATTGACTCTGTAGCATGAAAATTTTGCGACCCATCAAAATGCGTGTATATTTAGAAATTTTGCAATCCGTGATCTGGATCGAAACATTGGCAATAAACGAATTGAAAGTGAAAGTGTGAAAAGGTCGGAAGTAAAATATTTTAAACCTCAGAGCCAGAAAAATATCGCAATATTCATATTGAACGTGTAGCTCTAGTCTGCGGTTCATCAGACCATCAATATGGATCGCTCTTTTCTATCAATAACAGGGTATCGGGGCAAAGTTTTTTTTTTACTCTGGGTTTGTTTCGAGGCTCTGATCAATAGTCAAGTAGATTTAGGGGCATTTCAGTTATTACATCTGGGTCTGGGTTAAGATAAATTTTTACTGAAACAATCCGGCTCATAATGAAAATTGGCTGCACTTGAAAAGAACTAAAAAGAAGAAGAAACATATACAACATATACCCAGCAGTAAAAATCTGAAATGAATCCTTCTTGAATCACTGATGAAATTCATCATGAGGAGGTATCAGTGAATGCTTTCATATAAAGGCTGCTGAATTTTTTCAAATAAATGGTTTGCTTTCCTCATGCCTATATGACACCGTTCGGAGCCGGCATAAAACTGTCCAATGGTAGGTAAAACAAAAGAAGCACACCTCGTATTGGGAGAAGAGCTCGGCCATAAAACTCGTCAAATTATTTTTTTGGAAATTTTAATTTAAATTACTGAAATAAATTATGAAACTCAAATGGCGGGATAGCTATGTATTATATGTTATAAGGAGAAGCCAGTGCGCAGTATAATTTTTCTTCCGGACTTCTTCTTACCCCTTACGTCCAAAGCAGAAGATTACAAGAGGCAAATTTAAAATTTGTATTTCCATATTTTTTTTATTTTAAATATAATTTATTTTATAGTTTTCAAATTGAAAAATTTGTCAGAAAAGCTGCCGAATGTCAAAAAACCTACCGAAATACAAGCTGGCTCGTTGGTTTTTAACCGCCTGGATGGTATTTTGTTTGGTTTTTTCAATATAGCTTGCTCGCTTGCACCAACGCAAAACGATAGTGATGAATATTCAACAAAGAATGATCAATGATCATTTAGCAGTGAAACAAATTTACTGCAGGGTATATGTATATATATGTATACATACACAAATGTCACTTTTCAGTTCTGCCAAATCAAAAAAGCACTGTGCTTCCAAATCAGCACGGAAAAAACAAATCGAACAGGGCGGATCAGAAATTGAACCAGCAATTTATCTGGTTTAATGGTACAACTCTAATGAACCGTATGCAGATGCGTATGCGTGTGCGTGTCACTGCCAGCCGTGTTGCATACCTGTGTTTAAATGAGGCAAACTCCAGTGGCACGGATGTAAATGCACCACACGCATAGAAAATTCGAAGATGATTTCGAACACGCATTCGAATGCAGCTAAGTTGAAAACTTTCTACTTCTATGCGTTTTCTATGCGTTTCGCAGCCAATATTAATTTGGTTGCTACATCGGTATACATATTTAATCGTAAAAACTTCGTTAAATTGATTTAAAGTGAAGTAGTGAAAATTTGTTTGCCAGCAGAAATGTTAATTAAAAGGTGTTTTAAATATATTTAGAAATGGTTAATATTAATTATATGTTAATTACTATCTGCATATCCATGTACATAGTACATGAATTTAAATTGCATATACATATGTAGTTACCCGTGTAAAAATACATAATGGAAACTTAAATAAGTTTAACTGTGAAAAAATATTTAAGTGAAATGAGTACTCTTTTGAATAGGCAGTTTTCGCCTTGGTATAACAGAACACCAGATTTCAGAGGTTGTGCATATATGTACATACATATTTGTATTAACCAAAATTTATAGTCTGATATTTTAAGGCAAAGCAACTGTAATTCTTACAATACATAAAAATCAATGGATAGCAATTTGGCAATGTGGCCGCTGTGGCGCAATGGGTAGAGCACTCGCCTGCTATACCAGAGGCCTCGGGTTCTAACCCCAGTCCGGACAAACACCAAAAAAATTTGTCTAATTAATTAAAAACCAATTATTGGGTTTTTAGAAATACCGGTAACCTTTCGGCAGTGGGCGGCTTACCCTCCGAGTGTATTTCTTCCATGAAAAAGCTTCTCACAAAAAATGCATTCGCCGTTCGGGGCCGGCAAAAAACTGTAGGTCCACCCAATTAGCAAAAACAAAAGGAGCACTTCTCGAATTGGGAGAGAAGCTCGGTCATTAAACTCGTCAGAGTTATAATAGCGCCAGTGTATTATATTATTATTAATTTGGAACTGATCCACTTCACGGGTTTTCATCAAATTAAAGAAACACTAACTTCCCTTTCCAAAAACAAATCACGTACTCGAATGTTACTTTTTTTTTTAATAATTTTAAAGTATTCCTTATATACGGCAATAACACTTCCTATCATAATTAATATCAATTCTAAATCGTCATCCACTATACATTTTATTAAATCTTTGGTAAAATATGTATTTTCAAAAATAACAATGGCGGGAATTGTATATATGTATGTAGTGTAATTGATAGACGCAACCATGCGCATACACTGGAGCAGCCAGGGCCGCACGCAAGAAAACGTTTAGATGCGCATACGCACACGCATTCGCATACGGTGCATTAGAGTTGGACTATAATCGAGCTGAAATCTTTGTTGTTGCATTTACATGCAAAAATTTTTATCTGGGTTAGGATCACCGTATGTGAAACACGGCTTTTGTTTGTATGCATACAAGAACTTAGAGCCTATACACACTTGCGACTCAATCGATTTAGTCGGATGTTGATTTGCATGGGAATGTATGGAAGCATTCACACTACATTCAATTAGTCGAACAACTGAAACAGTTGGATTTGCAGCCCAATTTCATTCCAACTGAAACAGTCGGACAACTGCTTGATCAGCAAGGCGCCCTTCTACGTATTCACACTAGAGACAATTTAGTCGAACGACTACAACAACAACAGTGATATTCGTAGTGGAAAGAGTTGCCATGCTGAGAGCACTACTTTTATTTCACTTTTGGTAAATTGCAGAGATTGAATATTTCAATTAATATTTTCAAAATGTTTAAAGAAAAAACAAAAGGTTCGTTTCTTATTAACTAGAATTATCTAACTAAGGATATTTACTTCCGTTTTCATGTGTTTCTTGATATTGTTGTTCTCTTCAAATATGTCATTAATCGCATTTTATACAATACAAATAATGAAAATGAAATTGCATGGAAATTATTAATGGCTAATTTTTACTATTTTTCCGTTTCTTGTACTTTTGTTCGTTTCGTTCTTTTTGAGGGTAATTCCTTCCGTTTTTCTCTTTTCATTTACTGGACAGCTAGTTTAATAATGCCTATATGACACTACATTTTTTTCTTGGTTTTTTTGGTTTGGAAAACCCACCGAAAGTCAAAATACAAAAACAATTCTTCTGTAGGTTGAAAAGAGACAAATACTCCCTCAAAAACAATTTGGTTGACATTAAACTTCAAACTAAATGAAAATAATATTTATTTCACAAATTTGTTTTTTCAGAAATTTTAATTTAAATTAATGAAATAAAAAAGTTATGAAACTCAAAGGGCAGGATAGCTGTGTATTCCCTGCTATAAAGGGAAGCCAGTACGCAATATAATTTTTCTTACGGACTTCTTCTTTACCCTTACGGCCATAGCAGAAGCTTACAAGAGGCAAATTTAAAATTTGTATTTCCATATATTTTTAATTTTAAATATAATTTATTTTCTAGTTGTCAAACTGAAACAATTGTCAGAAAAAATGACCGAATGCCAAAAAAACCTACCGAAATACAAGCTGGCTCGTTGGTTTTTAATCGCCTGGATGGTATTTTGTTTGGTTTTTTTCAATATAGCTTACTCGCTTGCACCAACGCAAAACTGTATTTGACCATCTCCTTCACACAAAAAACCTGGTAGAATACCAGAAAAAAAATGTAGTGTCATATGGGCTTAAGAAAGAAAGCCAAACAATGTATGCACTTTTTGTTTATTTTATTAATTTTTATTTATTAATCAAGTTGACAGATGACAAGAAGGTGCTTTCATGTAAGAATGCAGATAAAGTGATAAAAGCAATTTAATAATTCATCACTTTATACGAAGAGCACTAATGTAAAATTTGTTGTGTAAAATGTGAACATTCGCAACACTATGTCATTGTCAATCACCCGACTATTTAGTCTCTAGTGTGAATAGCTGCCACCGATTCGACTAAATAGTTGGCGTAGTGTGAATACAACAGCCCAATTCGACCAAATCGATTGAGTCGCAAGTGTGTATAGGCTCTAACTTTTATACCGTTATACCGATTTTCGAAAATGTGGTGTCAGATGAAAGGGCTTGACCTGTAGATGTTTTTGAAAAGGGTTGCCAGATGTTTGAAAATTTTATTTTACTGTATAGTTTGTTTGATTTTAAAATTTTTGGTACCTTATAAGGGGCTTGACCTGATATTGAGCAATTTAATAGAAATTTTTCAAAAAGGGTTGCCACCTGTTCAAAAATTCAGTTTTACGCTATAGTTTGTTTGATTTTTAAATTTGAGGTGTCATATGAAAGGACTTGGCATGGAAATGAGTAATTTATTAAAATTTTTACAAAAAGGGTGCCACCGTTCAATAATCCATTTTTACGCTACAGTTTATCTCATTTTTAAATTTGAAGTGTCATGCAAAGCCTAGCACTGAAGATGGGTAATAAAAGGAAAGGGAAGAGGAAAATGAAAGGGACGGATATGGCGAAGGACAGGAAGCGAAAGAGGAAATATGAAAAATAAAATGGATAAAGGGAAAATAAAGCGCAAATAAAGGGGAAAGGGGAAGAGAAAGAGAACTAGAAAGAAAAGGAGGAGCGCGCCAAATGGCCTTTTGTAGGTCGCTTTAAGGTTACTATAGTCTAGAAAAATATTCGGCACAAAACTTCCTATGGGGCTCCTTGGTCAAAATCTATGTATACAAAATCTAGGTCCACAGAAAATAAAAATAACCAGTAGCTATGAAGGTATATCAAAAAAATTTCAAATGTGGCAATAGGTGGTCTTCCACCCTCAAATTGTCGCACAGTGTAATAGAAAGCCACAGCATCGCGTGGCCGGGTTTACTAGTTGTACATATTTCATAAAAAAATATAATTGTAACTTTTTTTTTATTATAAATGAACATTTTTAAATAAAGAACGTATACAAGTATTTATGTAGAAATTTTCATATAAAAAATTGTATGGTACACATTTCCCATTGAAAATTGTCACGATCACCACTTGATATTCTGCTCCTTTGATATTAACCTCAAAAGTCACAGTTTAGCGGAAAAAGTATGCACCCATTTTGATTACCGCAAGTTAAATGTGAAAAGGCTTTTTGATGAACTGTCGGAAATTAGTTGGACTCTTTGCTGGGGTATGAGCTCAGTTAATGAGAAGCTTAGCTTCTTGAACTCTATTATCATAAGTTCCTTTAAAGCTCATGTCCCAGTTATTGCTAGAAATTTCAGAACCTATTCGACTCCCTGGTTTAATAGAATGGTACAGATTGCAATTAAAAAACGTACCTAATAAGCATTACTCCGCTTGGAAGAAAAATTCAACTAAGGAAAATTGGTGTGCGTTTAAGGTCGCCAGAAATTACGCTACTTTGACAATCAGACCCGAGAAACGAAAGTTTTTTAGTAAAAAATTGAACCCTTCTTTGCCATGTGGTGTTCTGTGGAAGAACTTAAGGAATCTCCGTGTCCATGGTGGTGACAACGTTGACTGTCCTTTAAAACCTGATGCTTTGAATCATAGATGGCCACGCAATGGCTCCATTGACTCCGTTTGTCTCCCAACAACATCGCTGTGGCTCCGAGTGGCTCCCAACAACAAGCAAATCAATTTCGACAGAATAACGCACATTTCCTTTTTTCACAGAAATCGTCGTCGCGGCGAGCACTCAAACCTAATAGGGTCTATACACGATGCGTCTGATTCAAGAGTCAGTTTAGGTGTATTAGTGAAAATGTGAATGTAGTAGTTTACACCGACATGACTCTGTCATGACTCAAGAAAATCAAAACTAGTTTGATATTTTGCTGTGACGCGGCGAGTCAACACGTACACAGATGACTCGCGAGTCAGACGCACTGTGTATAGACCCTATAACGTCCCAGCTTCGACCGACATTCATTGTGCAGTTACGCCTTCATACATACATACATACATACATACATATGTACATATGGTTGTACATTTATATCTGCTACCTCGTTTATGTTGTTTAGCAAAATATTTGAATGCCTACCCTGTAGGGAAAATCTCTAGTTCCGAACTAGGTCGCTTCTAGTGCATTTTTCGACACTACTAGTGTGAGCTAAATCTCTTTTGCATGTTATCAACTGGCGAATTTAACACGGCGATGTCCTAGGCGGTGTCAATTGTCCCTCTCTGCACTACATTTTCGATAGTTCCGAACTAGTACTAAATTCTACAGTTTACACTAGTTCGTTTAATGGCACAATTTTGATAGTTCTGAACTAGCTACAAGTATCTAAAAATTCTACAGTTTTACATCTGCAGCTTAAGTGCAGCATTTGACACACTTCATGCAAGTGGCGCGATGGCCGACTGGCTAACGGATGTGCCTTTCAATCTGAGGGGCGCGGGTTCGAATCCTGTCGGTGTCAATGATAATTTTTTTATTTTTTTTTTAACTAATATTTTTTTATTTTTTTATTTAATAAAAATTTACAATAATATTTAAAAAGTAATAAAATATAAAAAATTAAAAATTAGCCTGAGGGACCGGAAAATCATTATTAGGGGAACATTTAATTTCATACAAGATGCAAATAGAAAACTCTTTATATAAAATGCTTCACTAAACATCTGAGAATTGCAGAAATATACAAAGCCGACGGCAATTGAACGAACGAAAAATTTTCACAGAATTTTTGTCACTTCGAAATTGCATACAAATCAAAGTGTGTCTCAATTCACTCCTTCGGAGCTGGTGAGGGTCTAACTACAATTGATCTAGTTCCCTTTTGACACCTTTTCGCTAGTTCGGAACTAGAAATTTTGCTCACTAGTTATTGAGTTCCCTGCAGGGTAGCTGCAGCATATCTATACATACATATGTATGTATGTACCCTGTAGGGAAAATCTCTAGTTCCGAACAAGGTCGCTTCTAGTGAATTTTTCGAACCTACTAGTGCGAGCTAAATCTCTTTTGCATGTTATCAACTGGCGAATTTAACACGGCGATGTCCTAGGCGGTGTCAATTGTCACCCCCTGCACTACATTTTCGATAGTTCCGAACTAGTACTAAATTCTACAGTATACACTAGTTCGTTTATTGGCAAATTTTCGATAATTCTGAACTAGCTACAAGTAACTACAAATTCTACAGTTTTACATCTGCCGCTTAAGTGCAGCCTTTGACACACTTCATGCAAGTGGCGCGATGGCCGACTGGCTAACGCATGTGCCTTTCAATCTGAGGGGCGCGGGTTCGAATCCTGTCGGTGTCAAGGTGGGTGATAATTTTTTTTTATTTTTTTTTTTTTGACTAATATTTTTTTATTTATTTATTTAATAAAATTTACAGTAATATTTAAAAAGTAATAAAATAAAAAAAATTAAAAGTAAGCCTGAGGGATCGGAAAAGCATAATTAGGGGAACATTTCATTTCATAGAAGTTAAGATGCAAATAGAAAACTCTTTATATGAAACGCTTCACTAAACATCTGAGAATTGCAGAAATATACAAAGCCGACGGCAAGTGAACGAACAAAAAATTTTCATAGAATTTTTGTCACTTCGAAATTGCATACAAATCAAAGTGTGTCTTATAATGGTCACTCAATTCACTCCTCCTGAACTGGTGAGGGTCTAACTACAATTGATCTAGTTCCCTTTTGACACCTTTTCGCTAGTTCGGAACTAGAAATTTTGCTCACTAGTTATTGAGTTCCCTGCAGGGTACCTACATTGTACATTTGTTCTATTCAAAATAACATCTAAGAATAGAAAGTTTAAGTGCTCATGGGAGTATGATTTTTTTTTTATGTATGTACATAGATAAGTACATGTTGTTGCAATAAACCGTTATTTGGCAAAATAATATTTTTATAATTCCGAGAAGAAGGTTGTTGCAATTTTTATTGATGTTGTTGTCGTGTGGCTCCCTTACGCTTAATTCTTGGCCACCTAGGCTTTGAATGATGCGTTTGCCAATCGTGCATCTTCTTGTTCTTCTTCCCTTCCGATCTATCCAAGTACAATCGACCATACAAATCAGATGTTTGAGTTTCGTGCAGTGTCCGAATTAGATCTGGAAAGGTGTGTCTATAAGATATGGTCCAATGCAGTTGGAGAGGATGGTATTCCCATTAAATTTATAAAAATTGTTCTACCAGTTATCTTACCGGTTCTTACGCACATAATTAATCACTGTTTTACAACTTCGTGATTCCCTGATGCGTGGAAAGTCTCAACTGTGGTTCCTGTCTCCAAAATAAAAACTGCATGTAGCCCCAAAGACTTCCATCCAATTAGTATTCTACCAGCATTGTCTAAAGTCCTAGAATCTCTGATGTCCGAACAAATTTACTTCCATGTTAATAGCACCAACTTGCTATCACCATTCCAGTCTGGTTTCAGAGCAAAGCATAGCTGGTCGACGGCTATGATTAAGATTCTTGACGACATACGCGTTCCATTTGATAAAAATGGTTTAATTCTATTATGCTTATTAGATTTCTCCAAAGCATTTGAATCTATCAACCACGAACTTTTGTGTTCCAAGCTAGAGAAGCTCTTTCGGTTTAGTGGATATACGGTGCGTTTGGTACCCTGACATAATCCTAAGGGGCATAATCCCAAATTTTTTACTTGGGATTATGTCACTCCCCCTAGGGTGACATAAGCCCAACTTTTTTACTTGGGCTTATGTCACCCTAGGCGTAGTGACATATTCCCAATTGGGATAATGTCATTTTCAAGCCCAAAAAAACATTTCAGTAGTCTTTCTTAGATTTTATTACATTAAGCAAAAAAATTAAAGCTGACAATAAAGTTAATGTTGTTATATAATAATACATTGAGTATATGTATAAGATGAAATACTTAAATACACATGTTCTCAAAAAATTATATTAAAACTAAAAAATTACATTAAAATTAAATATATTTACATATATACAGACTTTTTTCAATAAAACGATAGGTATATAAATATTTGTGTACATAGTATATATGTCTATAAAAAGATGAAAATTTGGAAGAAAAAATCGCGCGATTTTTGATTCTAAATTTTCGCCTACGGCGCTTTTTTTTTTAATAGATTGATAGGTATATACATATGTATGTACATATGTCTATAAAAAAATGAAAATTTGGAAGAAAAAATCGCGCGATTTTTGATTCCAAATTTTCGCCTGCGGCGCTTTTTTTTATAGATCGTTAGGTATATACATATGTATGTACATATGTCTATAAAAAATTGAAAATTTCAAAGAAAAAATCGCGCGATTTTTGATTCCAACTTTTCGCCTGCGGCGCTTTTTTTTTTTTTATAGATCGATAGGAATATAAATATGTACATATGTCTATAAAAAATAAAAATTTGGAAGCAAAAAATGCGATTTTGCTTCGCACTAGTACCTACTCGAGTGATTTGGTATTATGGCTCCCTTTTATTTGGGATTATGTCACTCCCACATAGGTGAAGGCGAGAAACTGTATTTTCCTTTTAGGTCTAATGACAGACAGAGTGCCCAGGTACCTTCACGAAAAACTACAATTTCCAAAATCCGCCCGCATAATTAACTTGATCATACCTAGCTACAATCTCCTACCCCCTGCAAGGCTATTTTTTGTCAATGCTATTCGAATTTGGAATTCCATTCCTTTTTCGGTCCGTAATAGTAGGAAAAACAAAAAGGAGCACACCTCGAATTAGGAGAGAAGCTCGGCCATAAAACTCGTCAGAGTTATAATAGCGCCATTGTATTATTATTATTATATTATTAATAGTTTAAACAAAAGCAACTTTAGGAACATTTTATATTCGTATTTTCGTCAAAAAATATATTTTAATTTTTTTTTTCATATTTATTTTATTTTATTTACTTTTTGATGTGTACATAAAAACTTGCATTGGGACTTGCAAACTACGCTTAACTTAATACTTTAAGCTACTGTTAGATGTGTATTTATTTAATTACTTATTCATTTATTTTATTTACTTATTTTTCCTTTTCTTTTTCTCTTTTTAACTTGATCCTAAAATGGAAATTTTAATTTTAATTTAATTTAGTCAATTCCTTACTATTATGTTATTAATTGTTGTACTATAAAAGATGTGTGATTCGGCCGATTCTGACAAATAATTAATTGTACGTAGAAAGAAATTCACATATATATTTGCCAAATATCAAGCAGATATCTTAAAAACTGAGGGACGAGCATATATATAATACTCCAATATTGCTAACAACCTATTTAATCAATGTGTTTCAGTTCTGGTCATCATGAACTCGTTCCCGAGTACCTATGTAATTTGTCCGCATGCGTTAACACAAGCAAAAGTCGTATAATATGAATTTCATATCAAAGGCAGAATATAACCACATCTCACACTGAAAAACTTCAGTGTATGAATACACACGCTTTCGCCTAAAAGTATGCTATGTTTACATACATACATACATACAGGTGAAACTAATAAAAGCGTGTTAAAAACGAACATTTTGAACCCGACCCCCTCGGAATTTGATGAAATTTTGCACAGAGGTACATCTTACCCACCCAAACATAACCTCATTTTTAGAAAATGCATTTTCGAAAAATTGTGGGCAAGGTGTCGAAATATTCGAAAAATTACGATAATAGGTACTTTTAAAGTGTGATTACTAGGGAATGGCTTTACCGATTTCAAAGATCTTCATACCATGAGAAAGGTATTGAAATTAGAAGTACACTAAAAAAATGTTTTGCAAAATAAAATTTGAAACTGAAAAAACACTTCAAAGATCAAGCGATTTTGAAAAATAACAATTTTTTTAGAAAGGCCCATTTAGTATATATAACATATCTGAAAACGAAAACGGCCTTTTTTTTATTTTTTTTTTAAATTTATTTAAGTAAATGCATCTCTTAGTTACTTTCTTATATTTGTTATGGTACGCGTTTGACCTCGATTACGATCTGCGCCTTGTGGCGCCCTATGCTACCAACAGCGATGACCTCCTTGGACAACCTGATCAGTCTCACCATCTCGCCGCAACGCAGTGGCGGCGCAGGGCCTGCCCATCTGGGACTTGCGAGATAGTAAGACGTCACTGGCTGACCAAAAAGCCATCGAGTCAGCACGTTGGGCGCCATCTGTTATGGTTCACGTTAAACCTCGATTACGATCTACAATCGAGTGGAGCAGCAATGCATGGCGGTCGGCATGATCTAGGGTTGCACTGTGGCTAGTCATTGTCGGCTGGGCGGGGTTCTTGCCTACATTGCTGTCCTGCGCCATAAACAGAAAAAATTCATATCATGCCTTTTCAAACCAAAACGAGTAAAATCACACTAAAACAACATCCGGTTTAGGCGGATGCCACGGACGGACCGTTGAAAAATTCGAAAATTTAAAATAACCCGAAAAATCCAAATTCAAGAGGCCAGGCATCAGTTAAATTTAAATAAATGCAAACCGAGGGAAAATGTCGTTAAAAATATGAATTTTGAATGTACGTTAAAGTCAGACGGACGTTAGCAAAACATTTGAACCAAAATTTAAATCGGACGGAAATACTGACATCAACGGAAAAATTTGAAAATAGATAGTCGGACGTTATATTTAAATAATCGCGGACGGAAGAGAAAAGATTTAGAAATTTAAATTTGAATATACGTTGAAATCGATGTCAAAGTGGATTTGAATTTGAATATACATATATATCGCGAGAAAAAAAATCGTTAACTTTGAATTTAAATTTGAATCAACCGGAAGGACCGGTTATTAACAGGCATCTGGAAATACATAAAATAAGCTGAAATTTAAAATATATGAACAACCAAAAAAAGTTAAAGGCCGAACTCACAAGGGGGTGGCGTTGCTGATGTTGTTGCAGCGCCGGTGCGTTTTTGTCCCACCCTAATCCATAGTCACTGTCGCACCCGGGTATCAGTGACCCCTTACCTGTGGTGCGCCGCTGGTGTTGTTGCAGCGCTGGTGCTTTACTAGCCCACCCTCATCCTTGGCCATCGGTGCACCTATATTTCGATGACCCCTTACTTGAAATCCCTATGCCTTTTTAAATTAGGGTGGTCAACATTCCCATTTAATTACAGATTTTATTCAAAATTCATTATTTATTCATGTTCTTAAAAAAAATGCTTATGTATATATATGTGTACATGCCCTACATATTTACTTTCTGATATCTACATCTATATTCATATATTGGGGACATGACCTGGTAATAAAAGTAGATTAAAGTTAACTTAGGAGCTAAATGAAAAAAGAGAAAAAGGAATTGCTAAAAAAAAATTTTTTTTTTTTTTTTATATAGGGTATGTATGTATATATATAGTAAAGTGGAGAAGGATTAAGTGAGGGAGATTATTATTAATCAGCTTGTTTTTATGTAATATTATGTGTGGCCTTTAGTAAATATTATTAATATTTATTTTATCGAATTTTGTGATTTACGTTAGTCCGGTTATACTTCCCTACACATTTTTCCCACCTCCTTTTGTATAGCCTGTATTTATTAAATTTCCCCCTTTGTTTTTACTAATGCTCGTACATATGTGAATGCACAGTTATATGTGCCAACGTTAGTCAATTCCTTTTTTTTTTTTTTTGTTTACTTACATATACTTATATATGCAAATGTAACTATGTAATTCTATAGTAAATATCAGTAAGATACAAAATCATTAAATGATAGCCATTGCAGCGTATTAACGTAAACCCATATTAATTACAAAAGAAAAGAATTTAATGGAAATATAATATTACGACAACCTTGGTAATTGCGCCAATTCAAGGCAATAGTGATGAGCGATATATCGCAACCGGTGATTTTTTCACTGTGAAGAAAAAAAAATTTACAAATCGCAATTGCGATCACTTTTTCAAAGTAGCAGTTCACTACTTATTGGCAACTGCTATCGATGTAGCAAGTAAGCAGTTCACCTATGTGAATCGTAATCGCAAAAGCATTACAAATTTTCTTTTGTTTACACTTTTGAGCAGACCACTTAAGTACATATATAGAAATAGAAGAAAAAAAAATTATTGAATTTACAATTTGTCTTTGAAAAATATTTACGAACAGCCATATTACTGCGGAAACGTTGTTATTGCTATCATTTTGTTAACATAAAAGAAAGACAGGTTATATCGCTCAGAAAACGCAAAATTAATCTCTACCGGTAACTGATGATTTTATACCAGTCCATGCGATCGCAATAGCAGTTTAAAATCACAGTGATTTAAAAATAGCAATCACCGAAATCACAGATATCGAAAAATCGCAGTTTCACTCATCTCTACAAGGCAATCAGAAATACATATGTTATTCTATAAGGGAAGCTACCTATCTATGTTAAAGTGAAGCTTTTAAATACATATTATAATATATATTTATATTTGAACAAATAAAAGTGCACGTCCCTTTTATCTTCACTCCCCACCTGTAGACGCTAAAGGCTCGAACGAGAATTGAAATCTGAACACCAAATATTAATTACAGTGATGGCGTTTATTTCTGAAGAATTAAATACAATTAATGAAATGACAAGTAAATAGCAAAAATTATACTCACCGTGGTTGCTTCTCGTCCGGCTTATTTTCAGCGAATGACAAGAAACGACCACGACTTAGAACTTGACATACATACATACGAATAATTCACAATGGACAAGATAACGAATACATATTTTACAGAGTCGCATGCGGCAGTGCTGCCACACCCCCGCTCCCGTGAATCAACGAGATTCACCAGCTTCCACGTCCAATAAAGCCAATTTGGATGCAGCTCGCCGCAATGTTCCCTTGGTTGTTCGAACGTCCACTTGCCTAACGACCCCATCCACTCCGGGATAAACGCGATCTACAATGCCTCGACACCATTGGTTTCGTGGTAAGGAACTGTCACAGACAAATACGACGTCACCAATCTTCAAGGATCTGGTGGCTTCACACCACTTCGCACGACGAGTCAACGTTGGCAGATATTCTGCGATCCACCTCTTCCAAAAGTGATCTCGCAACTGACGAGCGATGCGCCACTGTTTCCGCAAAGCGCATAGCCTCTCTGATTCCACGAATGTCGCTGGTGTTTGTGCAGTGTTGGCTGTGCCAAGGAGGAAGTGGTTGGGCGTGAGTGGCTCCTCTTGGTCAGGCGTTATTGGCAGATGTGTGAGAGGGCGAGAGTTCACTACATTCTCCGCCTCGATCAGGAAGCAAATTAATGTGTGTTCTTTCGGGCTTACCTCCTTTAACGTTTGGCGCAGGACTCGCTTCACACACTGGACCATCCGCTCCCACACACCGCCTTCGGATGGGTTGATCGGACAGTTGAACCACCACTCCACGCCACGACCAGACATTTCGCTCTGCAAACGCTCGCAGTCGAACACCTCGCTAAACCGCCTGGCTTCTTGGTTGGCGCCCACAAAATTTTTGCCGTTGTCTGACCTTATTCTGACAGGGACGCCGCGCCGATTTATAAAATTTCGCATAGCTACGATGCATGCGTCAGTACTCAAATCATGAGCGAGCTCCAAGTGTATCGCCCTCACGGTCAGGCACGTAAACAGTGCTACCCAGCGTTTCTCTTGACGGCGACCGATCGTTACGTTGATTGGGCCAAAATAATCGATGCCGGTGTAGGAGAATGGTCTTACGTATGGCGTTAGACGGTCGGCGGGCAATGGACCCATGGGTGGAACAACTGGTGATGCCTTCGATGCTCGACAAACTCGGCAGTTGTTAATGACGGTACGCAGGACCTTTCGCAAACGTGGTATCCAATACTCACGGCGTATTTCGCAAATTGTAGCTTCTATGTTTTGATGTTTCATGGCGACGTGATGATGATGCACAAGAAGCTTTGTAAACGTATGATTTGGTGGCAATATTACCGGACGTCGCGTAGAGATTGGTAAACATTCGGCGGCATCAATGCGACCATTCACGCGCAAAATACGGTGTTCATCGAGATAAGGCGACAATTGGTAGAGTGCACTGGATCGAGGAATTGCAACGTCCTTTTCGAGCAGATTCAATTCAGTGGCGAATGCTTCCGATTGCACTTGATGATAAAGAATACGATTTGCTGTTTCCAACTCCCACGAAGTTAGCCCATGTAACTCATCCGGCTGCTTGCCGTTGCGACATCTACCCACGAACCGCGCCACCCATGCCAAAGTTCTTACTAGTCTGCCAAAGGATGAAAATCGATTATAGTCAATAAATTCATTACTCACAACAGCCAAGGCGTATTTTGGTCGGATTTCTTCATCATCAGCTGTGCTTCCGCTCTGTATCTCGTGGTTTTTCGGCCAATCCTCTTCTTTTACCTTCAAAAACTGTGGACCACCTAACCAGCATGATTCAGTACAGACACGTCTAGCACGAGTGGCTTCGTCGGCGATATTGTCAGCTGTTGGTATCCATCGCCAATTTGAAGGCGTTGTTGCGGCTAAGATTTCTGCCACTCTGTGGGCGACGAATGGCTTATACCTTCTATGTTCGCTGCGTATCCAATTTAAAACAGTTGTTGAATCCGACCAAAGTACGCAGTCGGATATGGTGACCTCATGCTCCTCGCGGACTGTCTGCATTAATCTTGTTCCAAGAACGGCGGCTTGTAGCTCAAGGCGGGGTACGGTGAGCGGTTTCAACGGTGCACAGCGTGATTTTGAGCAAATAAATGCCACGCTTGTTTCGCCGCTTGAATTTGTTATTCTCCAGTACGCTGCTGCTGCGAACGCCTGCTCACTAGCGTCGACAAAGATGTGAAGCTGAACATCCTTTGGCTTTTCATATCGGAAATAATGACGTGGAATCTGCAGGCGTGTCGTTGAGGAGAGTTGTTGTTGCCATGAACGCCAAGCATCGTTTAATTCGTCGGGTAGTGGTTCGTCCCACTTTATTTTCCTCCGCCAAATTTCGCGCATTAGTAGTTTCGCCGTAATCGTTAGGTTATTGAGAAATCCAAGAGGGTCGAATACCGACATCATTATACTCAGCAGCTCGCGTTTGGTAGGTCTTCGTTTACCAGTGATGATGTCGTTATCAACGTTATGGAATTGGAGCCTGAACGTAAAACAGTCGGTGGATGGCTGCCAAACCATACCAAGGATTTTCTCTACGGTTAGTCCTTCTTTACTGAGAATGGGTATGCTTGCTTCGGTTCCATTCAGCGCTTCCAAGACATCCTGCGAGTTCGATGTAAACCGACGTAACTCAAATCCTGCCAACTTGTGGATTTCACGCACCTTATTCGCCACGTCGATTGCCTCTTTAACGTCGTCAAAGCTATCGACGAAGTCGTCCACATAATGCCGCTCGAGGATTGACTTCACAGCACGTGGGTATTGTGCTTGGTGTTCTAAAGCGTTTACTGATTTTACGTACTGAGCGGCGCATGGCGAACAAGCCGCTCCAAATGTCATTACCCTCATTTCGTAGATGTCTGGATGTTTTGATGCGTCGCCATCCCGCCACAAGAATCTTTGCGAGCTCCGATCCTCCTCTCGTATGCACACCTGGTGAAACATTTCCTTTATGTCACCACATACTGCGACCGCTCCTTCACGGAGGTGGAATAGCACAGATGGCAAAGGCTGGTATTCCTGAGGACCCTTTAGGAGCTGAGAGTTGAGGGAGACACCATGTGACTCGGCGGCAGCATCAAACACTAGGCGGAGTTTACCTGGCTTGTTAGGATTGGTCACGCCAAAGTGTGGCAAGTACCACGTTCTGGGGCAAGTCCGTGCTGCTTCCTCAGGCGAGAGTTTACACGCATAGCCGCTATCGACGTAAGAGCTAATTATGTTTTTGTACGCTTTTGCAAACGTGCCATCTTTTTGCATCCTCCTCTCGATCCCCACCAAACGTTTGTATGCGGCCACGTAGCTTTCTGGCAAATTAACGCTATCTCTCTTCCACAGGAGGCCGGTTTCGAAACGGCCTTCTACGCGGCGTGTTGTTGATGCAAGCAATGAACGCGCTCGTACATCATCTGCACACTCGATCGGCGGTGATGACCTTACTCCAAAACCTTCTGTGCTGAAGTAATCCGCAATCATAGCTTCAAGCGTTTGGTCGATAGTATGGCCCACGAAGAGGCTTGTGCTGGGTTCTGGCGATGACACTGTTGATGGTCCAAATACTGTCCAGCCCAAATCGGTGTGTGCAGCATATGGTCCGTTGGCACTGACTCTCACGGTGTCACTTGGAATCCCCAAGCGGCAATGATCCAATCCTATAAGCAACTTTGGAGTTGCCTCATCATACGGTAGTAGCGGTAACCATCGTTGATTAGCACGTTGACGAATATCGCCTTCACTCAGAGTCTGACATGGCAAATTCAGATTATGTACGCTATAAACGTTGCGCAGTGTGTGCTTCTTCTTCATATCGCGCCCACTGACCAATATGTTCACCACCGATGCAGGCTGTTGCGCCTTATGACCACCAAACCACTGCACGTTCAATCTTCGCTCCTCACCTTTTAGACCCAGCTCTTCCACTATCGAACTGTCAATCATGGTGACGGAAGAACCGTCATCGAATAAAGCGTAGGTATCAACCCTTTTTACACCATTGTACAGCGTTACAGGCAGCATACGGAAAAGAAGTTTGCTAGATCGGGCGTTGGCGACGCAGCTCAATACAGAGGCTGAATTCGATGAACGGCGTTGTTGTACGTCTGACGTTGGCTTCTCTATAGGGCGGTGCACGGGCGAAGAATCGTGAAGAAGTTTATGATGAGTTCTCTTGCAGCCATTGGATGAGCAAACCTTGCGTCGTCTACAGTCGCGCGACGAATGGCCTCTGGCTAAGCATGCGAAGCATAAACGTTGACTCTTCACAAGTTTCCACCTATCAGCTACGCTCGTGTTCAAAAAACGTTTACATTCTTGAAGCTTGTGATGATCTGGGCACATGACACACTTGGACGTATGAGCTGGTTGCTCTTCCGCGGCATGCAATACTACACGCCGTTTTGGCTCTCGCTGCTCGTGTTCTTGAACCCTGCATATCAGGTTGGCTATTTCAGTCAGCCACTCGCTGAACTGCACTACAGTGGGATACGGTTGTATCGCAGTCGAATAACGTGCCCATTCGATTCTTTTTGACATCGGCAATTTATTGATAAGCTCAGAGATCAGAGTTGGATTGGCTAAATGTTGCTGGCCACCAGCAGACTGCAAAAATGCCGACAAATTCTTGACCTTTGTAGCGAATGGTATTAACTTGCCGACTGCGCTCTCCGGTATAGGACTGATGTCTTTCACCACAGATAGCTGGCTTTGAATTAGCTGCTCTGGGCGGCCGAACCTAAAGCGTAGTTGCTCGATGATCGAATCGACATGATCTGGGTGAATGAGCAGCGATTTTACAGTCTCCCTAGCTTCACCCTTTAAACATTTCTGAAGACGTTGATTATTTTCCAGCTTGGAATACCCATATGCACACGTAGACTCCGTAAACGCATTGACAAATAATGGCCAATCTTCAGCTAGTCCGCTGAACTCCGGCAAATCTTGGAGTTTTCGTGGAAACATTGTATTAGATGGCATACTGATACAACGGCTGACATATGGCGGCGGTAATGTGTTATTTACGTTTCTATATGATGACGATGTAGCTGGAGTTGAAGCTACGGAGTTACTGTATACTGACGACGGCTGGCCAGCGGCGGCGTTAGCTGGCATGGCGGCTGTGACTGAAACGGCAATTGGTGCAGCGGCGGCAGATGCTGCGGCGTTATATTGTAGTACTGAATTAGTAGCGGCGGCGAATGGCGCAGAAGACGTTGCGGCAGTATGAGCGCTGACAATCGGCACTGCGGCGGCGGTGGCAGCGATGACGTCGGCGCTGGCGAATGGTACAGAAAGCGATGATGCGTTGGCGGCAGAATGAGCGCTGGCAATCGGCGCGGCGGCAGAGAAGGCTGCGGCGACGCTGGCACTGACGTTGGTAGTCGCGGCACTGGCGACGGCTGGGTAGGCGCTGGCAAAGGTTGCACCTGGTATTACTCTATATAAATCGCCGGCGCGGTTGGCGAATGAGGCGTTAGCAGCTAGAGCGCCTGACATAGTACTGTGGAGATCACCGGCATGGTTGGCGAATAAGGCGCTGGCAGCTGGAGCGCCTGGCATGGCATTACAGAGATCGCCGGCATAGTTGGGGAATGAGGCGCTGGCAGCTGGAGCACCTGGCGTGACATTGTAGAGATCGCCGGCATGATTGGCGAATGAGGCGCTGGCAGCTGGAGCACCTGGCGTGGCATTGTGGAGATCGCCGGCATGATTGGCGAATGAGGCGCTGGCAGCTGTAGTGCCTGGCATAACAATATTTTTGACACTGGCAGATTTGGCAGGAAGATTAACAGCCGGTACGGAAACAGATGATATTGCGCCACAAGTTGTGCTGGCTAAAACAGAGGAGACAGGCCCGGCTGTGTAGACAGGTCGCGTTGCGTTGTAGGCAGTGGCAGCGAAGTCGGCAACGTATGGCGCAGCAGCGTTGGCGGCAGAGAGCGTGGCATAGCTTGGTGCGCTGGCGTAATACATTGGAATGTTAACGGAGTGCATTACGGGATGTGCATTTTTACTGGAACAAACTGGAGCAACGGAACTTTTAACGGGAGCTTGAATCGCATGATTTTGAAGCGCTAATTTTATTTGACAATTTTGCGATTCGTTCTCGCACACCTTACTATGTACCTTTTTCAGTTCACCCTCTAATGCCGCAATTTGTTTCTGAAGCACAGATATGATATTATTTTGTACCTCGGCCGTACTGTCGTTGCTCCCACCATTCTCTTCTTGTGCCGGCTGACCGGTGGCTGCACCACCAACTTCCTGTATACCTGCATTTTCTTGTTCTTCTTGTTGGCTGCTGCCACTGCCTTCCTCGCCACACACGACCAGACTTGGTGAATTTGTCCCGCTTTCTGGTTGCTGATCGCCTTGAAGTCGTGGGCTTCTCCTCCGTACCGGTGAGTGTTGCAATTTCCCCAGAGGTATCATATTAAGAAAACAATAAATATAATAAAATTCGTCAGGCCGCTATAATAGCGACGGGCACATACATTTAGTATGACGAAAAATTATGTACTTAACACAAGACAGCATACAAAGAACGCCGGTAACGGTGCGCCACTTCCAGTGACGAAGGTGATTGCAAAATGGCAGCTGCACTTTCTGAATTCAATAAATGCATGACGAAATAAAAATGCAGCACGAAATAAAGTTGAAATGCTTCACGAAATAAAGATGTAGACGCTAAAGGCTCGAACGAGAATTGAAATCTGAACACCAAATATTAATTACAGTGATGGCGTTTATTTCTGAAGAATTAAATACAATTAATGAAATGACAAGTAAATAGCAAAAATTATACTCACCGTGGTTGCTTCTCGTCCGGCTTATTTTCAGCGAATGACAAGAAACGACCACGACTTAGAACTTGACATACATACATACGAATAATTCACAATGGACAAGATAACGAATACATATTTTACAGAGTCGCATGCGGCAGTGCTGCCACACCACCCGTTGTGGTACACCTTTGGTGATGGTGTTACCGATTTGCTGCTACTGCTGTTATTGTTGTTGCTCCATACGTGGTACTGATAGTTATTGCTATTGTTGTTCTTGTGGCACCATCTGTCATACTCTTCGTTGTTGTTGCGGTGGCACAATATGTTGCTTCTGTGGTTGCGACTGTGCACTACGCTTTGCACTTACTGTTGCGGTCGTTACGCTGCGGCACTATTGATGGTACTCACTGTTGTCGTTGTAGCTGTTGCGGCATCACTGGTGGGACTTGGTGGTGGTTGTTGTGATAACAATCGTTGCTGTTGCGGCTATTGTGGCACCGCTGTTTCTCTCATTGTTGCTCCTGTGGTTATGGCTGTGCACCACGCTTTACACGTATTGTTGCGGTCGTTCGCTGCGGCACTGGTTGCTGTTTGCTGTGGTGGCACAATATGTTGCACGTTGTTGTTATGGCTTTGGCGCTATACGTGGTATTTACTGTTGTTGTCGTGCGCCCCGTGGTGCAATTACTGTTACTGATGCTGCACCATTTCTTGCACTTGTTGTTGTTATGGTGATATGTGGATTCGTGATTGCTGCCGTCTTGCTGAAACTTGTATTATTGTTGCTGTTACTGTCACCCAGACTTGTGTCAGACAGTGCAATTAGGCGCACACAAGGCCGCATAACTAAGCAGACGGAGACGTTGAAGAAGAGCAAGCAGCAGAAGATGGAGCTACAGCCGTTCATCCAGCACTCGGGGAACCGACGAATGAATAAGGTGTGCTGTTGTGTAGGTATCCCGCGGATGTTGCTGCTGCTGTTAGCAAAACGTTTACGCACAAAGTAAGGATGCCGGCAACGCAACTGATGGATTTTTAACGTCTGTTGTTGCTGTGGAAGTAGTGGCGCAAAAGTGAAATGCTCGCTAAAAGAAATTTTTCCCCCTTTTTTTGTATTTCGTAAATCTTCCTCTTTTTGTTTTTATTTATTTTCCAAAACTTGTGGCTTTCAATTTGTTAGCCAAACCTCTTATGTGCGACCGAGCACTACCACGTTCACTTGCTGATTCCCTACCACCACGAAAAAGAAACCGCCTCGCTTGATTGCCACTACCCAACTGACTACTGCTGTCCTAAAAAAATTTTCAATTACCCAGCGTGCCTACACTTCCCCTTTTTTTTCTGTATTCATCTGGAAGAGTCCCGTTTCTTTTTCGTATAGCCTGCAGTTGTGTAGTGACGTGTGCATAATAGTGGCGTGACTTTACGGTTACCCGAATGTCTATATCATGGTATGACGCTAGCAATGACACACCAAGGTGGAATGCGATTGCCATGTTACAAAAAAAAATACCAAAACTTTCGGAATAAAATGCCTCAATAATTTTTCCCATGAAACTATCTCAAAATAATCGATTATATTCGTGCCCTAGTAAATTTGCTACTGTAAAATTCTATTAGTGTACATTGGGAATATCAGTAAACATTGTTGTCTTACGCTCAAATTATAAAAATGGTAAGAGACAGGAAAATCTGATTAATGAAACAATACTATAAATATGTGGTAAATATCTAATTAATTTTCTGTGAATTATGTAAAATTTAGAATTGCATAGAACGCGTAAGAACATTTTATAATATGTGCATTTGAAAGTACCAAGTCACCGAATAATCATGTGTTACGTATTTTCACAGTAAGAAGTGTTCATGGCAACCCTGGAAGAACCAGTTTGTCCATCACCAATACATGTGCATTTCCCGGCAATGGAACGGTTGTGAAGGTTCGGAGGGGAAATTTCTCATGATGCCTACTCATAGAGGTCGGCTCGATAGCTTGCCAGATTTGAAGAAAAATTTATGTGCGATCTATAAGCTCGGGATCAAAAAAAAATAAATGAAGCAATACCATATAATCATCTCGAAGAATAAAAAAAAATCAATGTAAATTTCGGATAACCCCACTCACTTAAAATTTGTTTAGACACTTAGTGGAGGAAAAGGGGAATTAATTACAGGATTTGAGCAAAGAAAAATTTCGCATTTGAATTGTCTACACCATTTCCAGGTGGATTGTAGAAAGCGTCAACTGGATTTTAGAAAGAGTCAATTGGATTTTGGAAAACTTGAATTGTATTTCTAATCTACTTTTCTAAAATCCAATTTTCACTTTCTAAAATCCAATTGACGTTTTCTAAAATCCACGTGGAAATGGTGTAGTAACTGAATGAGAAAATATGAATCGTTATTATTGCTAGAACACTATAATTGGTAAATGAAATTTACTCGAACAGGAAAGTTACTGACGGCTAAGAAAAAATATGAATTGTAAGCTGTTCTATCGAGACCACCCCTATAATACAACCTCATTCTCCTTCATATGCGACGACCTTTCATATTTGCCCACGCGTCACCAATACATGTACATGTTTTTTCTCTCTCATGCCAACATGTCGCCATCATTAATTGGAAGTTACTGGAATCTACAAAAAAAACTACTAAAATAGTGGTGCTGCCACACAAACAGAATTGAGCAACAGAGATTAACCCGTTTATGATCGGTATCAGCATTGATATCGATAGCAAACCATAACATATTTTGATATCACGCGTAAACTAATCAACCGATTTCAAAAATTTATACCGTTAGAAAGTTATTAAAATCACCTTTTGAAAGCATACACTGTAAAAATTCTATAATACACTGAAAAAAATATTTCAAATTTTTTTTTTCAAACTGGGAAAACACTTCAGCAGTATGAGCTGCGCAAATTTGTATATTAAATCTAAATAAATAAAAATAAAAAATTTACTTTATGAAGAGTAAGTCAATTTATTGTGGATGTCTGAAAAATGTGATAATACGATGCTTGTTCGAATCTATTTATTTATGTTGTACGTTTCGGTACTACTATGCATAGGATCTATTGTTCCGCATAAACATACACCCTTCGTTTAGATACTATTTCTACCTGACTGCAAGGCAGATATACCAGGTAGGCGCAGGGGCGAATTCAGAAAATCCCCATGTATTTTGTTATTGTAATTGGTAGAGTGTAATGTCAAAATGATATTTCGCCGTGGTTAAAATCTGAATTCGCTTGGGACTCGCTCATTCCTATTGGCCATGATTATAATTCGCTTGGATTTTGACATTACATTCTACCTTTGGAAATAAAAAAAAGTAGTTTCTGAATTCGCCCGTGCGCCTACCTCTAATTTATTGTACCATGCCTGACTGTTAGCTTCATAGCGATATTCTAGGAATTTGTTTCAGATGTTGCGGTAAACAGCACAACAAACAGGTAGAAACAATTATTTTCGCTGTATCCTTTGATGAGCGGTTAAATATTTGTGTTATATATTTTGAGAATGCCTGAAAAATTTGACAATAGGATTAAAAAAAAATCTGTATAACTTCCAAAGTATAGCTAGGTACCTTTTTTTCACACAATAATATCAAAATAAACAAGTAAGGAAGCCTAAGTTCGAGTAGAATCGAACATTAGATACTCAGCTGTATACTTTCATTGTTTGTTTGCGTTTGATGGAAACACGGCGAGTGCCCCATAAAGTGGGCGTACCCACGCCCATTTTCAACATTTTTATCAGTCATCCAACCAAGCATATGAATATTATTCTTTGTGCAAAATTTCATTCCTTTTTGACTTCTAGTTACAAAGATCTCACGTTACAAATTCCCAAGGGTGTTCCAGAAATATCTTTGTTAAAAAGTAGGCGTGGTCTTAAACCGATTTCAATAAATTTTTGCGTGTCTATTAACACGAGCTATAAAAGTGGATAAACCAAGCTTCGTCATAATATCTCAATTATTTGTCGAGTTATAGGCTAAGAAATCTCGTAGATTCCTTTGTCTAAAAAGAGGCGGTGCCACGCCCATTTTCCAAAATTTTTTTATTTTTTGTTTCCGGTCTATTGTGGAACTCATGCCACAAAATGTCTATGAATTATCTCTATATTTGACAAAGATATCGCTTAAAATGTTTTTATTAGGCCACTTTATAGTTCCCATGTATAAAAGTGGGCGTGGTCGTCAAACCGATTTCGCTAAAATTTTGAACATGTATTAGCACAAGTAATAAAAGTGTACACACCAAGTTTCGTCATTATATATAAATTATTTGTCGAGTTATGGGCTCAGAAATCTCGTATATTCCTGTTTCTAAAAAGAGGCAGTGCCACGTCCATTTTCCAAAATTTTTGTGTTTTTCGTTTTATGTCCGCAGTTGGACTCCTGCTATAAAATTTCAATGATATAACTTTATATTTGACAGAGATATCGCTTAAAATGTTTTTATTAGGTCACTTTATAATACACATATATAAAAGTGGGCGTGGCCGTCAACCGATTTTGGCTATTTTTCGTCCAAACGTTTGCCCAAGTAAATATATCACGCGTACCAAATTTCATTGATATATCTTCAATGGTTTCTGAGTTATGACCCATAAAACTTTCAATGTTTGCCCCTCAATAAGTGGGCGTGGCACCGCCCATTTTCCAAAATTTTTGTGTTTTTCGTTTTATGTCCGCAGGTGGACTCCTGCTATGAAATTTCAGTGATATATCTTCATATTTGACAGAGATATCGCTTAAAATGTTTTTATTAGGTCACTTTATAATACACATATATAAAAGTGGGCGTGGCCTTCAACCGATTTTAACAATTTTCCGTCCAAACGTTTGCCTAAGTAAGTAAATCACGCGTACCAAATTTCATCGCTATATCTTGAACGGTTTCTGAGTTATGACATATAAAACTTTCAATGTTTGGCCCTTAATAAGTGGGCGTGGCTCCGCCCGTTTTCCAAAATTTCATCAAATTTCTTCATAGGGGCCTGAGCTCAACACGTGGGTATTTCATCGCTCTAGCTATATTAGTGACTGAGATACCAAATTTCCGATTTTTTCTATATAGGAAAAGTGGGCGTGGTCATGGTCCGATTTTGCCCATTTTCAATACAAACGTCCCAGTCTCGATACCAACTTGCATTTCAAATTTCATCAAAATATCTCAATTTTTGCGCGAGTTAGAGTGTTTACAGGCGGACGGACGGACATGGCTCAATCGATTTCTCTTTTCACCCTGATCATTTTGATATATATAAGTCTATATCTATCTCGATTATTTCATTCTGTTACAATCCACCAATATGTGATTAAAACTATAATACTCTGTGTACTAGTACAGCTGAGTATAAAAAAGTTAACAAGAGATGGTTCTACTTAAAATTTTTTTAAAAAGAAAAAAAAAAACACCATTCTACTTTTTAGATGTTATATATATTAAATAGAACTTTCCAAAAAAATTTTTTTTTAAATCGCTTGGTCTTTGAAGTGTTTTCCCAGTTTAAAATAAAATTTTGAAATATTTTTTTTTCAGTGTAATATAGAATTTTTACAGTGTTTTCACAAGGTGATTTTAATACCTTTCTAACGGTATAAAAATTTTTGAAATCGGTTGATTAGTTTACGCGTGATATCAAAATATAAGAAAGTAACCAAGAGATGCATTTACTTAAATAAATTTAAAAAAAATAAAAAAGGCCATTTTAGTTTTCAGATATGTTATATATATTAAATAGACCTTTCTAAGAAAAATTCTTATTTTTCAAAATCGCTTGATCTTAGAAGTGTTTTTTCAGTTTCAAATTTTATTTTCGAAAACATTTTTTTTCAGTGTACTAAAATAAACTAAAAAGTTTACAGTGTATTTTTTGAAAGCAATACCTTTGTAATGGTATGAAGATCTTTGAAATCGATGTATTGTGTATGTATTGTGGAAATCGGTAAAGCCATTCCCTAGTAATCACAATTTAAAAATACCTATTATCGTATTTTTTCGAATATTTCGATACCTTACCATGCCCACAATTTTTCGAAAATGCAATTTCTAAAAATGAGGTTGTGTTTGGGTGGGTAAGATGTACCTCTATGTAAAATTTCATCAAATTCTGAGGGGGGCGGGTTCAACGCATATTGGGTTTGATATTAAATTCATCATATGTGAATATATGTCACACACACATTTGTAAAATTGTAGTAGCATTACAAAAAAATAGAAGGGGGTTCAAAAAGGGGTCGTTATTCCCTTCATGTACAAGTTTCATGATCGTTATAAAAACACAAAGCAGTAGATTAAACAATGAAATGCCAATCTTCCGAAAACTAAATTGTACACATAAATTAATAAAATCCGGACTTATTTTTTGAACTCATGCTCAATTGTTGAAATGCAGTTTTCAAATAAAATGTATCTTTGTTAAATAAAATACCTATTTCATAGTATAAAATTTTTCTGTAGTCGCCCTTGTTGTTGAAAACAAAAGTTTAACGATGCCCATGGAATCTTGCTTCCCTTTCTTACAGTATATCGTTACTGTGATGTTTGACCAACAAAACAAATAAATACTACCAATATAGAAGCAGGGGCGGATTTACCTCTAGAAGCGCTCTGGGCAAACAAATCAAGACGCGCCCCAATATTTCCAAAAGCCGTACTTGCCTTCGTGTGGTGACATTTCATTACTGATATATTTTACGGATTGAAAAAATTTGATTCGAGTTTTCTTAGAAAGAATATTTATTTCATTTTTATTTATAAATGAAGCGTATCGCTCAAAATCAATTGATCCAGTCCACTAGGGTCTTGTGGGGAATTCAATTCTTTATTTTTCTGAATAGGTATGTCACATGTAAGAGGATTTGATGTGACTTTTCCACTTTCGAGTAGAGGTGGGAAACTATCGATAGTGCTACCATCGATAGTTTTTGATATAATATAATACAATGGCGCTATTATAACTCTGACGAGTTTTATGGCCGAGCTTCTCTCCCAATTCGAGGTGTGCTCCTTTTTGTTTTTCCTACTAATTGGGTGGACCTACAGTTTTATGCCGGCTCCGAACGGCGAATGCATTTTTTGTGAGAAGCTTTTTCATGGCAGAAATACTCTCGGAGGGTATGCCGCCCACTGCCGAGAGGTGACCGCTGCTCTTAAAAAACCCAATAATTGGATTTTTACTAATTAGAAAAATTTGTTTGGCTCGGACCGTGGTTTGAACCCGAGACCTCTGGCATAGCAGGCGAGCACTCTACCCACTGCACCACAGCGGCCACAGTTTTTGATATAATATAATAATATACAATGGCGTTATTATAACTCTGACGAGTTTTATGGCCGAGCTTCTCTCCCAATTCGAGGTGTGCTCCTTCTTGTTTTTTCCTACTAATTGGGTGGACCTACAGTTTTATGCCGGCTCCGACCGGCGAATGCATTTTTTGTGAGAAGCCTTTTCATGGCAGAAATACTCTCGGAGGGTATGCCGCCCACTGCCGAGAGGTGACCGCTGCTCTTAAAAACCCCAATAATTGGATTTTTACTAATTAGAAAAATTGTTTTGGTGTTTGGCTCGGACCGTGGTTTGAACCCGAGACCTCTGGCATAGCAGGCGAGCACGCTACCCACTGCACCACAGCGGCCACTATAGTTTTTGATAGTTTGAAAAAAACTATTGATAGTCTTCGATAGTTTTCAAAAAATAAACCATCGATAGTACTATCGATAGAACTTTCGCCGAAAATTTGAAAAAGTCAAGAAAACATCAAAATCTGAATTTTTTTAAATTCAGTCCAGTATATTTTAGTACACGGAAGTGAAAGTTTGAAGTCGAAACAAAGAAAATCTTCAAAGCCTTTTATAATGTTTAAATTTTTTGGTACATATACAAATATAAAACCTCAACAGAATCTGAAATAGTATGGTGCAATATGGGGATGTAAAAGTTGTAAAACTATCGATAATACACATTAATATCGATAGTTCTTGATAGTTTTGAAAAAGCCATCGATGGTCTTCGATAGTGTTCAAAAAAATAAAATATCGATAGTGCCATCGATAGTTTCCCATCTCTTCTTTCGAGACTTTGACCTATAATGTATAAAACATATGTATAATTAAAACTATTATATAGGTACCACCAGAGCCGGTCGCTTCATACAAGCCGAGAAGCCCGGCTTGCGTACACATTTTCGTTCATTTCATACGAAATTCTTTAAAATCTGGTTATTTTACGTTTTAAATGTGTTTACTATTTAAGTTCTCAATAATATAGCCCCCACTGTAACATGCCCCTAAAAGCCTGCTAAGAAAATAGCGCAAATACACCACCAATCCACCTCACAATGTGTATTTTGTTTGTACCAGGGTTTGAATTGCTGACTGTCCTGCGACTAGCTCAGTCTAGTCGCATAGTCGTTTAACAGAAATAACAACTAGCTCATTCGGTTGCTAGTCGTTTTTTTTTTTTTGGCAACTTGACTAGACTACGACTAGGAAAAGTAAACAACTTGACTAGAAAATGAGATAGTCGTTGGCCAACAAACAGCTTGTAACTGTGGCAGCAAATGCGACGGCGCGCAACTTGTAGTTTTTAGTCGCAGTTATTTTCTCAATAAACAACTATGAAAATGTGTATACATATACCCGGATACCGGTCAAAATGTGATTGCCCAAAAACATTAAAATTACACTACAATATGGATATCAAACGAAAGGGGGAGGCCCCAAGTTTCATTTGGACGTCGATATATTTCGATAAATTTATCGATAACTGAGTTATCGGTCAAAATATGATTGCCCAAAAACATTAATATTACCTTACAATATGGGTATCAAACGAAAGGGGATGGCCCCAGGTATTATTTGGACTTCGATATATTTCGATAAATTTATCGATAACTGAGTTATCGGTCAAAATGCGATTGCACAAAAACCTTAATATTACCTTACAATATGGGTATCAAACGAAAGGGGATGGCCCCAGGTATTATTTGGACTTCGATATATTTCGATAAATTTATCGATAACTGAGTTATCGGTCAAAATGCGATTGCACAAAAACCTTAATATTACCTTACAATATGGGTATCAAACGAAAGGGGATGGCCCCAGGTTTCATTTGAACTTCGATATATTTCGATAAATTTATCGATAACTGAGTTATCGGTCAAAATGCGATTGCACAAAAACCTTAATATTACCTTACAATATGGGTATCAAACGAAAGGGGATGGCCCCAGGTTTCATTTGAACTTCGATATATTCCGATAAATTTATCGATAACTGAGTTATCGGTCAAAATGCGATTGCACAAAAACCTTAATATTACCTTACAATATGGGTATCAAACGAAAGGGGATGGCCCCAGGTTTCATTTGAACTTCGATATATTTCGATAAAGTTATCGATAACTGAGTTATCGGTCAAAATGCGATTGCACAAAAACCTTAATATTACCTTACAATATGGGTATCAAACGAAAGGAGATGACCCCAGGTTTCATTTGAACTTCTATATATTTCGATAAATTTATCGATAACTGAGTTATCGGTCAAAATGCGATTGCACAAAAACCTTAATATTACCTTACAATATGGGTATCAAACGAAAGGGAATGGCCCCAGGTTTCATTTGAACTTCGATATATTTCGATAAATTTATCGATAACTGAGTTATCGGTCAAAATATGATTGCCCAAAAACATTAAAATTACCCTACAATATGGGTATCAAACGAAAGGGAATGGCCCCAGAATTCATTTGAACTTCGATATATTTCGATAAATTTATCGATAACTAAGTTATCGGTCAAAATATGATTGCCCAAAAACATTAAAATTACCCTACAATATGGGTATCAAACGAAAGGGAATGGCCCCAGAATTCATTTTAACTTCGATATATTTCGATAAATTTATCGATAACTGAGTTATCGGTCAAAATGCGATTGCACAAAAACCTTAATATTACCTTACAATATGGGTATCAAACGAAAGGGGATGGCGATCTCATTTAGCGAGGGCAATTTCTAGAATCCGGGTATTGGTTAACCACGGAATATTTCTGAGGAATATTGGTATCAAATGAAGGAGCATTCCATGTTTTGTACGGGACAATTTGTACGAATTTTTACAGTTTTCGATTTGAATTAAAGGCACACCAAAATGTTAACCCATAACACATACTTTTTTAAGATTTTTCTTACATACACGAATATTTCAAAAGCAAGTTTCTGCTTTTAATAAGAGTATTATCAATAGACTGCGGATCTTTATGCAAAAAATTTAAAATGATTTATTAACCCTTCTGTTACATTTAGGTCGTTTGATGACCTTTTTTTGCTTAATTTTTTCATAAATGCTAATATGAACAAAATTTTAGAATTTCCCTCAATGTATTTCTGTATTGAGGAAAATCCTTTCGCAAAAGCATAAAAAGAAGGATTTTGCATTATCAAACAAGTGGTAACATCAAGAGTTACGTGTGCGCCCCTTCAGGTCATTCAGTGACCGTCAGTGTTATTTTGTGCGCAAAAGCTGATTTTTATTAAATTCGTATAAAATGAAAGAGTGCAAGCTTCGGTAAGTATTTTAACTCCAATATTTTATTATTTGTGATATATTTGCAGATTAATATATGTATGGTTTAGAGCCAAATCGCCTGACACAAAGCCAAATAGAGTATATCATTGATAATGATGTGGATGTTGATGAGTGTAGTGAAGTTGAGGGCGAAGACAATATAGTCGATTAGTTTGAGCCCGATGGTTCTTCTTACGAATATGCAGGAAGTGATAAAGACGAATTAATTGACCTTGTATTGGAAAATGAAGGTAGTACCCACTCCCGTGTATTATTCCACAGATAGAAATATTGAGTGGTCCACGTAGCCGATTAGGTAGAATAGTGGTAGGTAGAGCTGCAAAACCATCGATAGTCGGACCACTCGATAGTTTCGATAGTCGAAAAAAAAACTATCGATACTATCGATAGTTTTTTATGAATATTTCACTAAAATCAAGGCAAATTCATTCTTATGGTAATGGTACGTGAACAGCTGACTTCTTCTTCTCGTTTTTAATTCACCGTGTACAGAAGAATACATGAGAATGTCAAACAAGGAAAAATTTTACTTTGAGTTTGACATTTTGATGGACAAAATCATGAAGCGAATCGAGGCGAATATTGCCGAATTCGCCGTGCCATTACCATAATGAATTTGCCTTGACTAAAATAAAAAGAGGGATGGTTTCGTTTACAGTTTTCTATCCAAAAAGTCTTTAATTTTTTACGCAAAACAATAATTCAATAAAAGATCAAATGAGAATTAGATACTTCACTTACACTGAGAGAAAAATCAACCAAACGTTGGTTAATAGTACTAATTTCACACTTGTTTAATATTACAATTAAAATTGTTGATATATTAGACAGTCTTTTTGGTTATATTAACCATGATATTTGTTGATATAACAAAATGTTCGTTCAAATCTTCAACCAATTTCTTGTTACTATTAAACAATTTGTTGGTTATATTTTTATGCCACTAGCAGCACTGATATGTATGATCTATAAGAGAGTGTTAATATGTTAACTGAATAAGAAAGAAAATTCCAAATACTCACTCTCTCGCTCTCTACAATTCGGGTCCAGCCATTCAACTTCGTCAAGCACAAACGGTGTTGAAGGCGATGGTAACAACAGAGCTGAAACCATAAAGCTTCGTAAATATTTTTACTTTTTTTTTTAGATATGAATTAACCAATATTTTCGTTAATATAACAAATATACACGTTGGGGAAACCAACTTTCTGTTTGATATTGATTGTTACCAAAATATTGGTTAATGGTACAACGAAAATGTACATATTACATTTTTTCCTTTTGACA
Organism: Urophora cardui; assembly: GCA_960531455.1. Classification (NCBI taxonomy): domain Eukaryota; kingdom Metazoa; phylum Arthropoda; class Insecta; order Diptera; family Tephritidae; genus Urophora; species Urophora cardui. The sequence continues at coordinate 91,736,282 of OY482673.1, read as the reverse complement.
TGAATAAATCAACCAATAAAACATTAACCAAGAAGTTGGTTGAAAAAACCATTGTACGTTTTTCTCTGTGTATGTATATAGCATTTTCTGGTTAAATTAAACCTTAAAAAGAGGGATTGTTTTGTTTACATTTTCCTTTTCAAAGTCTTTAATTTTTTTAAGGCATAACATTAATTAATTAACAAAAGAACAACAAATAGGAATTAAATACTTCACTTATATATATAGCATTTTTTGGTTAAATTAAACCTTTTTATACTCAGCTGTACTAGTACACAGAGTATTATAGTTTTAATCACATAACGGTGGATTGTAACAGAGTGAAATAATCGAGACAGATATAGACTTATATATATCAAAATGATCAGGGTGAAAAGAGAAATCAATTGAGCCATGTCCGTCCGGCTGTCTGTCCGTCTGTCCGTCCGTCTGTAAACACTCTAACTCGCGCAAAAATTGAGATATTTTGATGAAATTTGAAATGCAAGTTGGTATCGAGACTGGGACGGTTGGTATTGAAAATGGGCGAAATCGGAATATAACCACGCCCACTTATTAAGGGTCAAACATTGAAAGTTTTATGAGTCGTAACTCAGAAACCATTGAAGATAAATCGATAAAATTTGGTACGCGTGATTTACTTACTTAGACAAACGTTTGGACGGAAAATAGTTAAAATCGGTTGACGACCACGCCCACTTTTATATATGGGTATTATAAGGTGACCTAATAAAAACATTTTAAGTGATATCTTTGTCAAATGTATAGATAATTCATTGAAATTTTGTGGCATGAGTTCCACAATAGACCGGAAACAAAAAATTGAAAAATTTTGGAAAATGGGCGTGTCAACGCCTCTTTTTAAACAAAGGAATATACGAGATTTCTTAGCCTATAACTCGACAAATAATTGAGATATTAAGACGAAACTTGGTTTATATACTTTTATAACTTGTGTTAATAGACATGCAGAAATTTATTCAAATCTGGTTATAACCACGCCTACTTTTTAACAAAGATATTTCTGGAAGACCATTTGGGAATTTGTAACTTGACATTTTTGTAACTAGAAGTCATAAAGGAATGAAATTTTGCACAAAGAATAATATTCATATGCTTAGTTGGATAACTGACAAAAAATTTGAAAATGGGCGTGGCTACGCCTACTTTATGCGGCACTCGCTTATATAAAATACACCGTGATTCCATCAAACGCAAACAAACAATGAAAGCATACAGCTGAGTATCTAATGTTCGATTCCACTCGAACTTAGGCTTCCTTACTTGTTCAATTTAAAATTTGCACTTGATTTTAAAAAGGTTTCATTTGACTTGAAAACGCTATAGTAATAAAACTAAAAGTAGTACATTTGTTTTTTAGCATCTTTGGCGCTGACTAGTACATAAGGCACATTGTTTATACATTTCATTAATGTAAAATACCGATAATCAAAAGGCACACTGTTTAAATATTTCATTAATGTAGAATACACTCTGCTTTAAATAAATCAAAAAACAAAAAAATACGAAGGAAATTGGTGAGTCATATAACCGAGTTTTTAGTCCATAAAATATCCTTTTTGTTTCACATGAAAGAAATCGCTAAAAATAACGTTTTTATCAGATATCTTTGATATTACGTTAACAATCAAACGCAAACAAACAATGAAAGCATACAGCTGAGTATCTAATGTTCGATTCCACTCGAACTTAGGCTTCCTTACTTGTTCAATTTAAAATTTGCACTTGATTTTAAAAAGGTTTCATTTGACTTGAAAACGCTATAGTAATAAAACTAAAAGTAGTACATTTGTTTTTTAGCATCTTTGGCGCTGACTAGTACATAAGGCACATTGTTTATACATTTCATTAATGTAAAATACCGATAATCAAAAGGCACACTGTTTAAATATTTCATTAATGTAGAATACACTCTGATTTAAATAAATCAAAAAACAAAAAAATACGAAGGAAATTGGTGAGTCATATAACCGAGTTTTTAGTCCATAAAATATCCTTTTTGTTTCACATGAAAGAAATCGCTAAAAATAACGTTTTTATCAGATATCTTTGATATTACGTTAACAATTAAACGGGCTAATTTAAAAAAAAAATTTTTTTTCTGATTTTTACAAGTTTTTATAAAAAACTTAATTTGAAAATCAAAACTTTCAAAAATCGGAAAAAATTAAAAATTTTGACATTGGCCAGATGTCATTTAGCGAGGTGTGGTTCAATTACTACAAGTTATATATCGTTAGAAGCGTGGATTTTAGTCGCCACTTACGACAGACATTCCTTACCACGGGTATATTCTAAGCCCCCTAACCCGCTGGGGTATTAATTTGACCAATTTGATATCGAAATCCAACTCCTCCCTAACATTCAGTATTCTTCTCTTGGGACCACTTGGGACAAAACTACAAGAATGAATAGAGCATGGAGCAACAATAAAGGAGAATGCATAACATCAGCTGACTTCTTCTTCAATCTTCATAAACACACGAACACAAGCATTTTTTTTTTATTGACATATGCCACAAACACACGCACCCTAGCATTTCCATAGGGGCCGAATCTGTCAAATTCTTCTACATTCCTCTTTGCATGACACTTCTGGCCCCACTATGTATGAAGGTATGTCGTCATGCGAAAACCTTTATTGTTGAATCATGGAATAGAGATAACCATCGATAGTGGAAAAAAACTATCGATAGTGACACGAAAAAAAAACTATCGATACTATCGATAGTGCCATCCAGTGGCGCACACAGAAAAATATTTTGGGGGGGGTTTTCAATATCCAACGGAAAATTAAAAAAATGTTGGTGTTTCAAAAAGAAATTTCTGTCATGTCCCACGGAAATATATTGAATTTTATGGAAAACCTCCTTCTATACGCAATAGACACCATTAAACGTTACTTTGGCTCATTTCAAATCAACACATTGAAAAAAAAATAATTTCTGGAAAAAGTTTGTGTAAATAAGTGTATTATGATTCTTGCGAGGTTTCAATTTTGAGTGCTAACAAAATGCGGATAACTATGGAAACGCAAGAAAAATATATGTTTCATGATTTAGCTTAAGAAAACAGTGAGAACAATTTATTTTTAGCAAAATACAAGATGAAGAAATCTTAGTTTTTCTATGTGCGTAATTTTCAAGCATTAGCATTTTCATTTAAACTTTTAACAACTAAGGACCAATCTGGACCAGGTCTCATAAGCAGATTTGAGTTGTTTTAAGTCTTCTCTTGAGAAGCCTGTTTATACATTTTTCCCTTTTTCTTAAAATATCATATTAAATGTACATAACTAGTCTATAAAAAATATTGTTGCCCAAGATGCTCCTTTTACGTATTTTTGTACAAATGTACGTCGACTGTTTTCGATAAATCTTTATTTTCGATAAAATCTGAGTAATTGAGTTTTGTCCCACTCTCCATACAATTTCTTTTTATCCCGCGAAATATCGCGGAAATATTTTTTTTTAATTGTAACTTTGTTATTTGACATCGGATTTTTAAAATTCAAATTTCATTAGTTTAGTATTTGGAAGCTCTGTATATCCTTCTAATGTCCTTTTGACCTATGAAGTCATTTTCACATAGTTAAGTCACCTAACCAAGTTTCCATCCAAAATATCCTTTTTGTTCCACAAGAAAAAAATCGCCAAAAATAAAGTATTTATCGGATCTCCCTGATATTACGCTTAAAGTATTTGCAATTAAATGGGCAAATTTTTAAAAGAATAAAACTTTCCTGATTTTTACAACTTTTTGTAAAAAACTTACTTTGAAAATCGAAATTTTTTCAAAAATCGCAAAAAAATGCACAGCTATCGCTCAGCGAGTTTTTATTAGACCACTACAAGTTGTATGTCATTTGAAGCGTATTTTAATTGCCTTTCAAACGAGATACTGCTTGTGTATATCGCATTTGTAACTCCAGCGAAAATAATTTTTGAATGAAGTGATAACAAAGAACACAAAATTACCGTTATCTCGAAAACCTAACCATACAAAAAATAAAAAAAAAAATAGTTCCAAGCTCAGCAGGTCAATTCCTATCCTCCCCCATTCCTGGTTTTCTTTTTTTTTTTTTGGCTGTAAACTAGCGTTAGTGGTGGGCGTGGATTACAATATATATTCTTTTAATTTTTCTGAAAGATGAGTCGTATAGTGGGACACCAATGTGCCAAATTTGGTTTCGGTAGGCCCATCCGTTTCCAAGGAATTGATGTTTGTCCCACTCTCAATACAAATGAGACCAGTGTGCGTTGGTGAATTATTTTAAATTAAAACAAACCTCAGCTAATATCCACAGCATACTTTTACGGAAATGTCTCCACACTGCTTGTTTATAAACATAATCAGTAGATGTTGACAAACATTAGCAATGTACATCCACGAATATTCATAGATTTTACAACATGTATTTACACAAATATTTATGCATGTACCATCTTTTATAAAATTATTTTTTTTATGGTGTGCTGTCAAATTTTGGGGGGGGGGGGGTTTTAACCCCAACCCCGCCCCCCCCTTGTGTGCGCCAATGGTGCCATCGATAGTTTTGCAGCTCTAGTGGTAGGACCACAATAGAAAATATAATTTACCGAAACAGCTTCTATAATTCTACAAAATCAGAAGTGTATACAACTGACCAACTTGTTGAAACATATGCATACAAAAGACAAACCAATGTATGGACAAAATCGTACAGTTACCGTTTCCACAATCTTTGGTCTTCAACATAAAAATTAAAAATATATGAAGTATATGCATTTAAATAAGTGTATAAACCGATAATCAATTGAACTAATACATTTTGAAAATTTCCATTGAAATTATACTTCCATATCGATATATATGAAAAACACAGGTAAGGTCATTTCGTGACCTTAATGTCACATGCGTAAGTTTTTTTGAATGTAACAGAAGGGCTAAGAGTTATATTGATTCAAAACTATATATTCACATTCCAAAGCGAATTTTCTTGCCCTGTTTTGGATATGCAAAATATATGCAACTTATATGCAGGTTATATGCATGTTTTGAAATTTGATAAAATTTTGGAAAACGGGCGGTGCCACGCCCACTTATTAAGGGTCAAACATTGAAAGTTTTATGAGTCGTAACTCAGAAACCATTGAAGATAAATCGATAAAATTTGGTACGCGTGATTTACTTACTTAGACAAACGTTTGGACGGAAAATAGTTAAAATCGGTTGACGACCACGCCCACTTTTATATATGGGTATTATAAGGTGACCTAATAAAAACATTTTAAGTGATATCTTTGTCAAATGTATAGATAATTCATTGAAATTTTGTGGCATGAGTTCCACAATAGACCGGAAACAAAAAATTGAAAAATTTTGGAAAATGGGCGTGGCAACGCCTCTTTTTAAACAAAGGAATATACGAGATTTCTTAGCCTATAACTCGACAAATAATTGAGATATTAAGACGAAACTTGGTTTATATACTTTTATAACTTGTGTTAATAGACATGCAGAAATTTATTCAAATCTGGTTATAACCACGCCTACTTTTTAACAAAGATATTTCTGGAAGACCATTTGGGAATTTGTAACTTGACATTTTTATAACTAGAAGTCATAAAGGAATGAAATTTTGCACAAAGAATAATATTCATATGCTTAGTTGGATAACTGACAAAAAATTTGAAAATGGGCGTGGCTACGCCTACTTTATGCGGCACTCGCTTATATAAAATACACCGTGATTCCATCAAACGCAAACAAACAATGAAAGCATACAGCTGAGTATCTAATGTTCGATTCCAGTCGAACTTAGGCTTCCTTACTTGTTCAATTTAAAATTTGCACTTGATTTTAAAAAGGTTTCATTTGACTTGAAAACGCTATAGTAATAAAACTAAAAGTAGTACATTTGTTTTTTAGCATCTTTGGCGCTGACTAGTACATAAGGCACATTGTTTATACATTTCATTAATGTAAAATACCGATAATCAAAAGGCACACTGTTTAAATATTTCATTAATGTAGAATACACTCTGCTTTAAATAAATCAAAAAACAAAAAAATACGAAGGAAATTGGTGAGTCATATAACCGAGTTTTTAGTCCATAAAATATCCTTTTTGTTTCACATGAAAGAAATCGCTAAAAATAACGTTTTTATCAGATATCTTTGATATTACGTTAACAATCAAACGCAAACAAACAATGAAAGCATACAGCTGAGTATCTAATGTTCGATTCCACTAGAACTTAGGCTTCCTTACTTGTTCAATTTAAAATTTGCACTTGATTTTAAAAAGGTTTCATTTGACTTGAAAACGCTATAGTAATAAAACTAAAAGTAGTACATTTGTTTTTTAGCATCTTTGGCGCTGACTAGTACATAAGGCGCATTGTTTATACATTTCATTAATGTAAAATACCGATAATCAAAAGGCACACTGTTTAAATATTTCATTAATGTAGAATACACTCTGATTTAAATAAATCAAAAAACAAAAAAATACGAAGGAAATTGGTGAGTCATATAACCGAGTTTTTAGTCCATAAAATATCCTTTTTGTTTCACATGAAAGAAATCGCTAAAAATAACGTTTTTATCAGATATCTTTGATATTACGTTAACAATTAAACGGGCTAATTTAAAAAAAAAATTTTTTTTCTGATTTTTACAAGTTTTTATAAAAAACTTAATTTGAAAATCAAAACTTTCAAAAATCGGAAAAAATTAAAAATTTTGACATTGGCCAGATGTCATTTAGCGAGGTGTGGTTCAATTACTACAAGTTATATATCGTTAGAAGCGTGGATTTTAGTCGCCACTTACGACAGACATTCCTTACCACGGGTATATTCTAAGCCCCCTAACCCGCTGGGGTATTAATTTGACCAATTTGATATCGAAATCCAACTCCTCCCTAACATTCAGTATTCTTCTCTTGGGACCACTTGGGACAAAACTACAAGAATGAATAGAGCATGGAGCAACAATAAAGGAGAATGCATAACATCAGCTGACTTCTTCTTCAATCTTCATAAACACACGAACACAAGCATTTTTTTTATTGACATATGCCACAAACACACGCACCCTAGCATTTCCATAGGGGCCGAATCTGTCAAATTCTTCTACATTCCTCTTTGCATGACACTTCTGGCCCCACTATGTATGAAGGTATGTCGTCATGCGAAAACCTTTATTGTTGAATCATGGAATAGAGATAACCATCGATAGTGGAAAAAAACTATCGATAGTGACACGAAAAAAAAACTATCGATACTATCGATAGTGCCATCCAGTGGCGCACACAGAAAAATATTTTGGGGGGGGTTTTCAATATCCAACGGAAAATTAAAAAAATGTTGGTGTTTCAAAAAGAAATTTCTGTCATGTCCCACGGAAATATATTGAATTTTATGGAAAACCTCCTTCTATACGCAATAGACACCATTAAACGTTACTTTGGCTCATTTCAAATCAACACATTGAAAAAAAAAAATTTCTGGAAAAAGTTTGTGTAAATAAGTGTATTATGATTCTTGCGAGGTTTCAATTTTGAGTGCTAACAAAATGTGGATAACTATGGAAACGCAAGAAAAATATATGTTTCATGATTTAGCTTAAGAAAACAGTGAGAACAATTTATTTTTAGCAAAATACAAGATGAAGAAATCTTAGTTTTTCTATGTGCGTAATTTTCAAGCATTAGCATTTTCATTTAAACTTTTAACAACTAAGGACCAATCTGGACCAGGTCTCATAAGCAGATTTGAGTTGTTTTAAGTCTTCTCTTGAGAAGCCTGTTTATACATTTTTCCCTTTTTCTTAAAATATCATATTAAATGTACATAACTAGTCTATAAAATATATTGTTGCCCAAGATGCTCCTTTTACGTATTTTTGTACAAATGTACGTCGACTGTTTTCGATAAATCTTTATTTTCGATAAAATCTGAGTAATTGAGTTTTGTCCCACTCTCCATACAATTTCTTTTTATCCCGCGAAATATCGCGGAAATATTTTTTTTTAATTGTAACTTTGTTATTTGACATCGGATTTTTAAAATTCAAATGTCATTAGTTTAGTATTTGGAAGCTCTGTATATCCTTCTAATGTCCTTTTGACCTATGAAGTCATTTTCACATAGTTAAGTCACCTAACCAAGTTTCCATCCAAAATTCCTTTTTGTTCCACAAGAAAAAAATCGCCAAAAATAAAGTATTTATCGGATCTCCCTGATATTACGCTTAAAGTATTTGCAATTAAATGGGCAAATTTTTAAAAGAATAAAACTTTCCTGATTTTTACAACTTTTTGTAAAAAACTTACTTTGAAAATCGAAATTTTTTCAAAAATCGCAAAAAAATGCACAGCTATCGCTCAGCGAGTTTTTATTAGACCACTACAAGTTGTATGTCATTTGAAGCGTATTTTAATTGCCTTTCAAACGAGATACTGCTTGTGTATATCGCATTTGTAACTCCAGCGAAAATAATTTTTGAATGAAGTGATAACAAAGAACACAAAATTACCGTTATCTCGAAAACCTAACCATACAAAAAATTAAAAAAAAAATAGTTCCAAGCTCAGCAGGTCAATTCCTATCCTCCCCCATTCCTGGTTTTCTTTTTTTTTTTGGCTGTAAACTAGCGTTAGTGGTGGGCGTGGATTACAATATATATTCTTTTAATTTTTCTGAAAGATGAGTCGTATAGTGGGACACCAATGTGCCAAATTTGGTTTCGGTAGGCCCATCCGTTTCCAAGGAATTGATGTTTGTCCCACTCTCAATACATATGAGACCAGTGTGCGTTGGTGAATTATTTTAAATTAAAACAAACCTCAGCTAATATCCACAGCATACTTTTACGGAAATGTCTCCACACTGCTTGTTTATAAACATAATCAGTAGATGTTGACAAACATTAGCAATGTACATCCACGAATATTCATAGATTTTACAACATGTATTTACACAAATATTTATGCATGTACCATCTTTTATAAAATTATTTTTTTTTATGGTGTGCTGTCAAATTTTGGGTGGGGGGGTTTAACCCCAACCCCGCCCCCCCCTTGTGTGCGCCAATGGTGCCATCGATAGTTTTGCAGCTCTAGTGGTAGGACCACAATAGAAAATATAATTTACCGAAACAGCTTCTATAATTCTACAAAATCAGAAGTGTATACAACTGACCAACTTGTTGAAACATATGCATACAAAAGACAAACCAATGTATGGACAAAATCGTACAGTTACCGTTTCCACAATCTTTGGTCTTCAACATAAAAATTAAAAATATATTAAGTATATGCATTTAAATAAGTGTATAAACCGATAAATAATCAATTGAACTAATACATTTTGAAAATTTCCATTGAAATTATACTTCCATATCGATATATATGAAAAACACAGGTAAGGTCATTTCGTGACCTTAATGTCACATGCGTAAGTTTTTTTGAATGTAACAGAAGGGCTAAGAGTTATATTGATTCAAAGCTATATATTCACATTCCAAAGCGAATTTTCTTGCCCTGTTTTGGATATGCAAAATATATGCAACTTATATGCAGGATATATGCATGTTATATGCAAATTTTTTACATCAGATATGGAATTTTAAGTGATATACACAATAAGTAAAGTATAGTTGAATGCAAAAATCATATGTTCTATGCTGAATCTTTTGTTCTATGCAAATATAAAACCCATTAACACCCAAAAACAAACTGCAAATGGGAACTAATTTTTATTATAATAATTTTTAATGTAAAGAGGTAATTTTAGTTGTAGTTAAGACCACAATATACTACAAGTGTTTTCTCCACATTTTCAATGGAAACATTGTGACGCTTATCGGTTAAGATCCGTTTATATGTTGAAAATGAACGCTCAACATCACAAGATGTAACCGGAGCATACTTAAATTCGCTCCAAAATTGACTGGGAATCTGTATTCCAGTTTCTAATATTTTGTTGTCACCTGAAAGTATTTTGGCTACTCCTAATATGACTTCAAAAGCAGGTTCTTTTTTGAAATAGCTTCAATTTTTACCAAAACTATTTGCCCACATGATCCTGACGTAGCGTCAAGTCCTTAAAAAGCTTATGTTATTAGGGCCATTGAAGCCATTAGGGGAACTCCGTGAGACTCTAACTTGCGGATTAAAAATGCTAAACCTCAATTATTATGCAAATATGCAAGTTATATGCAATATGCAAAATATGCAGAAATAAATATGAAAATTTAGAATATTTTGTTAATAACTTTCATTTTTTCTCTTTGGAACCATACGCTATCTCTTTCCCTTAAAAATATGCAATTGCATAAAGATCCGCAGTCTACTTATCAAACAGTAATAATGCGCCAGATATTCTGTTGGTTAACATTTTGGTGTGATTTTAATTCAAATCGAAAACTGTAAAAATTCGTACAAATTGTCCCGTACAAACCATGGAATGCTCCTTCATTTGATACCAATATTCCTCAGAAATATTCCGTAGTTAACCAATACCCGGATTCTAGAAATTGCCATCGCTAAATGAGATCGCCATCCCCTTTTGTTTGATACCCATATTGTAAGGTAATATTAAGGTTTTTGCGCAATCGCATTTTGACCGATAACTCAGTTATCGATAAATTTATCGAAATATATCGAAGTTCAAATGAATCCTGGGGCCATTCCCTTTCGTTTGATACCCATACTGTAGGGTAATTTTAATGTTTTTGGGCAATCATATTTTGACCGATAACTCAGTTATCGATAAATTTATCGAAATATATCGACGTCCAAATGAAACCTGGGGCCTCCCCCTTTCGTTTGATACCCATATTGTAGTGTAATTTTAAAGTTTTTGGGCAATCATATTTTGACCGATAACTCAGATATCGATAAATTTATCGAAATATATCGAAGTTCAAATGAATCCTGGGGTCATCTCCTTTCGTTTGATACCCATATTGTAAGGTAATATTAAGGTTTTTGTGCAATCGCATTTTGACCGATAACTCAGTTATCGATAAATTTATCGAAATATATCGAAGTTCAAATGAAACCTGGGGCCATCCCCTTTCGTTTGATACCCATATTGTAAGGTAATATTAAGGTTTTTGTGCAATCGCATTTTGACCGATAACTCAGTTATCGATAAATTCATCGAAATATATCGAAGTTCAAATGAAACCTCGGACCATCCCCTTTCGTTTGATGCCCATATTGAAGGGTAATATTAAGGTTTTTGCGCAATCGCATTTTGACCGATAACTCAGTTATCGATAAATTTATCGAAATATATCGACGTCCAAATGAAACCTGGGGCCTCCCCCTTTCGTTTGATATCCATATTGTAGTGTAATTTAAATGTTTTTGGGCAATCACATTTTGACCGGTATCCGGGTATATGTATACACATTTTCATAGTTGTTTATTGAGAAAATAACTGCGACTAAAAACTACAAGTTGCGCGCCGTCGCATTTGCTGCCACAGTTACAAGCTGTTTGTTGGCCAACGACTATCTCATTTTCTAGTCAAGTTGTTTACTTTTCCTAGTCGTAGTCTAGTCAAGTTGCCAAAAAAAAAAACGACTAGCAACCGAATGAGCTAGTTGTTATTTCTGTTAAACGACCATGCGCACACTGGGTGATAGCGGCCAAAAATAAAATCGAAATTAAAGTATTAGCAAATCAAATTTTTTTGAAAGTGATTGACAGATATAACAATTTGTAAAAAAAAAGCTTATATAAAATTTTTTGAGTCTCGTTTTGTTTAGCCGTACAGGGTGTTAAAAACTGAGCAAAAAATAGGTCCTTTTATTTCTCAACAATTACACCTTATACAAAATGCTGTAACTCATTCAATTATTAACGTATGTAATCGAGTGATACATCATTACATAGATATTGATTTAGCCTTTTAGAAACAATAAGCCTTTTGTAACCAGCGGTAACTCTTAGATTTATATGAACTTTCAAATATTGACAAAAAAAGTCGTAAAAAAAAAATTTTGCTCAACTTTAAACAAAAAAATAAAAAAAATAAAAAATATGACCTCCCCAATTTTTTCATATGTTTTGAAATGATATATTTTTAATCAAACTGCATTTTAATTCTTGAAATCCACCTGCGCTTTTCGCTTAAATAATCTTTTTCCCATTTGACTAAAAGTGCCTTTTTCAAAACGCAATAATTAGGCTACTTTTGACATTATGAAAAATCTTATTCTTAGGCGACTAATCGAATAGTTTGTTCACCGTGTTGTAGGCAATGGTTCACACTTTCCAATTATGAAAGAATTTTTTTTATCAGCGTTATCATTATTTTTTTGCAGCCTTTTTCTTTTCGAACAGAAAAAAAATTGTGTAAAAATTGGAAAATTTCAACATGAAATAAAAAAAAAATACAAAATATGACCTCTCCAAATTTTTAATATTTGGTGCTAGTGAACGTGCTTTATAAACAGGTGAAGAAATCTTAAAAATTCGTTTGCGCTTTTTTGTTTTATGAACTTTTTTATGGAGTGAGTTTTTCTAAGTTTTCATACATTTTTCCCATACAAAATCCCCAAAAGTATGCTTCAAAAAGTATTAATAATTTTGTATGGGGAAAATTTGCCAAGTTAATGAAACTTAAACAACAATTTCTCCAATTCTAATAAAGATATCTGAAAAATTTAAACGCCATATTCAGGGGGATGGTTTATGCTTTCTAACGGTGTATTTGATTTTGAATAAACAAATATTACATACAAGATATTAAGCAGGGAATATAGTCAAAAACGTGTTTTTTTGCCTAATTGGACATGAATATCTCAAAAACTAGAACCAATTTGAAAATTCTGACTTCAGATTCAGATTCAGCACACTGAAATCCTTTAGAAAAGTATAGTTTCATTTGTGGTATAAAAATTTTTTTAAATGTGATTTTTTTGAAGGAAAATTTTATGATGAATGCTTATAAAATGCTCAAAAGTGCATATATTTTTAATTTGAAAACCATGGAATACTTTGCGCTTTTTCCAAAATGATTACTGTATATTATTTATATTTAAAAAATGTGTGCTCTTAATAAAATTGAGCATTTTAGCTATAATAGTTAACAAAATATTGAAATTTCAAAAATACCGTTATATGGGAGGGGGGTGTATTTGTGGGCCGATTTTGTTCAAATTTTCACAGTTTACTATATTCAATCAAGAAAGCTTAAGTTCCGAGTTTAAAGTTTCTAGCTCAATTATTACTATTTTTGGCCGCGTTTGTATGGAGGTGCCCCCACTGTGATGCGACTACACTCTAAAAACTGCGTGTAAATATGCTACCAAAATATATGTAATTTTTAGTTGAAAATTACATATTTTTCGTAGATTTACACTACAAGTGTGTAATTTACAGTTCTAAACGAAATTTTACGCAATTTTCAGCAAAAGTGAGCATATCATGCGATTTTACACGCATTTTGGATTAAAATTGCATACAGAAATTGTAATTTCAAATCTCGTGCGCGAAATTACAATTGAGTCGGGTAAAATTACATAGTAAATTGGTAATTTTGTTTAACTTATATGCGAAATTACAATTTATTACTCGATTGGTGTTTAGATTTAAAGTTTGTTTGTGTAGGCTTTACACTTTTATTGTTTAAATTTAAACAGCTTATCTGTTGAATTTTTCAGTGTGCGATTTTGCGCATAATAAGGTAGGAAAAAAGTAACCTACCTTTTTGTATGCAAAATTACACGAAAATTTCTAAGAGTGTACACTCTAAAAACTGCGTGTAAATATGCTACCAAAATATATGTAATTTTTAATTGAAAATTACATTTTTTTCGTAGATTTACACTACAAGTGTGTAATTTACAGTTCTAAACGAAATTTTACGCACTTTTCAGCAAAAGTGAGCATATCATGCGATTTTACACGCATTTTGGATTAAAATTGCATACAGAAATTGTAATTTCAAATCTCGTGCGCGAAATTACAATTGAGTGGGGTAAAATTACAGAGTGAATTGGTAATTTTGTTTAACTTATATGCGAAATTACAATTTATTACTCGATTGGTGTTTAGATTTAAAGTTTGTTTGTGTAGGCTTTACACTTTTATTGTGATTTTTGGCGACTATTGGCACAATATCAAGATAATTTTAAAAAGCGGTGGAAATCAAATTGGACTCTAGTTTTTCAAACACTAAAGCACCCATTTTTTAGGCAATAAGCAAACATTCTTCTATTTTTCACAAAAACATTAATTCACGGACACTTTTTTGATGTTTTTAACTCGGAAAGATTTTTAAGATTACATAAAATGTACGCAGCGCATTTTATAGAGGCGCGAACTATTCAAATTAACCAGAAACAGAAAATATTCCGCCACTGGGTACCACATTTTTTCCATTTTCTAACCTTCAAAATGATCTGACCTTAAGCTGGGTATCCACATCATAAGAAATTGCTCAAGAAAAAATTGGCATTTATCTCTTAAATAATTTTGACGTTTCATTTTTTCTTGAAGAAATATATACAATCGTATATATTTCTTGGCAAAACCAGCGTTGCCAACCCCATTTTTCGTCAAAATTTGTAATAGATTTTATTGTGAAGTGGATACTGCCTAAAGAAAATTTGACACAAGAAAATTTCTTGACTATTTCTTGAGCGTTTTTTTATTAAGAGTTTTAGCATTTCTTGTGATGTGGATACCCGGCTTTAAACCCTCATTATTAGGCGAGACATCATTAAATTTCAGTTCATGATTCGAATCTGAAAAACAATTTTATAGTGAAAATGTTTCGTACTGAATCTAAAATCACAATTTTTGACAGTAGGGTGCCTCCCAAGTAGCGAAATCTGGCTTTCTGGCCCATAATCTACCTGGGCTAACCTAGCTGTCGATCATTTGACTTATGCGTTTTTACCTTTTTGGTTATGATCAACAACGGAGTCATTTTCTTTTCGAGGAGTTTGAAAAAACAATCAAGTTTATTGATTTTCGACAGTAAATCTTTGTCTTTCTGCACTTTCTCGGCTGCAAGTTTTTAGTTTGCTGCGCCGCTTAACTTTTTGATATTTGCACTCATTCTTCTATTTTTCACAAAAACATTAATTCACTGACACTTTTTTGATGTTTTTAACTCGGAAAGATTTTTAAGATTACAAAAAATGTACGCAGCGCATTGTATAGAGGCGCGAACTATTCAAATTAACCAGAAACAGAAAATATTCAGATCTTAGTTTCCTTTGAAAAAGTGAGCTCGCACATTTCCCCGAAAAAATACTCCAATGCTAATATACATACATATATATATAACATACTTAATTTTTAAATTTGCAATTTCAATTAAATTTGAATCTTTCACGTCATTTAAGCTGGGTATCCACTTCATAAGAAATTGCTCAAGAAAAAATTTTCCATTTATTTCTTAAGTAATTTTGACGTTTGATTTTTTCAATTACACGATTACAATCGTATATATTTCTTGCCAAAACCAACGATGCCAACCCCATTTTTCGTCAAAAAATGTAATAGATTTTCTTGTGAAGTGGATACTGCCTAAAGAAAATTTGACACAAGAAAATTTCTTGACTATTTCTTGAGCGTTTTTTTATTAAGAGTTTTAGCATTTCTTGTGATGTGGATACCCGGCTTTAAACCCTCATTATTAGGTGAGACATCATTAAATTTCAGTTCATGATTCGAATCTGAAAAACAATTTTATAGTGAAAATGTTTCGTACTGAATCTAAAATCACAATTTTTGACAGTAGGGTGCCTCCCAAGTAGCGAAATCTGGCTTTCTGGCCCATAATCTACCTGGGCTAACCTAGCTGTCGATCATTTGACTTATGCGTTTTTACCTTTTTGGTTATGATCAACAACGGAGTCATTTTCTTTTCGAGGAGTTTGAAAAAAACAATCAAGTTTATTGATTTTCGACAGTAAATCTTTGTCTTTCTGCACTTTCTCGGCTGCAAGTTTTTAGTTTGCTGCGCCGCTTAACTTTTTGATATTTGCACTCATTCTTCTATTTTTCACAAAAACATTAATTCACTGACACTTTTTTGATGTTTTTAACTCGGAAAGATTTTTAAGATTACAAAAAATGTACGCAGCGCATTGTATAGAGGCGCGAACTATTCAAATTAACCATTTGAAAACATAAATTTTACTGCACACAAGCTGCTAAAGCTTAGTGTTTACATATCGGTCATTTGCTGCAAGACCGGCATACTTCATTTTGAGTAAAAATTCTTTATGATTTGTTGAAAACTAAGCGCTTTAGATACAAACCAAATGTTGCATTTACTTGCGCACCATATGGCGGTTGAATCTCAAAATTGCCCTTCCTGAAAAGTTGTGTATTTTGAAAAGTGCAAATGCAGCAAATGAGCGATATGTACGTCCCACTGGGGCGAAGGTTAAGAACTGTACCAATGGTCTGAAATGTACTTTGATTAATTTTTTCTCTGTAAAAAATTGAAAAAGCTCTCATCCTTGTTGTAATGTTCAAAAAAAAACTAACAAGAACTATTTTTAAAATATTTTTTGTATGAATTATGAATATATTATTTTATATGAAAATTTTTTTTTTTTTTTTTGAAATAAGACGGAGTAGCTTGGTGTGGTTGAAAGTGTATTTTGAACGGAATGAACGTTGTATCTTATGGCTTTTCATGCGTCGTTCCTGAAAACGAGGTCCATTTTGCGACAAAAATTATTAACAATTTTAAGGACCAATAAAACACGGATCAAACGCATTTATACGAACTAACAAAATCAGAAATATGTCTTACCTGCATTGCGCGTTTTAGGTAAACCAAGAAATTTTATATTTTTTATATATATTTCATCACATTTATTTCTGTGGTATTTTCATACACTCAGAAAAATAATCATAGTAGTATAAACAGTTTTCTTCTGTTAATCCCTAGATTCGTTAAATTAACAGAAATATGTTTAAGTAGACAGGGACTGTAACGGTTATGAGTTATATCCAAAAAGTTGATTTTTAATCATTATTTCCTGAGTTTTATTTTCTGCACACAAAATAAAAGTTATTTCTTGAGTTTTATTTTTCCCTCAGAAAAGCTCTTGGCTACACCCAAAAGAAACTCAATCATTGTCGAAAACTAAAATTTTTAAATTACAAATGGATAGTATTTTTATTATTAACTTCACAAAAACCACAAACAAACAAAAATAAAATAAAAGAATATGAGACGAAATGCAAAATCATGATTCCCAATAAAAATTTTACGTACAAAATCCAAATAAAAAAACAACCCCCACACACAATCATTTACAAGCATTCAGAGACTGCACGGGCAACACAACCATTGTTTATACTAAATAGTTTGGTCACTCAAATGGTCTTCTTCTTCTTCAATTTAAAAAATGCGTATGTGTTTGTGCGAAAATGAAGAGAATGAAGAAATCAATGCTGTGCAATTTCGTATAATTGCTGTTACTACCAAAATGGGAGCAAAGTCGTTAGGATTTACTTCGTTTTTACTGAATTTTTTTCTTCACTACGAAAACGATTTTAATAAAAATATATCGCACCCTAAATCATAAAGTGACAAAACTAAAAATTTTATTAAATCGACTTTTCATTATAAACCGGTACACAGAACATATCTCTAGCGATTGCCAACAAAAAAAAACTTTTCATTCGGAGTCTCTTTTGACTGAAAAATACGTGGCTTTTTTCCAATTCATTGGTTGTCAAGAAAAAGTTTTTTGGCTCCTGAAAATTTTTGAATTTTAAGTTGTGCCACTTTATGATTTAGTATGCGATATATATTAATTTTTTCCGCATATCGGCCCACGTGCGCATAAAATAACAGATAAATGTTTTCCTGTTGATTTTACATTTTTAACTAGATAATTTTGCAATTTCAGCTATTTAAATTAACACGGAATTTTTTTTGATTTTACCATAAATTTATTGTTAAATTAACTGGACTGATTTTACAATTTACAAAAACACAATATATCGCACCCTAAATCATAAAGTGACACAACTCAAAATTCAAATATTTTCAGGAGAGCCAAAAAACTTTTTTTCTTTACAAGCAATCGTATGGCAAGAGGAGACCACGTATTATGGTAATTTTTCGGTCAAAAGAGACACTTATTGAAAAGTTTTTTTGGCAATCGCTAGAGATATGTTCTGTGTAACATTTATGAAAAAACTCGATTTCAAAAAATTTTGAGTTGTCTCACCTTATGATTTAGGGTGCGATATGTACATTCAATAAAAAAAAGGTGATTCGGTATTGCGAGATATGGAAGGACTTCCTCGTGGTAAAATTGCAAACTTTGAGGAGAAAAAAGAAAATATTTTACATTAAAAACTTTTAGAAATAAAAATGCATTTCACTTTTAATTCACCTGAAAACTGAAAATATAAGTGGAAACGCCATCATCACGCACTTCCACTGATGGTAAACTCTTCACACGACACCAGATTTTCTTTTTATTTAAAAAAAAAAGAATAATAATTGCGTTTTGCACGAACAGCAGAACTCCAAATATTCAAAAAAATTGTGTATGTTTCAAAATAGTTCTGGAGTTCTTTCCCAGCCAGCAAAATCATCGTAAACGAGCTCGTAAACTGATGTTTTCTCAAAGAAAACTCTAATAAAATATCGTTTACGAAATCCGTTTACGATTCGCCTACGAATACTGTTTCGCTTTAAAACGTTCATTGCCTACGAGTGTCGTAAATGTATCGAAAAAGTACTCGTATATGAATCTTTTTACGTCCGTTTTTTTATCTAAATGTAGAAATTTCACAAACATACTACATACTTAGGTACTTTTAAAATATTGAGTTTGAAATTTTTCGTTTTCTTTTTTTTTTGACATGATAGAAAAAAAGCTTCTTTTGTTATTGTTTTCTTATTCGAGAATAGCTCGTAAATCGCAATGTTCGTAAAATGTACGGAACCTTGCTGGCTGGGTTTTTTAACATTTTTTTTTTGTTTATATTGACACTATCATCGTGTTAAAGAAACCAAATACCAAATGACATTTAAGAATAAAATTTTATATTTAATTCATAGCGTATATTTTAAAATTGCTCTATGTTGCATCAACACTAAAATTTGGTTGCATTTACCAAAATGTCAAATGATGTTTAAAAACCTAAAATCACGTTTGAAAAATCGTGTAATTTGAAAAAAATTGTTGCTATTCTATGTGTAAAGATCGATCATGTTAATCTTACATGAAATAAAATTTGCATATACGCGAATGAAGTAGTAAAGGCAATGGTATCCGTATATTCCCTTTTCTATATTTCTGGAAAAATGTATTAACAGAACAGTACGAGAAAGAGCAACCCTGCTTATACGAAAATGTTCAAAAGGAAATAAAAAAATTTAAATTCAAACGGCCATTTTGATGGTGAAAACCCAACAAACATTTAGGTTAGATATCGGTTTGAGAGAATCTCAGATTGTGTTCGCTGATAAAACGCTGTACCAATTCATACTTTTTGATTAATGCCTGGATGCCTTCGAACGCTTTGGTTGCTTTGGAAACTCTACATTCTCCTACATTTGGATATTTCCCAATTAGCACGAATCCAATGTGGGGAAAAAGTCTCAATTATCAAGTTTATATCCAACATGTTTTTACACTTAAGGTACAATACTTTTCCAAACTGAACTGAGTGCATAATTAGTATTAATTAAATTCAATCATATTAGCAATAAGTAAACGAAAAAGTGAGTGAAGAATAAAATTTAAAGAGGAATGTATATCTAATTCAACTAATTATTGTGTATAAAATATTGTTATTATTGTTAAATGCATAACAAAAAAGTGAGCAAATAAGTCAAGCAGACAATCATAATTGTTACATTTTTGTTCCTTTATTTCAATCGGATGAGAGTTTGTTGCTCAAAAGCTTTATTCTGACGTTTGATTTTGGTTGGAGAATATCGATAAAGTTCAAGTCAAATTCCAATATTTTTTTCAAGTGGAGAAACAGAAACATTTTCATATCGAAAAATGGGCTGTTTCTGAATTCAAGTTAAAAATTATTGTTGGAAATTGGAAAATGGATTTGATCTCAATGAAATTCAAATGCATTCAAAAATGCTTATTGGGTAGCAACGATTTGCGTCATGGATATTTCATTTTTGTTTTGAAAAAATAAATGTGTATCTATATTTTTGATACATACAGTAAGTCGCAGTGAAAATGACCCACGTTATGTTGTCCGAAGTTTTATGCAAATAAAAAATTATACACAAAAAGATTGAAAAACAAATTTATGTACTTAGGTATATTTTAGAATAAACCACAATTTAGAATTTCAAAAAATATTTGATGAACATTATTTTTTAGTTATAAAAATAATAGTTAAAACCGGAAAAGTTCATGAAACTGACTCACAGTGAAGGTTAGCCACTAAGAGGAATATGCCCTAAAACGGTTTTAATACTTTTTTGCCTTGTTTCAACAGTTCAATTACTCTATCCCTAATATCTAAACTTGTTTGTCGGCCCATCTTTGCACATTGACATCCAAAATACAACTAATGCATCTATTGGCGCACTTGAATTAAATATAATACAAATTTTATTAGCAACCAATGTGTTTTATTCAACTAACAAAACACGATTTTTACGCGCTCTAGCGTGTGTTTTATGATAAGTACACCTTTTAAAAATGGAAAAAAATTGCCTGATCTGTGATTTTTTTTTTATATAATTAACACATAATGTAAAATGTGAACTGTAAAAATATATAAGAGAGAAATCGGTGTTCTAGAGAGAAAGTTTAAGTATTTAAATTGGAGTTGCCAGAAAGCTTGCTTTGATTGTGACGCGTATATACGTGTATGCTTTTGTTTTTCATAATTTCTGGCATGTTGTTGAAACTTTTCCGTCGCAAAAAAATTAGGAAAGTCAAGTAATCGTTAACAAAGATATTTAATAATAAAAATGTCTGAATAAATAATGGCTCACTTTCTCTGTGACTCACTGTATCCCCATCAAAACAAACTTCAACCATGGGAATTGTTGTTGCAAAAAGTGACAGGCACATTATGTGTCAATGGGAGAATGAGAAACTAAATAAACCAAATGTGAAGAAGAATCGACCACAGTGTTGTATTCTAACGTAGCAAAATCTTCACAAGAAAATATCCAAAATTCCGAATAAAATCAATTAAAACTCAAAAATATGTTAATTTTTTGTTATTATCGCTACAAATATAGCATTACAAATTCAATTCACCCAATAATTTTAAAGATTTAAAGATTTCAAAATTTATTTGAATTTTTTTTCTGTAACTTTTGCACAGCACTGCAGGGTGACAGGCACAACATGTCAAAGAGTGTCGCAACTTATAGATATAAACTATGAACACAACCTGCTAGCTCAACAGCTCAATGCTGACCAGCGTTGCCGGTTTAGCCATTTGATGGCTAGATTTAGCTACCGCCGTGTTTTTTTAGCCACCAAAATTTGGGTTTTGCCACTAACCATGTTTTTAGCCACCGCTTGTAATGAACCATAATTTTGAAGGATGTGGTAACGCTAATTCAATTCAGCGATTATCACAAATCGATTTAAAGGCCCTTGGCAACTTACAATCTGGATTGTCCAATTTGGGTGTTTTTTTGAGTGAGTTAGTCAAATTTGATTGTTTTTTGTGTGTGTTAGTGCAATCGGCAGCCGTCGTGCTACACGTACTTGTTGTCGGCTCGCGGCGACGAAAATCAAAAATTTTTGATCCGTATAAGGATCTAACTGACTTTGTATATTGTTTGCTACTTCTACCACTTAGCAACGCCGAAGTGGAAAGAACCTTTTCCGTAATGAATATTGTCAAAACCAAAAAATCGAAACAAAATGAATCGTACAATGTTGCAATGAATTTGAAATAACAGAAGATCTGTTTAAATTAATGAAGAGAGAATTAATTTATGATTATCATTAATTTATGATAATGATTAATTTATCAATTAGTGATGACGACATAATGATAGATATTGAATGTGATATCTAATTGTTTTAGATATAGTTAGGTACATACTATGTATGTATGAATATGTTATTTTTACACAAATTTATGATTTTTTCCTTATATTATTTGCAATAATTTTGTGCCTGAATTTTAAAAATAAATTTAAAACATGTTAATTTGGAACAAAATTTTTTAGCCACCATTTTTAGCCATGAACCAATTTTTTTAGCCATTTTTAGCCACAAATTAAATCAAATCTAGCCACCACGAAAATTTTTCAACGGCAACGCTGATGCTGACTGAATAGAAATTTGCAAAATTTCTGTGCGTGAACGAAGTGCTTTGACTCGTCGGTGTGAGGCTGTCGGTGTGAAAGGTATAAAAAGCTCCCGCACGCGAGTTACATTAGCGACTACTCCACGACTGGAGACAACTGTCCCTAGAGCAAAAACAAGTATATTCTGATATCCTTGTTTGTAGTAGGGTATACTTGAAGTAAACAGAAAACTATGTACATAGGATTAGCTCAGTATTTTAATTGTATAGTTTATCAGTCAGCGGCGGCTTAAGTCTCAGTCGTAACTTATCTTTAAACATGCATATGTGTTTATGTTGGGATGCAGTGGCGTAGCTAGAGAATTTTTCGGGGGGGGGAGGGCGGGGGCGGTCACAGCCAATGTAAAAAATTTACCAAAATTAAAATTACCAAAAAAAAAACTACAATTTTTTTACAAATGATAAAAATCGCTAGCTTAGAATGCAAATTGTGTAAGTCCTTTTTAAAAACTTTAGGAGAGACAAAAAACAAAAAAGGAAAAAAAATTCGAAATGAAAAAAATTTCTGTTCATATAAATATTTTGGACTTACACAATTTTTTTCGCTTTTTGGACTTACACAATTTGCGTATCACTGAATAACAACGAGTAGAAATATGACAAGTATCTCAGACTTGTTTAGCGCGGTGCGTATTTGATTTTTCTAGCGTTCTACATAAAAATATACTTTTTCATAAAAGTGGACTTACACAGTTTGCACTCTAAGCTAGCGAAATGTAATTTTTTCAGACTATAATTTAACATTTTAGTACCCAAATATCGCTTATAATACATATATCAAACTCTTAAGGCCCTTGGCCACTTAAAATCTGGAATGTTAAGAAGTGTATACATATGTGTGAGTGTCGGGTGATTGACGCAAATATCTAAAAGATTTGATTCTCATCAACGCGAGCCCGAACAAGAACGTGTAGCACGACGACTGCCGATTGCACTAACACACACAAAAAAACTCACACATACACACTGCTTGACATGCCAGATTGTCAGTTGCCAAGGGCCTTTAACTATACTTCAAAAGTAAGTCTCATATTCTCTTCTGGAAATCTACGCGCATAGGTAGATTTTCAAGTTTTATGCGCCCAAAATTGAATTTTGTAAAATTGTTACAATTACAGAAAAAAAACATACCCACATATTGGAAATAGAATGGGGAACAATAATTCATCGCTTTTTTCCCGACCCCATACTCTGCACTTGCCCCAGATGGTCGTAACATAGCATATCTGAAGTTAATTTTTTTGTTTTTTTCTTACATATTTTTAAGTGCTAGTTTCAACTTGAATATTTATTATTTAAAGCATTTCATTTAAGTAATCGTGATGAATCCTAAAGGTTCAAGTAATTATTAACACTTTTCAATAATATCCTTGGTTTCCAATAATTCTAAGTTTATAGTTTTAAGCTTTTAAAGTTGGGATATTTAAAAAAATTATCACTCTTTTTCATGTTAAAAATTGGGTTTGTTATTTTGCTCTGTCAGACTCAGTCAAATTAACCCTCGGACATGATATCTAGTACAATTAGTAGTTAGCCGACAAAAAATTACGTCGCACAAAGCCGCACTTCACTACTAGATACAGGGTTTATCATATGTACCTACAATAATTTTCTTTTTGTGCTTTATATTTAATTTTAATGTTTATATTTCTAACGCATATCTTGGTTAATGTAGGTGATGCTCGAAAGTAACCCAGATAATTAGCAGCGATTATTGTTAACTTTTTAGGCAGTATTTTTAGTATTTCCAATTTTTCAAAGTTAAGGAAGTACTTATAATAAAAAGGGGCTAAGAATTATAAAGCTACATTTTTTAGAAGATTTTTGAGTATGCAATACGCACATATGTATGTCTCCCGCTGATAAAAAGGAAACAAATATTCCTTTTTCTTAATTTTATCACAGAGTTGTCAAATGTACATAGGAATTCTTAGAAATAGTAAAATTGATAACAAACATATTGTAAGCATATGTATACAAGCATAAAATATGTATTGATAAGTATAAACAAATAAGATATGCTTGCATACAAATGAAATACGATTTAGCCTTAAGATGATAGATATAAAAGAGGATAGAAGAACAAAAACAGCAGTGACCTTTTGACAAGAAAGTACGTCGGATGTCCGACCGAGAAATATTAAATAAAAGTCCAATTAACAAAAACGTACTACGGTGTTTTATTCATAACTAAGGCTTATAGAGATACTAAATATCTAACTCGCGTGCATAGGGAAATCAAACACTGATCTATATGTATGTACATTAGATGCGTTTTTTTCGGAAAAGTTTCTCAGATCTTCCCTCCGGCCACAGAATATGAAAATAGGATGTTGTAGGATAACTAAGCTGATTTTTGTTTTTTTTTTTAGACAAAAAACTGAGTGGGCTACTCCAAAAACAGCGATTTTTTTTAAATTCCATGATAGGTTTAGATTCATATATGAAAAAAACCACAGAATTAAAAACAAAAAAACAAAAGATACATACTCTCATGTAAAATTAACGGCTTAATCGAATGGTGTACACAGTTTTTTAGTGCGAGCCATAGGGAAGGTACCAAGATCGCCTAAAGTGGAATTTTATTTGTTTAGTCACGAATTTTCAAGTTTGTACCCTGGTATTTCCAAGATACCTTAAATTTCGTTTTAATCAAAATATACAGGAATCTGCGCAAATTAATGCAGTTTTCAGAAAAGTTTATTTGATCGAAATCGAGCTTTTTTTGTCCAAGCTACTTTGGTTCAATTGAAATATTCCAAATTCACTTTCATATTGAACAACATTTTTTATTGTTGCTGTCTGCATTACGCGTTTTAAGTAAAACAAGAAATTTTATATTTTTTATATATTTATGTATACATATGTACATTAGATGCGTTTTTTTGATCTAACATACCCCTCCGGCCACGGAATATGAAAATAGGATGTTGTAGGATAACTAAGCTGATTTTTGTTTTTTTTTAGACAAAAAACTGAGTGGGCTACTCCAAAAACAGCGATTTTTTTTTAAATTCCATAATAGGTTTAGATTCATATATGAAAAAAACTACAGAATTAAAAATAAAAAAACAAAAGATACATATTCTCATGTAGAATTAACGGCTTAATCGAATGGTGTACTCAGTTTTTTAGTGCGAGCCATAGGGAAGGTACCAAGATCGCCTAAAGTGGAATTTTATTTGTTTAGTCACGAATTTTCAAGTTTGTACCCTGGTATTTCCAAGATACCTTAAATTTCGTTTTAATCAAAATATACAGGAATCTGCGCAAATTAATGCAGTTTTCAGAAAAGTTTATTTGATCGAAATCGAGCTTTTTTTGTCCAAGCTACTTTGGTTCAATTGAAATATTCCAAATTCACTTTCATATTGAACAACATTTTTTATTGTTGCAAGTACAAAATTCGAAAATTTATTATTTACATATGTACAAATATGTTTTTGGAGTAGCCCACAGTTTTTTGTCTAAAAAAAAAACAAAAATCAGCTTAGTTATCCTACAACATCCTATTTTCATATTCCGTGGCCGGAGGGGTATGTTAGATCAAAAAAACGCATCTAATGTACATATGTATACATAAATATATAAAAAATATAAAATTTCTTGTTTTACTTAAAACGCGTAATGCAGACAGCGTTGCCGTTTTGCTTAAAATTAAGCAAAATTGCTAAATTTTTTCGTGCGTGTTAAAATGTTAAATTTTTTCTCGTTTTGTTAAACTTTTTCATTCCAGGATGAAAATGTATTTGCTTCAAAATCTTGAAGCTCATTCAGTTTCCTAATTCGATCAATAGAAAAAGTACTGTCTGATTGCATACCCAAGTTATCGATAAATTCCTGTTGACACTCTTTCGCAGCTATGCAATGTGAGTTGAAAACAGAATCAAATCGTAGTGACATGACGTTACGACAGCGAAAGTCCTTGACGTAAACATATTGCTTCAAAGCCAGCGACTGAAACATTTTAAAATAATAAAATTAAATAGTTAAATTTATTAATTTAATGCTTTAGACCAGGCCTGATCAACGCTCTCGTATTGAAAGTACACAACTAAATACATCTAAAATTTTTTTATATGTATGCACTGAACAATTTTTTGCTCATTTAAATTTTTTTATGAATTCCAATAAAATATTATTTTAGAATTTATTATCAAATGGTAGTATCACATACATCATAGATGCTCATAACAATAAATTATTATAAACAAAATTTAAATGAGCAAAAATTTTCTCAATGCATATAAAAAATTTGTAGATTTTTTGTATTTTGTACTTTAAATACGAGAGCGTTGCGCAGGCCTGCTTTAGACTCTTTTTTGGTCACCAAGATTAGAAATCGGTCAGTTGACGACAACGTAATTTTGTCGTTGGTGACGTCGCGCCGCATAATCTTTAAAATAATTGATTTCATAAGAAACTGTGTCGATTCGGTTCTGTTCTCACCCTTATAGTTCAGCTTTGTACATATGTACATACATATGTATGTATTTGAAGCGAAAAACAAAGTTGTAATCTCTAGTTGAAAAACCCCGATTTTAAAAATTTTGAATTGTGTCATTTTATGATTTAAGGTGCAATATATATCCTCATTTGGAAAAAAAAATATGTTAAACTTTTTCGAGAATTGTTAAACTTTTTGTTGGATTTTGTTAAAAAAAAAATTTCTGTCGTGGCAACACTGAATGCAGGTAAGACATATTTCTGATTTTGTTAGTTCGAATAAAAGCTTTTGATCCGTGTATTTTATTCGGCCTTGAAATTGTTAATAATTTTTGTCGCAAAATGGACTTCGTTTTCAGGATCGGCGCATGAAAGGCCATAAGATACAATGTTTAAAATTAATTCCGTTCAAAATACACTTTCAACCATACCCAGCTACTCCATCTTATTTCAAAAAAAAGTAAAATATTTTCATATAATATATAGCAGGTCGTCATACAAAAAATATTTTAAAAATAATTCTTGTAAATGCCCCATTCTTTTGAAACATTGATTTTATAGATAATTTAAAAAGGATTATGATAGTATAATTTTAAATCCTTATTTTACTGGTATGAGTATTCACGAAGTAAATCGGGCCCAAAAAATATACCTGCTTGCAATTAATAAAACTTTAAGGCGATGAAAATAATATTATATAAAGCAAAATAATAACCTGTTTCTTCAGCCGAGATATTGGGGTTTGAATATGTATGTGATTTACCTAATTCATGAAAAAATCAAAAGTTTCCGAAAAAAAAATTTCAAAATTAAATCCCCGGATACGTGTAAGCTTATTTTATATGGAGAACCAATAAACCGAGTTTCAAGCAAATCGGAGGTGTAAGGTTACAATAGGTGTCCGATTTGTAAAAGAAAGGCCATATGTATATGGGGACGAGTTTGCTATAATAAATATTGGAGGTGCCATAACTTCTTTGTTTATTAATTTACCGTTTGAAAACAACATTTCCATGAATTTCGAACTACTTTCTCTTGGCAAAACAGAAAGGATAATTCATTTCAATTTTAAAAACCGGATGTAAAATAACAAAGTTATAATAAAAAAAACATTTCGGTGGTACTTTGGGGGAATAAAAAAAAACCTTTTTTTTGGAGTCAGTTAACTCTCTCAACATAAGCTTCAAATTAGGGGCGGCCGTTTAAGTGCAAAACCGCGTATCGACCAAGTACAAATCGCGTAAGTAACAGTTTTGCCAAAAATGAGATTTCCCCAAAAATACATTCATGGGCTCCTACCCCATCCATTCATGCAAGAATTTTAACATTGAGACAAAGCGTCAAAATCCTTGTGTGAATGAATGGGGTTGAACCCCAGGAATGTATTTTTGGGGAAATCTAATTTTTAGCATAAATGTCACTTACGCGGTTTGTACTTGGGTCGATACGCGGTTTTGTTGTGACGTTCAAGTTCATGTGACAGTCTGGAAATTTCTTACATATTGTTTTTTTTTACAGCTTATTTATTGCAACATACACAAAAGGATATCATCATACTTATCGTTCAAGAAATCACCCGAACCCACTCGCTTTAGCCCTGACGGCAAGACCAACTAATTTCGTACGTCTCAAATGAAAATAAAAAATTTAAGTGATTTTATGACTAAAAATAAAAGTTAAATTTTAAGCTATTTTTTGATTTTTTCGATGTCATAAGAGCTACGATCCCTGGTTGAAAGCGACACATTTATTCCTCTGAACGACCTGACACGTTACCTGCCAAGTTAAATATTGAAATTAAGAAAAACTAAATGTGCTGCCGAAAGTTTTTTTGATAACATTGAAAATATTGTTGGAAGCATTTTCCATTGCTTGAGAAAAAAAAAATACACAACGTAATCTTGAAAAAATTCGCTGGTTTTCAACATTTTGTATTTATGTATCCACATATGAACAAAATACAAATTTTCATATTTTTTTGTATGTCAAAAATGTAAAAACATGTCTTAAGTGATCATACAAAAATGTATAAAAGAAGAAAGTTTAGAAAATCACAACTGTTGTGTTGATAAAAAAAACCCACAACTATGCGTTTAGAAAATAAAACCACTACTATTTGAAAAATCTTACGAATTCGGAAACAAATAGTGTTTGTTCTGGTTTTTTTGACCGTCTTTATTTTAATACCTTCTTCATTTTTGGACTTTTACTCAGCAATTTTTTTTTTATTTTTTGGTCAGTAAAAGTTCAAAAATGAAGTAGTTATTCAAATACTTTTTGTTTTGAATAAAACCAACCCAGATTTCTTGGTTCAGCTCCTCCCATTCTTCATTCAATTGTTGATTGAGCACAAAACGTTGGTAAAGCAACCCAAACTCGGTCCATTCGCTGTACATTTGTAATTTTAATGTTAAGGTAAAAACATGTGTAGAATAAGAATTGAACCGTACACAGAAGGTTAATCAAAATATAATTTAAAATGCGATGAATACGGAAATAAAAACATCTACTTGGAGTCGCAGTCGAATTCTAACTAAATTATAAGGCCAATAGATTAATAAGAAAGCGGAAAATATAAAGGGGAACTTACTGCATCGAAAGTTTTTTGAAAATAAATTTTATAAGAGACAGAACGAGAATGGCAATATTATACATATAAGAAGGCGCGAAGTTGAGCTTTATGTTGTATACATTTTTTAAAGCGAGAAAAGCTTAACTCACCCAAGGCAGATCTAGGAAGGTAGGCCCGGTGGCGAATTCAGAAATTTCCCATGTATTTTGTTATTGTAATCGGTAGAGTGTAATGTCAAAATGAATGAATTCGCTTGGGGCTCGTCCATTCCTATTGGTCAGGATGTGAATTCGCTTGGATTTTGACATTACACTCTACCTTTGCATATAAAAAAAGTAGTTTCTGAATTCGCCACCGGGCCTACCTTCCTAGATCTGCCTTGAACTCACCATGAAAATTATTAATTCACAATATGGCACATCTCTCAGCCTACGAAACATGCCATTTACACCTTTTCCCAGGCCAACATTCAGGCCTCAATGTCTGAAAATAAAATTGCAACCGCGGATGGCACTGCTAGTTGTTTCCAACCAAACTTTTTTTTCCAATTTGGTTGTTTGGTAGTTTTTTTCTGATTTGGAGTTTTTTAGATAGTTGTAATTATTATAAGAGAAAAAATAAAAATCGAAAAATAATTATTATTGAAAAAAACATATTTTAAAAAACATATTTTAAATAGTTATTTCTAAAAAATTTTTTTTAAGTATTTTCGTAATTATTATGAATGAGAAATTTTGTTTTATATCTTCAAAGACTTTTTTATTGAGACAAATTTGAAAAAAGTCTTTGAGTAATTATTATCCGTAACAAATTGTTTTTTGAGACAAGACACGACCGAAATCATTGTTGCGATTCTAGCTTACTTTTCGGCGAATTTTAGTTCATATATGTATAACTTCTTGCATGACACATAAAAGAAATTATGTGTAGATACCAAATAACCGAATATAGTTTTAACATGTAAAATACAGACATTTTTTCTATGAATAGAGCGCATAACATTTTAAGGCAATGTCCTAAAGTTAACAGAATTTATACTCATTTCTGATTTAAGGAAATTGCATCATATACCTTCAATTACTTGTTTCAAGGTCTATCTTCCTTATGTTTTAAGAAGTTTTTTCTTTAAAAATAGGAAAATGTCCTTACTTTTTAGCTAAGTACCGAACTTCTTTTTCGAGCGAAATTTTTAGAATTAAATTTTACTAGGCGGCAACCTTATTCAACCATTTTCGTAATTTCTTCTCTTTTACATTCGCATTCGCTTGAAATGAGAGACAGTGACATTAGAAGAACGCGCCAAATATGGAAATCATGATAAATGTAATTTTAATACATACATATATTTAACGTTTAATTTTTGTGGAATTCCATCATCACTGTGGTTCCTGCCAGTTAATGTATAATAAATTGTATTTTAGGTGTTCCAAACTAGTACTAAGTATGTAGGCATATGCAATTACAAAATTTTTCATTTATAATTACTTGTAATTTTTGTTTAAAAATTTCCAATTACTGATACTTGTAATTGTAATTGAAAAACTTCAAATACAATTGAAAAGGGCACATCTCGAATTTTTTGGGGGTTCATCAAACCAACATAAAATAATAGTACACATATCACAAAATTTAACATACTAATATTTTTATACCTTTCGATTGCTAATATTCTCGTAAATATAATTCAATAATATTTTTTTGCAATAGTTATACTTGGTTAGAAAATAAAGAGTTTTTTCATTTCCTGTAAAGATCAATGTTCCGAAATTGATGATTCAACTGCATGTGATTGCCATCGAAAAGGTATCAATTACAAGTAATTGTGATTGAAATGCATCAATTTCATGTTAGCCTACTGTTATGACCCACCCACTTTGATTTTTATGCTCAAAATACATAATTGTGTATGCACCTAGATGTAAGTATTTATTAGCTTAGGAATGCGCCAACACCTCAGAAATTTAACTAATTCAATAGAAAACAAAGAGCAAATAAAAAACGACAGGAAATTCATTCTTCAATTACATACCCAGAAAAAATCGTGTGAAATCAACCAAAAATCAACCAATTTTGTGCTTAATTTTTTTCAACACGATGCTTAATGTATACCATCCTGTAAACGTATAAATAAAAAAAAACATTTAAGACATGAAATATATTCGCGTAGGGTGTCAAAGTTGTACAGACCGATAGGCGAGTGTGCAGACCAAAATTTTGGTTTGCACTCAAGTGTGCAGAAAATGGTTGCCAGAGTATGTAGTACATATATATTTATTTTCTCAATAGATCTCTACATATCGTAAGATTTATTGGCAAAGTGGAGATAATGGGTCGTATTAATAAACAAAAAGCAATTGCTATTTCTCAAATTTTTTGTAATTTGACAAAAATTTGTATGAAAAAACTTTCAAAATTTGAGAAAAGGGCTTGAAAAATTAATTGCTTTTTTATTAATATAATCTAATATTTTGATAATCGCCAAAAAAGTCGCCATCGCCAATTTTCATAAATTGGTCGCCAAAGTTTGTAAAAAATCGCCAATTTGGCGACAAATCGCCAGTACTGGCAAGCCTGACGACGCAACAAACGCGCAATATTGCACAATATATCGATGCTTGTGCAATATAATCAATTTATCTATTATCGATCTATTATAGATCAGCTTTAATTCTTTATCGTCGATATGTTATTTTCTTTATTTGTTTAAAAATTCTGAGCTCGCGCGCCCCTTGTAACTACGCGCCCCTAGGCAAGTGCCTAGTTTGCCTTGGGGATAATCCGCCTCTGATCACATGCAGTTGAATCATCAATTTCGGAACATTGATCTTTACAGGAAATGAAAAAACTTTATTTTCTAACCAAGTATAACTATTGCAAAAAAATATTATTGAATTATATTTACGAGAATATTAGCAATCGAAAGGTATAAAAATATCAGTATGTTAAATTTTGTGATATGTGTATTATTTTATGTTGGTTTGATGAACCCAAAAAATTCGAGATGTGCCCTTTTCAATTGTATTTGAAGTTTTTCAATTACAATTACAAGTATCAGTAATTGGAAAGTTTTAAACAAAAATTACAAGTAATTATAAACGAAAAATTTTGTAATTGCATATGCCTATATCTAATACATACATACATACATACTTAATACTAGTTTGGAACACCTAAAATACAATTTATTATACATTAACTGACAGGAACCACAGTGATGATGGAATTCCAGAAAAATTAAACCTTAAATATCTGTATGTATTAAAATTACATTTAACATGACATCCATATTTGGCGCGTTCTTCTAATGTCACTGTCTCTCATTTCAAGCGAATGCGAATGTAAAAGAGAAGAAATTACGAAAACGGTTGAATAAGGTTGCCGCCTACTAAAATTTAATACTAAAAATTTCACTCGAAAAAGAAGTTCGGTACTTAGCTAAAAAGTAAGGACATTTTCCTATTTTGTAGGAAGAAACGTAATTTAAAAAAAAAAAAAAAACTTCTTAAAACATAGCGAAGATAGACCTTAAGACATATAAATGAAGGTACCTGAGGCAATTTCCTTAAATGTAAAAGATAAATTACGAAAACGGCTGAATACGGTTGCTGCATAGTAAAATTTACACATCTATTCCGGTTTACGATCCACTTTCATCGGAGGTGAATCGGATCAAATGGCATTCTGCAATTCGATTGACGTCCGATGAACTTCAGATTTTTTCGAAGTTCGGAAATCGGAATTCTGGTTCACGATGGAATGGATTTTTGACAGTTTATCGGAGCGATTCTCTCCGTCAGCTTTTGTGTGTCGGAGGCAATAGAAATTTTGATTATTTTTGGAAATATTACCAATTTAATGTAATTAAACTATGATTTTTAAATTTATGCAACATTATTATACAAAACGGGCTTGGTTTAGCTATGCTACTGGCCTTTTCTTTGCAAAATAAGTGAACTAAAGGAATCTGCTTTAGTACAATAGACTGAATTGAGGGAAATAAGTACAAGGAGTTTCAATGTATTGAACTTTTATTTAATAATAAAATTTATTTTCCTTTTATTATTATTTTTTAATAAAAGCTTCTGAAAATAATTTTAATTGTGTATTATTACTACGATTATGTGATATGAGTGGGTATCGCAACTCGGGCATAATTTCTGTGCCAGGATGTACTCCTTTAAGCATTTTTGCCTGATTGTGTCTTTTTAAAGATTTAAAATACCGCCATGCGACATGATTTACAAACATTTGCACGAGAAACTAACAAATCGAAGAAACGTGCTCACTTTCTATGTCCGTTCATGCTCGACGCGTCCTGGCGAGTCACAAAATTCCTGCTACACGACATGTACATATTCATGATTTGATTGATCGCAACCTGGATCTCAAATTTGCTTTTATGTTTTGCGATCCATAAAAACTTTTTGATATGCGACCAGTGTTGAGCGTCATCCATGGATTGCATCAGTATAACATATTACTATAAATAGTGTAAAACAGCCCAACTGCTAGAGGTTTTCGCATGAAACTTTGTGGGAATAAGCCGTAAATGTTATTTCCACTAAAGTTGGCATTTTCATTGCCATTGAGTTCATGGAGTCTAGTTTTTTTCATAATTGAAAATTACTAATACTTAGTTAAGGTGGAAATCGCAATAATGTACCACTGGTGTTAAGGGAAAATTTGTATATAATGAACCACGATCCTATCACAGATCATAAAAAAGTCGCTCCCGCCGGACGATTATAGTACAAGAGATATTCCTTGTTAAAGCAATGTGTGTGTAGGAGCCTTTTTGTGTCACTGGCCTTCGGCCGCGCTCTAAAAAAACCTTAGCTGGCAGAATTCTCATTTTGGAGAACTTTAATATTATAATTTAAGAATAGTTGAAAGGGTTAAAGGTAGATGAATTATCATCCAAAGAATATTTCCTGAAAGTTTCACAGAAAAATTCCCAGTAGTTTGTAAATAAATAAAATTGGTTCATTCTATCCAAGCTTAGCCGGTGTTAATTTCCGAATTATAAGGTATTCTCGCATGAAACTTGGTGACAGTATTCTATAAATGCCGTTTTCATATATGTTGGCACTTTTTTTTTATAATGCAATATTTTAAAAAATTGAATTAAAATTAATGTCCAAATTCCTTTGTTCTTCCATTTATTTTTCCAATAAAAAAAGCTGCTGCAGCAATGGAATCCATTTTTTAACCATTTAATATATTCTTTCTGAAAATTTAATCCAAAACTTACTGAAAATATAAATTTGCTGTCAAAAATACAAATGTGCTGTCAAAAAATACATATAATTTCGCATAAACGCTACCTAACACTGATTCGAACATAGTTTAACACTTAACAACACTTATGTTCGAAACGTCGTAAACCAGAATACCAATTTTCGGTTTGTCGTAGCAGTCGTCGTCGCCGCGATAAAGTTCCGAGGGATTGCAGAATAGCTGTGTTAATGCTAAAACTTTCACTCAAAAAAGGTAGTTCGATATTTAGCTAAAAACATTTTCCTATTTTGTAGGAAGAAACGTAATTTTTAAAGAAAAAACTTCTTAAAACATAAGGAAGATAGACCTTAAAACAAGTAATTGAAGGTATATGATGCAATTTCCTTAAATCAGAAATGAGTATAAATTCTGTTAACTTTAGGACATTGCCTTAAAATGTTATGCGCTCTGTTCATAGAAAAAATTTCTGTGTTTTACATGTTAAAACTACATTCGGTTATTTAGTATCTACACATAATTTCTCTTATGTTTTATGCAGGAAGTTATACATATATGAACTAAAATTCGTCGAAAAGTAAGCTAGAATCGCAACAATGATTTCGGTCGTGTCTTGTGCGAAGTAAGTACTTATGTTTTGTTTTTCTTATTTTTTTTTTGTGTTGTTTCTTCCTCTTGTCTTTTTTTCCTTGTATTTTTTTGGATGTCTTCTTTTCATTTTGCTTTCTTACACTTTATTTGCAGTATTAAAAAAATCTCAAAACTAGTACAGAAATAAAGTAATTAATCCGATTTGTATTAAGTACAACATGTACTCGTTTTGTCCTTAAATTTCTATGGATGTTCCTAATTTTTAGGAAATCACCCTTTTCAGTGTTGATTGTCACTTTTATAATTATCTTTTTGATTGAAGAAATTATCCAATTTCTACGTACAAAACCCCAAATCAGGGAAAAACTACAAAACAACAAAATTCGAAAAAAAAAACAGTTTGGTTTGAAACAACCAGCAGTTGTACGTGTGGTTGCAATTTTATTTTCAGCAGTGAGGCCTGAATGTTGGCCTGGGAAAAGGCAAGGCAGATTTACAGACGCACGGGCGAATCCAGAAATTTATAGTATATTTGTTATTGTAATTGGTGGAGTGTAAAGTCAAAATGATATTTCGCCTCGGTTAAAATCAGAATTCGCTTGGGAATCGCCCATTCCTATTTGCCATGATGTGAATCCGCTTTGATTTTGCCATTCCGCTCTACCCAAGGCAAATTCATTATGGTAATGGCACGGCGAATTCTGCAATATTCGCCTCGATTCGCTTTAAGTTTTTGTCCATCAAAATGTCAAACTCAAAGTAAAATTTTTCCTTGTTTGACATTCTCCTGTATTCTTCTGTACACGGTGAATTAAAAACGAGAAGAAGAAGAAGTCATCTCTGCACGTACCATAAGAATGAATTTGCCTTGGCTCTACCCTTGAAAATAAAATAAGTAGTTTCTGAATTCGCCCGTGCGCCTACCTTTCTAGATCTGCCTTGGGAAAAAAGAGAAAATGGTAAATTTCGTAGGCTGAGAGATGTGCCATATTGTGAATTATACATTTTGATGGTGAGTTAAGTTATTCTCGCTTTAAAAAATGCATACAACAAAAGCTCAACTCACGCATTTTTATATGTAATATATTGACCATGGTTCAATAATAGAAGGTGTTCGCAGTACGATGTACGTACATACACTCCATGTAAATTTTTTGTGTATTCTGTGGTGCTTCTGTCAAAATCATAGCCCGCCATTGTAGAAATCATATTGCGCCAAGATCAAAATTGACATAAGTTTGACATAAGCACCACAATATGAATAAAAAAAGTAGAAAAAAGTTAGCAAACAGCTGTTTTGTAGGTTAACCTTCTATAAATTAGCCTTGATATTGACATTAGCTTTGTTCAATAACTCAAAGTTTTAATTGCTTTTACAAATAGTTACGAATTTTATGTTCAATAACCCAAAAAATTTGCAAAAGAGACCCAAATTGGGAGAGTAAGACTTCGAGAGAGTTGAAAATAGTTGCAAGTAAAATTTTCACTTGCAACTACTTGCAGCTTTAAAAAAATAGAAGCGTCAAAAACATATGATCACAAAAATTGCAATTGGAAATATGCCAACATTTTAATCGCAAATTTCTAATTGCATACTAAATAAATTAGCGCAAAAAGGAATCTTGACGATGTTGTGGAATATCCAAAGTAGATTTTCGTCTTCCTAATTCAGATATTTACATTCATTTTCAATTTCAAACATTTCAATTACAACCTAACCTAAAAATCAAATTGTGAAAACAGCGCATCAGCTGTTTACTTGCAAATGTTTACGATTTTGTGTTCAATAACTTTGGTTCATAATTTTCTCTTTTACTCGTTTTTACTCTTAATTTGTCACTGGTGCTCTTGTTGCAAGTAAAGTTGTTGAACAAAGCTATTCTCGTTCTGTCTCTTGTTCTCTTCTCCGCTTTCTTTCTCTTTTCCGCTTTCTTATTAATCATGGCCAATAATCTATATGGTCGCAGCAGGTAAAAGAAAATACGCGATTACCGTTCGACGGCCGTATATAAGAATGTCAAAAACAGAAAAAACGCCAGCGAATATACAAGCGAACACACAAGCTGTTTTCACGTATAACACGTGCAAGTGGACAAAATCAAAACAAAAGGCGATAATTTGAAAGCTTACGATTACAAAAACAAAATAGCCTTTCCGTATTGCGTCGACCATTTTAAATAATTTGGTCATGTTATTAATTTAATTGGCCTTATAATTTAGTTAAAATTCGACTGCGATGTTTTTATTTCCATATTCATCGCATTTTAAATTATATTTTGATTAACCATGTTTTTACTTTACCATTAAAATTAAAAATTTATAGCGAATGGACCGAGTTTGGGTTGCTTTACCAACGTTTTGTGCACAATCAACAATTGAATGAAGAATGGGAGGAGCTGAACCAAGAAATCTGGGTTGGTTTTATTCAAAAGAAAAAGTATTTGAATAACTACTTCATTTTTGAGCTTTTACTGACCAAAAAATATAAAAAAATTGCTGAGTAAATGCCCAAAAATGAAGAAGGCATTAAAATAAAAACAGTCAAAAAACCAAAACAAAAACTATTTGTTTCCGAATTCGCAAGAGTTTTCAAATAGTATCGGTTTTATTTTCCAAACGCATAGTTGTGCTTTTTTTTTTCTCAACAAAACCGTTGTGATTTTCTAAACTTTCTTCTTTTATAAATTTTTGTATGGTCACTTAAGACATGTTTTTACATTTTGGACATACAAAAAAATATAAAAATTTGTATTCTGTTCATAT
This sequence comes from Urophora cardui, assembly GCA_960531455.1. NCBI lineage: Eukaryota > Metazoa > Arthropoda > Insecta > Diptera > Tephritidae > Urophora > Urophora cardui. The sequence goes on along the minus strand of OY482673.1, from coordinate 91,698,345 downwards.
GTGCGTACATTAATACAAAATGTTGGAAACCAGCGAATTTGTTCAAGATTACGTAAGGTAATTTTTTTTGTCAAACAATGGAAAATGCTTCCCACAATATTTTCAATGTTATCAAAAAAACTTTTGGCAGCATATTTAGTTTTTCTTAATTTTAATATTTAAATTGGCAGGTAACGTATCAGGTCGTTCAGAAGAATAAATGTGTCGCTCACAACTAGGGATCGTAACTCTTATGACATCGAAAAAATCAAAAAATAACCCCTAAGTTTTTACTTTTAATTTTTAAATAAAAAAATAACATAAAATTTCACTTTTATTTTTAGTCGGAAAATCTCTTAAATTTTTATTTTCTTTTGAGGCGTACGAATTTAGTTGGTTTTGCCGTCAGGGCTATAGCGAGTGGGTTAGAATGAGCTAATAGTCTCGTTTTGTATGATGCATACTTTCTGACTTCTTGAGCGATAAGTAGGTATCTCTAGATCACGATGTAGTCGTTCGTTCGTGACGTGCATTTAAAATCATTCTAAGGGGTTTCGATTGGAATCTTTGCAGAATTTCTATATTTGAGTTTTCTGCGGTTCCCCGGCAATGAAAGTAATGTGAAAGAAAGAGATAGAACATCCACACATTTCTGCGTATACCTCAGCTTTTTCCCAAACGCTTTCAAAAACTAATGGAGAAAATTCCGACTTCTAAGGTATAGTGCTATGGCATATCTAAGGGCTTATATGTATATGACATACTGTTCTAGCTGGGTGCTAGCGGGCGAATAGCCAAATCGTCTAAAGTTGTAATAAGATATTTTTTTATTCAACCTTTGCAAATTTAATAGCTGACTGTAGCCTTTCATTCCCATATAATTGGCACTTGAGAATGCTCTGTTTACCATTATACTGATTTACCTGATTTCCGCTAAGCAGCGCCATTTTCATTTGTTGGTGTCTTTGCACTAAACGCTCTAACAACAGTTAGATGATTTTTTGTCCTGCACTGTTCTATACCAGGATCCACTAATTACAGATGGTCGTGGTAAATGGGCAACAACAACATTTACCGTTACGTACTAATCTGTCAAATGCAAAAACACGCCATTTTCTTTGTTTTGTGCAATTTACGATTTTATTTTATTTTTTTAATGAAAATATAATTATCAGCACAGAAATCACACAAATAAGTGCATAATAATATAATAACAGCCGCAGAAAAATTAGTTGCAGAAGCGAAAGCAAAACAATAGCTTAATTTCTTATTATACTAGCAGCTAGCTGTGAAGTGAGCAAAATGGAAAGAAGTACGCCCATAAAGGGCGAAACGAAGAGAAAATTAAGAAACGGAAAAATAGTAAAAATTGGCGGTTAATAATTTAAATATTATTTTGGACTGTTAATGGTTATTTTTTCTAAAAAAAAAACTTTCATTTTCATTATTTCTATTTCAAAAATTCAAAAAATTGCAGAAGTAGTAAAACCAAAATTATTTATTTATTTTTTTCAACAGCTGTTCCTTACTTTGCCAGCAAATAATTTCAGCTAGTGAAAATTTTACTACCCATTAAACACTGAAAAAAAATATCAAACGTTTGAGAAAATATTGTTTCTAAAGTTGAGAATCAGCATATATATAATTTGAAACTAAACATATTTTCAAGTACTTTTTGGTTGCTTGTTTTCCGACAGGGTAGGAATATGATGTATTGTGGAAAGATCTTCCGTCATCCCTTGTCAAGTTTGGTTTGGAGACAAACTCATATTTTCAAGTGTTCATCAAACATTGTTTATCAATTTTAGATTAACTTACAACACATTTGAAAAAAAAAACTTGTTTCGTATTTTGTACTAATTCACACATTTCAACATGTGAAGGTTTGAAGGAACGAAGAAATTTCGTGTGTTTACAATTTCAGTCAGCGTTCGTTGTTCTACTCGAGCAGTCCCTTAACGGTTGAAATGATGATGGTTGAAAATGATTGTGTGTAATAATGATTCTGTATTTCTTACTCTTATTTTATTTCTTTGTGACTTTTTGTGAAGTTACACAAAATTGAATAAAAACATATGTAGTTGGTTTCCGATATGTGTGTATGTATATATATTAAAATGAAAAACATCACATAAGCGTACAATATGTAATACATACATATGTACATCTATTTATTCCATTCCATTTCTACGCTCACACCACAAACTCTCTCACTCTCACTATCCCTCAACTTTTTCTGCACTCTAGAGAACATATATGTAATACATACATACATCTATTGATTGCATTCCATTTCGTACCACCTTTGAAATGGGTTTGAGAAAATGGAAATTATCAAATTAAAAATCAGCCCAAAATCCCATACTAAAAATGAGCCTTTTTGTTTGAGAACGCTATCAGGGGAAATTTGAGGTGCATTTGATAACAAACGTTTGATATTTGACAATAGGGTTGCTTCTCAAATGAACCTCAAATTGAAAATGAAGAAAAATGTTTATTGGGTAGCTAAAATTTGAAGCTGCCTATGGCTCTCCTCTGCTTTTTTTTTACTCAAAAAACGATTTGCCAGCCGAAACTTGGCTAACTATTCATAACTAGCTAATAAGAAACGAACCTAATAATGGCTGAAAATTTGACCCGTCTGTACATCAGGTGATTAATAAATAAGAAGCGAAACTTTATTTAATTTCACCATATATTATTTCACCATGGTTCTATATTCACGCGTAGTGATGGGTAGGGATGGCAAAAAAAATTTAATAATCGATTAACCGTTTTTTAGGTTAATCGAAAGGGTTCGATTATTAATCGCGAATAATCGTAGGGAATTAACCGATTATAACCGTTTTTCGATTACAATTACTGATAAATTAAGAGCCTATACACACTTGCGACTCAATCGATTTAGTCGAATGTTGATTTGCATGGGAATGTATGGAAGCATTCACACTACATTCAATTAGTTGTACAACTGAAACAGTTGGATTTGCAGCCCAATTTCATTCCAACTGAAACAGTTGTACAACTGCTTGATCAGCAAGGCGCCCTTCTACGTATTCACACTTGAGACAATTTAGTCGAACGACTACAACAACAACAGTGATATTCGTAGTGGAAAGAGTTGCCATGCTGACAGCACTACTTTTATTTCACTTTTGGTAAACTGTAGAGATTGAATATTTCAATTAATATTTTCAAAATGTTTAAAAACAAAAGGTTCGTTTCTTATTAACTACACCATTTCCAGATGGATTTTAGAAAGCGTTAACTGGATTTTAGAAAGGGGAAATTGGATTTTAGAAATGTCAATTGGATTTTAGAAAGGGGAAATTGGATTTTAGAAATGTCAATTGGATTTTACGTACTAATCTGTCAAATGCAAAAACACGCCATTTTCTTTGTTTTGTGCAATTTACGATTTTATTTTATTTTTTTAATGAAAATATAATTATCAGCACAGAAATCACACAAATAAGTGCATAATAATATAATAACAGCCGCAGAAAAATTAGTTGCAGAAGCGAAAGCAAAACAATAGCTTAATTTCTTATTATACTAGCAGCTAGCTGTGAAGTGAGCAAAATGGAAAGAAGTACGCCCATAAAGGGCGAAACGAAGAGAAAATTAAGAAACGGAAAAATAGTAAAAATTGGCGGTTAATAATTTAAATATTATTTTGGACTGTTAATGGTTATTTTTTCTAAAAAAAAAACTTTCATTTTCATTATTTCTATTTCAAAAATTCAAAAAATTGCAGAAGTAGTAAAACCAAAATTATTTATTTATTTTTTTCAACAGCTGTTCCTTACTTTGCCAGCAAATAATTTCAGCTAGTGAAAATTTTACTACCCATTAAACACTGAAAAAAAATATCAAACGTTTGAGAAAATATTGTTTCTAAAGTTGAGAATCAGCATATATATAATTTGAAACTAAACATATTTTCAAGTACTTTTTGGTTGCTTGTTTTCCGACAGGGTAGGAATATGATGTATTGTGGAAAGATCTTCCGTCATCCCTTGTCAAGTTTGGTTTGGAGACAAACTCATATTTTCAAGTGTTCATCAAACATTGTTTATCAATTTTAGATTAACTTACAACACATTTGAAAAAAAAAACTTGTTTCGTATTTTGTACTAATTCACACATTTCAACATGTGAAGGTTTGAAGGAACGAAGAAATTTCGTGTGTTTACAATTTCAGTCAGCGTTCGTTGTTCTACTCGAGCAGTCCCTTAACGGTTGAAATGATGATGGTTGAAAATGATTGTGTGTAATAATGATTCTGTATTTCTTACTCTTATTTTATTTCTTTGTGACTTTTTGTGAAGTTACACAAAATTGAATAAAAACATATGTAGTTGGTTTCCGATATGTGTGTATGTATATATATTAAAATGAAAAACATCACATAAGCGTACAATATGTAATACATACATATGTACATCTATTTATTCCATTCCATTTCTACGCTCACACCACAAACTCTCTCACTCTCACTATCCCTCAACTTTTTCTGCACTCTAGAGAACATATATGTAATACATACATACATCTATTGATTGCATTCCATTTCGTACCACCTTTGAAATGGGTTTGAGAAAATGGAAATTATCAAATTAAAAATCAGCCCAAAATCCCATACTAAAAATGAGCCTTTTTGTTTGAGAACGCTATCAGGGGAAATTTGAGGTGCATTTGATAACAAACGTTTGATATTTGACAATAGGGTTGCTTCTCAAATGAACCTCAAATTGAAAATGAAGAAAAATGTTTATTGGGTAGCTAAAATTTGAAGCTGCCTATGGCTCTCCTCTGCTTTTTTTTTACTCAAAAAACGATTTGCCAGCCGAAACTTGGCTAACTATTCATAACTAGCTAATAAGAAACGAACCTAATAATGGCTGAAAATTTGACCCGTCTGTACATCAGGTGATTAATAAATAAGAAGCGAAACTTTATTTAATTTCACCATATATTATTTCACCATGGTTCTATATTCACGCGTAGTGATGGGTAGGGATGGCAAAAAAAATTTAATAATCGATTAACCGTTTTTTAGGTTAATCGAAAGGGTTCGATTATTAATCGCGAATAATCGTAGGGAATTAACCGATTATAACCGTTTTTCGATTACAATTACTGATAAATTAAGAGCCTATACACACTTGCGACTCAATCGATTTAGTCGAATGTTGATTTGCATGGGAATGTATGGAAGCATTCACACTACATTCAATTAGTTGTACAACTGAAACAGTTGGATTTGCAGCCCAATTTCATTCCAACTGAAACAGTTGTACAACTGCTTGATCAGCAAGGCGCCCTTCTACGTATTCACACTTGAGACAATTTAGTCGAACGACTACAACAACAACAGTGATATTCGTAGTGGAAAGAGTTGCCATGCTGACAGCACTACTTTTATTTCACTTTTGGTAAACTGTAGAGATTGAATATTTCAATTAATATTTTCAAAATGTTTAAAAACAAAAGGTTCGTTTCTTATTAACTACACCATTTCCAGATGGATTTTAGAAAGCGTTAACTGGATTTTAGAAAGGGGAAATTGGATTTTAGAAATGTCAATTGGATTTTAGAAAGGGGAAATTGGATTTTAGAAATGTCAATTGGATTTTAGAAAGCGTTAAAAGGATTTTAGAAAACAAAATTGGATTTTTGAAAGCTTGAATTGGATTTCAGAATGTGCGTTTAAAATAAATTTTACACAGAATTTTTCGAATAGAAATTCTTTATTGCGTATGAAAGTATAAATTAATAATTATATAAATTTTCGAAAATCCAATTTACAGTTTCTAAAGTCCAATTTCCCTTTTCTAAACTCAAATCGACATTTCTAAAATCCAATTTTCCCTTTCTAAAATCCATTTGGCTATTCTAAAATCTAATTTCCCCTTTCTAAAATCAAATTGACATTTCTAAAATCTAATTTCCCCTTTCTAAAATCCAATTGACATTTCTAAAATCCAATTTCCCCTTTCTAAAATCCAATTGACATTTCTAAGATCCAATTTCCCCTTTCTAAAATCCAGTTGACGCTTTCTAAAATCCATCTGGAAATGGTGTAGTTATAGACAAGAATTATCTAACTAAGGATATTTACTTCCGTTTTCATATGTTTCTTGATATTGTTGTTCTCTTCAAATGTCATTAATCGCATTTTAAAATAGAAATAATGAAAATGAAATTTCATGAAAATTATTAATGGCTGATTTTTACTATTTTTCCGTTTCTTGTACTTCTGTTCGTTTCGCCTTTATGAGCGTAATTCCTTCCGTTTTTCTCTTTTCATTTACTTGACAGCTAGTTGCTAGTTTAATAAGAAACAAAGCCAAACAATGTATGCACTTTTTGTTTATTTTATTGTTTTTTATTTATTAATAAAGTTGACAGCTGACAAGAAGGTGCTTTCATGTAAGAATGCAGATAAACTTTAACAATTTAATACTTCATCACTTTATATGAAGACCACTAATGTAAAATTTGCTGAGTAAAATGTGAACATTGGCAACACTATGTCATTGTCAATCGCACGACTATTTAGTCTCAAGTGTGAATAGCTGCCACCGATTCGACTAAATAGTTGGAGTAGTGTGAATACAACAGTCCAATTCGACCAAATCGATTGAGTCGCAAGTGTGTATAGGCTCTAATACGTAGTACCCCAAGAGGACAAACAAGCTAATTTGTATACATACTATGTATGTGTGTTCGTTTTTATTATAATAATAAAAAATCGTAATTTCAGCGAAAAAATCGTCAATACTAAAAACACGTAAAAAACAAAAAAGTGTCGGCTTTCCACTAAGAAAGCGCACAACGAAAAAAAAATTACTTTTTCAGGGGCTCTCAGATATCTCAAAACTGAAATCAAAACTTGCAGGAAGTTTACAGTTTACGAGATAATTGTCGTTAAGGTTAGATGGATCCATAGATATTACCCCAGAGAATTATGTCGGCTCAGGATTATTTTTTTTAAAGCGCGGCTGAAGGCCGCCAATGCAAAATATTGTTCTACACACATACATATATGCATTTTCTCGTTTTAATACGTGCTTTTATCCCGGAAATAAATCGTAGTTTTCTTGTTTTGTTTGGTAAATTTTAAAATCTTAACAACAAATATCTTGTAAACTACAAGCCTCCGGAAATTTTTGATTTCAGTTCCAAGTCCTGTGAGAGCCCCTCGACCCCCCTGAAAAAGTCATTTATTTCGGGGCGTTGTTCCTTAATGGAAAATTTTCCCAAAAACAATTTTAAGTAGGTACGAATTAATACAAATTCGTATATAAATGAAATCATATTTAAAAAAAGCTGTGCACATTTATCTGCACATTGCGCTTACTTAAATAACATCATCAATTATTCATTAATACTAACATTTTGCCTTGAAAAATAATTTACAAAATATAAGGATTTATTTCATGAAGATAACCATTTAATTTTTGTACTGAGATGGTTTAAATTTTTAATAATGCCACTTTCCTTAAAAAAATATACAATAAACGAAAAAATCGTCATTTATTGAGAAAAATCGTCAATACGGCAACGCTGGCTGGAGGGAACGTATATTGCGATTTTTTGGATATACTCACAAAACTGACGTAGGTAACTGAATTCGGACTCGAATGAAAAGGCGGTAATTCTCGATTATTTCCTTTCGATTATTTTCGACTTTTCCTCTAAAGGTTAATCGAAAAAATAATCAAAAGGAAAAAACCGATACATTTTAACCGTTAACCGAAAGAAATTAACCGATTATAATCGTTTTTCCGGTTATAGTTGCCATCCCTAGTGATAGGCGAGTCCGAGATGTGTTATTCGATTTCCTCGATTGTTGAAACATCTCGAATGCTCTCGATGGTTTTCATTCGTATTCGAGCCAAGTCGTAAATGGCCGTCAGTAGAAACAATCGCTAAAACAAGAGCTGTTAAACTATTGATAGTCACGACCACGATAGTCCTAAGGGTGACTATCGATACTATCGATAGTATCGACACATTTTATATATTTTTTTCAAATCCATTTATTTTTTGCTGCCTTACTTTTAAAAGTACAAACTGACTTTACAATTCATTAAAATTTTTTGTAAGAATAATAACACATCGACTGTTTTTGGTTTTAAACTCGACCGCCTATCACTTACAATTAAACTAGCTTTACTGAACATGCGTTCAGACTCTACAGATGATACCGGGATACAAAAAAAATTTTTTTGTCAGATCAGGCAGAGGCTCAAACTGATTTTCTAACACCTGAAAAAACCTCGAGTAAAATTTTGTGATATGTGTATTATTTTATGTTGGTTTGATGAACCCAAAAAATTCGGGATGTGCCCTTTTCAATTGTATTTGAAGTTTTTCAATTACAATTACAAGTATCAATTACAAGTAATTATAAATGAAAAATTTTGTAATTGCATATGCCTATATCTAATACATACATACATACATACTTAGTACTACACCTTTTTCAGTTGAAATTCAGAATTTCCATTTGAAATTCAGAAAGTTACATTTGAAATACAGAAATTCCATTTGAAATTCAGAAAATTGCATTTGAAATTCAGAAAATTACAATTGAAATTCAGAAAATTATATTTGAAATTCAGAAAATTCCATTTGAAATTCGGAAACCTCCTCACAGTACTCAAGAAGTTTTCTGAATTTCAATTGTAATTTTCTGAATTTCAAATGTAACTTTCTAAATTTCAAATGTAATTTTCTGAATTTCAAAAGTAATTTTCCGAATTTCAATTGTAATTTTCTGAATTTCAAATGCAATTTTCTGAATTTCAAATGGAAGTTCTGAATTTCAATTGTAATTTTCTGAATTTCAAATGGAAATTCTGAATTTCAATTGTAATTTTCTGAATATCAATTGGAACTTTCTGAATTTAAACTGAAAATGGTGTAGTTTGGAACACCTAAAATACAATTTATTATACATTAACTGGCAGGAACCACAGTGATGATGGAATTCCACAAAAATTAAACGTTAAATATATGTATGTATTAAAATTACATTTAACATGATTTCCATATTTGGCGCGTTCTTCTAATGTCACTGTCTCTCATTTCAAGCGAATGCGAATGTAAAAGTGAAATTACGAAAACGGTTGAATAAGGCTGCCGCCTACTAAAATTTTATACTAAAATTTCACTCGAAAAAGAAGTTCGGTACTTAGCTAAAAAGTAAAGACATTTTCCTATTTTGTAGGAAGAAACGTAATTTTTAAAGAAAAAAACATCTTAAAACATAGCGAAGATAGACCTTAAAACATATAAATGAAGGTACCTGAGGCAATCTCCTTAAATGTAAAAGATAAATTACGAAAACGGTTGAATACGGTTGCTGCCTAGTAAAATTTAATGCTAAAACTTTCACTCAAAAAAGGTAGTTCGATATTTAGGAAACGTAATTTTTAAAGAAAAAACTTCTTAAAACATAAGGAAGATAGACCTTAAAACAAGTAATTGAAGGTATATGATGCAATTTCCTTAAATCAGAAATGAGTATAAATTCTGTTAACTTTAGGACATTGCCTTAAAATGTTATGCGCTCTGTTCATAGAAAAAATGTCTGTGTTTTACATGTTAAAACTACATTCGGTTATTTAGTATCTACACATAATTTCTCTTATGTTTTATGCAGGAAGTTATACATATATGAACTAAAATTCGTCGAAAAGTAAGCTAGAATCGCAACAATGATTTCGGTCGTGTCTTGTGCGAAGTAAGTACTTATGTTTTGTTTTTTATTTTTTTTTTGTGTTGTTTCTTCCTCTTGTCTTTTTTTCCTTGTATTTTTTTGGATGTCTTCTTTTCATTTTGCTTTCTTACACTTTATTTGCAGTATTAAAAAAATTTCAAAACTACACCTTTTTCAGTTTATATTCAGAAAGTTACAATTTATATTCAGAAAATTACAATTGATATTCAGAAAGTTACAATTCATATTCAGAATTTCCATTTCATATTCAGGAAGTTGAAATTCATATTCAGAATTTCCATTTCATATTCAGAAAATTAAAATTCATATTCAGAAAGTTACAGTTTATATTCAGAAATTTACAATTGATATTCAGAAAAATACAATTGATATTCAGAAATTCCATTTGATATTCAGAAAGTTGCAGTTAATATTCAGAAAATTACAATTGATATTCAGAAAGTTACAATTCATATTCAGATAGTTGCAATTCATATTCAGAATGTTCATTTCATATTCAGAAAGTTACAATTGATATTCAGAAAATTAAAATTCATATTCAGAAAATTACAATTGATATTCAGAAAATTAAATTTGATATTCAGAAAATTAAAATTGTTATTCAGAAAATTAAAATTGATATTCAGAAAATTACAATTGATATTCAGAAAATTTCACTGTACGAGTGTAAATTTTATATTGTATACATATGTATGTGCTGCTCATGGCAATTCCCAAGCTCTGCGCAATATGCAGAGCTTCAATTGATGGTAAGTATTTCAACTTGAGCAAGCTTTTCAGAACCTTTTTCACAATTCATTTTTTTCCAGACACCGAAGATATTGAAAGGAGCACTTACAAGTCTTACTCCTTGATGGACAGGGAGCGCATTGTCAATGCCGCTAACAAAGGGGAGGATTGGCCAACCCTAGCCAAATCGCTGGGCATCGCCTACAAAACGGCTTACACTTGGGCTGTAAGTGGAAGACCGGAAAAACCAAGTGCCGGCGGTAAAAGGCCGCGAAAGCTCACAGCAGATCAGGTTGAGCAGGTGCTAACCTGGCTGGAAGGTAATTGTAGCCTTACCCTTCGCCAAATACTTAACATTATTTTTTTACACTTTCTACATACATATATTGTTACTATGTAAATATTTTGCGTTGTATGAAAATAAAGAATTACAATGTTCGTTGCCGTGTTTATTTGTGGAAAGGTTTTTCATTTCTGACTCTCTGTCACCCCGGGACTGTCTTCTTCATCCTCTTCCTCTCCCTCCAGGTCCAATCAGTTTTTCCAAAAGTCCGACATACATAAAGCCTGCATTCATGTGCAGCTATACAATGCATCCAACATGTTAGATTTTCCTTGAATGTATAAAAAATACCTGAACAACTTTCTGAATATGAATTTTAATTTTCCGAATATCAATTGTAATTTTCTGAATATCAAGTTTAATTTTCTGAATATCAATTTCAATTTTCTGAATATCAATTGTAATTTTCTGAATATGAATTGTAACTTTCTGAATATGAAATGAAGCTTCTGAATATGAATTGTAACTTTCTGAATATGAAATGTAAATTTCTGAATATCAATTGCAACTTTCTGAATATGAAATGGAAATTCTGAATATGAACTGTAACTTTCTGAATATTAACTGTAATTTTCTGAATATTAATTGCAATTTTCTGAATATCAATTGTAATTTTCTGAATATGAACTGCAGCTTTCTGAATATGAAATGGAAATTCTGAATATGAATTGTAATTTTCTGAATATGAAATGGAAATTCTGAATATGAATTGTAATTTTCTGAATATCAATTGCAACTTTCTGAATATAAACTGAAAAAGGTGCAGTACAGAAATAAAGTAATTAATCCGCTTTGTATTAAGTACAACATGTACTCGTTTTGTCCTTAAATTTCTATGGATGTTCCTAATTTTTAGGAAATCACCCTTTTCAGTGTTGATTATCGTTTTATAATTATCTTTTTGATTGAAGAAATTATCTAATTTCTACGTAAAAAACCCCAAATCAGGGAAAAACTACCAAACAACAAAATTCAAAAAAAAAAAAACAGTTTGGTTTGAAACAACCAGCAGTGGTACGTGTGGAATCCAGAAATTTATAGTATATTTGTTATTGTAATTGGTGGAGTGTAAAGTCAAAATGATATTTCGCCTCGATTAAAATCAGAATTCGCTTGGGAATCGCCCATTCCTATTAGCCATGATGTGAATTCGATTTGATTTTGCCATTCCGCTCTACCCTGGAAAATAAAATAAGTAGTTTCTGAATTCGGCCGTGCGCCTACCGTTCTAGATCTGCCTTGGGGAAAAAGAGTAAATGGCAAATTTCGTAGGCTGAGAGATGTGCCATATTGTGAATTAATCATTTTTTTTATTTATTTATTTATTTATTCATCTGTGAAACAAGTTCGGGGAAATTTTCCAATAATGCCGCACGCCCCAAAAAAAACGACTTGTACCGGGGGTTAGGGGAGGGGAAGGGTGTTCTGAATCCGTAAAATTTAGGCGCCGGACGTACCTCGTTTTCGAGGAATTTATGGTTAAAGTTTAGTAACTCCATATAAATTCGATAGATAAAGAAAAAACACAGTGCTTTTTGGCAGAACACATTTCTGCGTTGGCGGCCTCCGGCCGCGCTTATTTAAAATAACCCTGGGCTATGCCACCAAAGTCCGGATATACAACCTAGCCGTGGCTACCGCCACGGTGATGTCCTTCTGCGTAGTACACCCTTCAGCGTAATATCTATGGCCCGGTCTACAGTACGTTTGCGATCATTTCAACTCGCAAAATACAAATACTTACCTTGTACCTATGTTAGTTGTGTGTGTGTGTGTAAAAATAGGTAAAAATTTAACAACTTTAACAAATTCCGGGAAAACCAGGTACGTCCGTAGCCACGCCCACTTTCAAAATTTTTATCAGTCATCCAACTAAGCATATGAATATTATTCTTTGTGCAAAATTTCATTCCTTTATGACTTCCAGTTACAAAGATGTCACGTTACAAATTTCCAAAGCGTGTTCCAGAAATATCTTTGCTAAAAAGTAGGCGTGGTCATAAACCGATTTCAATAAATTTTTGCGTGTCTATTAATACAAGTTATAAAAGTGTATAAACCAAGTTTCATCATAATATCTCAATTATTTGTCGAGTTATAGACTCCGAAATCTTGTAGATTCCTATGTCTAAAAGGAGGCGGTGCCACGCCCGTTTTGCAAAATTTTTCTATTTTTTGTTTCCGATCTATTGTAGAAATCATACCACAAAATTTCAATGAATTATCTTTACATTTGACAAAGATATCGCTTAAAATGTTTTTATTAGGTCACTTTATAATATCCATATATAATAGTGGGCGTGGCCGTCAACCGGTTTCTCTAAAATTTTGAACATGTATTACCACAAGTAATAAAAGTGTACACACCAAGTTTCGTCATTATATATAAATTATTTGTCGAGTGATAGGCTAATAGTCCAACCATTGACCGACGGCGTCATATCTCTCAGTTACCTCACGCAATAGTTGAAAATCGACACCATTCACGCACGTAAACGCACGCATACCCAACGCAAGAATCAGTTGTTTTCATTTGTTTACTTGAAAGAGTTTTTAGTGCTTAGCACGAAATTTTTATTTTTTAATTCAATTTTTAATTGTTGGGGTAAGTGGAAAAAAATTCAACAACTATTTACAGCGAAGGTTGAGTGTATAGCTATTTCACGAAAAACCATTTTCGATCATCAGCACTCTTTTCGGAAGTGGATGCACCGGGGATTGAACCCGAGTCCATTCCAACTTCAGCCGCAATGACCCAACGGATAAACACACTCGGCCATTGAGACTCTGTGCAAGCTGTTGGATTTTCCCCACTTTTTGCCTTTTTTCATTTTCAACATTAACGTTAGTGTGTATATGCTTTTGCATATATTCTCCACGAACGTGCTGAATTTTTGTTGTAGGCAGTTCGCAATGAACATTGTTGTTGGTATTTATTTTATGTATATACCAAACAACGTTAACAATTTTACTTGAAAGAGTTTTTAGTGCTTAGCACGAAATTTTTATTTTTTAATTCAATTTTTAATTGTTGGGGTAAGTGGAAAAAAATTCAACAACTATTTACAGCGAAGGTTGAGTGTATAGCTATTTCACGAAAAACCATTTTCGATCATCAGCACTCTTTTCGGAAGTGGATGCACCGGGGATTGAACCCGAGTCCATTCCAACTTCAGCCGCAATGACCCAACGGATAAACACACTCGGCCATTGAGACTCTGTGCAAGCTGTTGGATTTTCCCCACTTTTTGCCTTTTTTCATTTTCAACATTAACGTTAGTGTGTATATGCTTTTGCATATATTCTCCACGAACGTGCTGAATTTTTGTTGTAGGCAGTTCGCAATGAACATTGTTGTTGGTATTTATTTTATGTATATACCAAACAACGTTAACAATTTTTCTTGAAAGAGTTTTTAGTGCTTAGCACGAAATTTTTATTTTTTAATTCAATGGCCGAGTGTGTTTATCCGTTGGGTCATTGCGGCTGAAGTTGGAATGGACTCGGGTTCAATCCCCGGTGCATCCACTTCCGAAAAGAGTGCTGATGATCGAAAATGGTTTTTCGTGAAATAGCTATACACTCAACCTTCGCTGTAAATAGTTGTTGAATTTTTTTCCACTTACCCCAACAATTAAAAATTGAATTAAAAAATAAAAATTTCGTGCTAAGCACTAAAAACTCTTTCAAGTAAAATTGTTAACGTTGTTTGGTATATACATAAAATAAATACCAACAACAATGTTCATTGCGAACTGCCTACAACAAAAATTCAGCACGTTCGTGGAGAATATATGCAAAAGCATATACACACTAACGTTAATGTTGAAAATGAAAAAAGGCAAAAAGTGGGGAAAATCCAACAGCTTGCACAGAGTCTCAATGGCCGAGTGTGTTTATCCGTTGGGTCATTGCGGCTGAAGTTGGAATGGACTCGGGTTCAATCCCCGGTGCATCCACTTCCGAAAAGAGTGCTGATGATCGAAAATGGTTTTTCGTGAAATAGCTATACACTCAACCTTCGCTGTAAATAGTTGTTGAATTTTTTTCCACTTACCCCAACAATTAAAAATTGAATTAAAAAATAAAAATTTCGTGCTAAGCACTAAAAACTCTTTCAAGTAAAATTGTTAACGTTGTTTGGTATATACATAAAATAAATACCAACAATGTTCATTGCGAACTGCCTACAACAAAAATTCAGCACGTTCGTGGAGAATATATGCAAAAGCATATACACACTAACGTTAATGTTGAAAATGAAAAAAGGCAAAAAGTGGGGAAAATCCAACAGCTTGCACAGAGTCTCAATGGCCGAGTGTGTTTATCCGTTGGGTCATTGCGGCTGAAGTTGGAATGGACTCGGGTTCAATCCCCGGTGCATCCACTTCCGAAAAGAGTGCTGATGATCGAAAATGGTTTTTCGTGAAATAGCTATACACTCAACCTTCGCTGTAAATAGTTGTTGAATTTTTTTCCACTTACCCCAACAATTAAAAATTGAATTAAAAAATAAAAATTTCGTGCTAAGCACTAAAAACTCTTTCAAGTAAAATTGTTAACGTTGTTTGGTATATACATAAAATAAATACCAACAACAATGTTCATTGCGAACTGCCTACAACAAAAATTCAGCACGTTCGTGGAGAATATATGCAAAAGCATATACACACTAACGTTAATGTTGAAAATGAAAAAAGGCAAAAAGTGGGGAAAATCCAACAGCTTGCACAGAGTCTCAATGGCCGAGTGTGTTTATCCGTTGGGTCATTGCGGCTGAAGTTGGAATGGACTCGGGTTCAATCCCCGGTGCATCCACTTCCGAAAAGAGTGCTGATGATCGAAAATGGTTTTTCGTGAAATAGCTATACACTCAACCTTCGCTGTAAATAGTTGTTGAATTTTTTTCCACTTACCCCAACAATTAAAAATTGAATTAAAAAATAAAAATTTCGTGCTAAGCACTAAAAACTCTTTCAAGTAAAATTGTTAACGTTGTTTGGTATATACATAAAATAAATACCAACAACAATGTTCATTGCGAACTGCCTACAACAAAAATTCAGCACGTTCGTGGAGAATATATGCAAAAGCATATAACTTATTAAGAGACTGTTTACTTTTGTTTTGTATTTATTTTCCGGTCAGCGTGTCTGAGCCGGTGAGTTCCCAAATTAAAACTAAAAACTTATCCATCTAATCTACTGATATTTATAGCTACATAAATCTAAATCTAAAGTCGCCGCAGTTGCTGCTGTTATTGCTGGTGGGAGCGACGCTGACTGCGCTGTGACTGAACTGTGATGTTTACGTGGAAAACACCTGCAACCTGTGTCGCTGGTGGGAACAGTGCTGGCCGTGCCTTACCTGCTATTATGATTTCTTAGAACCGTATGCAACTAAAGTGCACCTGCAGGTTGGTGCATTGCAGATTCGGGAATTTGAAATTGTTGACCATCGCTTGTGATGGGAATATGCCAGCTCAGCCATTCTACTGTTGGCTTCGAGCTGCATGTGTTAACTCCTCCCCTTCTAAATGAAGGACGTCCTCGGACTTTTTTAGGTTATCAATGACAGCTTCTATATCTCGTTTTTGACGTCTTATGGTTTTCTTCTGACGTAGTTTGAGGATGAAGTAGCAACCAATCAAAATGGTGATAGTAACTAAACCTGATAGCACCGGCCACAATACAGTTCTTAGCTGAATTTCCTCAATGTATCTTAGGTTCTCCGCGCTAATTCGCCGGAGGTATGGTAGGCTCAATATTTCATGATGTTTGGTAATATTCAAAAGAGTTGTTGTTGCTGAATTTGGCAGCTTCTTCAATATGCCCAGTTTATTTTTGTAATAAGATCCATTAATTTGGACCTCGTCTTCAAAGGTGAGCAGGTAAGTACCGGTAACGGTTTTTTCAGAACCATCGTTTAATCTGATCACAGCGGTATTGTCATTGATAACTATTATACCCTCATCAACCACTGTAATTGGTTCAAGGTGGCTGGGGCGCGTACCGCAGTGAGCTACATTTCCTGAATGGAGTTGCTGTGCGCATGTTGTGCTATTCAGTTTTTTGCAGAATGTGGAAGTAAGTGCCGTAGTACAGTTTCCAAGGGCCAAAATCCGATTATCACAGTCAGCGATGTTATCATTCCCAAAGTGCAGGACAGTTTCGTTATGTTGAACAGGAAGCAGGAAAATTCGCTTACATACTAATATAGGTTTAGGATATTTTATTAGAAAATATAAAAACTTATTATCTAACAGGACCTTAATGCTTGATACCTCCATTAAATCTGTTACAGTTGTGTTTGTAGAGTGCATGTTAGTTATATCTTTTATATCATCAAAATTTAATATTGAAGGGTTAATAACGCCAATCCTTGCAAGGGCAATGGTTGAAATCAAGGTTTCAATTTCGGAAATTAAAATTCTATTTCTGGCAAGCAATGTTTCATATAAATGTTCAGTGTCAATATGTTGCGCTTTTATGTTTTTTGTGATTATGTTCACTGTGTCTGTTAGCTTATTAATTTTTTCACGTACTACCGTATTTATTTCTATTTGCTTATTTTCAGAGTTAATTAGTTCTTGTTGTCGGAATTTCAGATTTTCAAAATCATCGAAGTCTGGTGTCCCTGCTATGACTTTCAAAGCTGTTCCTAAAATATTTATGCTTCGAGTTTGTCTGTGTTGAATATCAAACGTTGCCAAAAGTGTTTTTATATGTGTTATATCTGAGTCCAGTAACATTCTCATATGGGATGCAGGGAAAAGTTTCGTTAGTTTCTTTGTTTCTTCGGCTATTTCCATATACGTATCGATATTAGTTGTATGCTTTAGAAAGTTAACATCTTGCCAGATAGTTACAAATCCGTCCTGAATTGGTATGTAATTAGAGTTCGAGTAGTTTGTCAGTTTCGCTGCCGTCGACCCAATCAGAAGTATCACCAAAAGAATCCTGCAAATTTACGAAAGTTACTAATGATAAAACTATTTTATATTGTCCTTGTGGACCACCCTCCCTCTAATCAAGACTGTGGTCCCCAAGTCTGCCTCTACCCTTTCCTCTGTGTATAGAGGTGTAAGCTTATTACCTAATCTTTTGTTGGATTTAACCAACACACGTTCTCCCACATCAAACACCCTATTTTGTCTGGTGGGGTTATTCCTGTCTAACTGTGCTTGTTGGGCTTTAATTAATTTATCCTGTATCTCCTCTCGCAATTCCTGCGGCGAGTCGTGAATTATGTGAACGGGTTTTTTGTTTGTCACAGAATGGATTGTTCGATTATATTCAAATGTTGCCAATAATATAAGTTCGACCGTTTCGTCAATTTTCTTTTCCATTTTCAGACATCTCGCAATTTCCGCAAGTGTACTATGGAAACGCTCAACTTGACCGTTTGAGGTACTGTGCAGCGGAGGCGCATTCACAATATCGACATTAAACTGATTTTTCAACAGTGACCTTATCGTTTCGGAATTGAATGATGGCTCATTATCGCAGTAGACAGTCTTCGTACCCGGAAATATGTTCATTAATTGTAGAATTGGGCCTTTCAAATCCGCAATAGTGCGAGATAGTATGTGTTGAACCACCGCAAATTTAGAGAATTTATCAATACAAGTAAGGAAGTATTTTTTGTCTGTAGAAAAAATGTCGATATGCAACATTTCTCCAGGATAGGTCGCTATTGGAGTTACCCCCAATGTCTGCTTACGAGGGTGCCTGTCGTATTTGGACTTGTTGCAAATTTTACAGTTTGCGACAATTTCGTTTGCGAGTTTGGTCATTTTTGGAAAATAGTAATCACAGAGGATCTGTTTTACGTTTTCTTGAGCCGCCCTGTGGGCTCGATTATGCTCGGCTGTAACTATCTCCCTTTGCTCGTCCTTGTTAACAATGTCCGACACCATGCGTTTACAGTGCCAAAACTTTGTTGCCGGAAAATATGTAACTAATTCATTTTGAATGATTGCCAATGTTGGCAGATCGCAATATATTGCGTTCACTACGTTTGGATTTACGACCACCTTAATCTCGTCAACAAGTGTCTTCCTGTCAGTGAACTGAATTTCGTGGCGAGTTTTTTTTCCGAAATATATGAAGTTCCGTCTCAAGTCAAGGCTCGCTTCCTCTAGAACAATCTGGTTTCGGAAACAATTGAGTGGTTTTTCTGTTGATTCTATTGTATGCGATAGCGAAATTTCGCTATGGATGGTAGCCAAGTCGGACTGCACGTCCTCTTCCAGGACATGGATGTTTTGTCGTGACAGTGCGTCAGCAACGTAATTCTCCTTACCAGGCTTATAAAATATTTGAGCGTTGTGCTCATCAATAAAAGCTTTCCAGCGCTTAATTTTGGCGTTTGGATTTCGGTCTGAAACCGCAAACGTGAGTGGCTGGTGATCTGTATAAATATTAAGATTTTTAACACCATAAAGGTAATTTCTAAGGCTCTTGAGAGCCCAGACAATCGCCAATAGCTCGCGCTCATTAGTAGCGAAGTTTTGTTCTCGATCTTTCAGGGTCCTAGAGATCATCGTTATTGGCCTCCCATCCTGAGATAGAACCGCCCCTATACCTAATGAAGAAGCATCCGTCGTTAGATCGAATGGCTTTTTAAAATCAGGGTAGGGTAATACAACATCCTCAGATGCCAAGACCTCCTTTAGTTTGTTAAAGGCCTGCAACTGTTTTTCATCCAATTTTATTTTAATTTTCTTGGATTGTGTGGCCTTAACTTTCCCGTTTTCTCCCTTAAGGATATCCGTCAAAGGCCTTGCTATTGTTGCAAAATCCTTAATAAAACACCTATAGTAACTTGCAAGTCCTAAGAAGGACCTGATATTAAACAATGTGGAGGGCTCCTCGTAGTTTCGAATTGCTTCGATCTTACTAGGACTCGTCTTAATACCATCCTTAGATACAACGAAACCCAAGTATTCCACACTTTGTTTGAAGAAGTGTGATTTTTCCCGTGAGACCCTCATATTTGCCTCGTATAATCTGCGCAAAACCCACTCAATATGTTCGACGTGTCTTTCTTCGTTTTCAGAAAAAATAATCACGTCGTCGACGTAAACGTAACAGCACTTTCCTATCTGTTCCCGAAGCACGTCGTCGATCGCTCTTTGAAAAATGCTAGGTGCATTCTTCAATCCAAAAGGAAGCCTACAGAACTCGTATTTCCCGTTGCCAACCGAAAAAGCGGTTTTTTCCCTATCCTTTTCGGCAAGTGCTATTTGGTGGAAGTCTGATTTGAGGTCAAGTGTTGTGAAATACTTGGCCTTTCCCAAGTTTGACAATATGGCCGTAATGTTGGGTATGGGGTATTTGTCGTCGATAGTTTTTCGGTTCAACTTTCTAAAGTCTATAACAAGGCGCTTTTTTGCATTGCCCTGACTATCCTTGCCCTTTTTATCCACGACCCAAATCGGGTTGTTGTATGGTGATCTTGATGGCCTTATTATGCCATTCCTCAATAAGTCCTGAACTTCTGTGTTCACAAAATCGGCCACACCCATAGGGTATGGGTATAGCTTAGAATATACTGGGTCGTCACTCTCAGTGCGAATAGTGGCGACAATGTTTGTATTATATGGAAGAGCCTCATTTGGGTCTGAAAAAACTCTTACTAAACTTTTAATCATTTTTTGAAATTTGGTTCTCACCACCTCCGGAACCTCAACATCTTCCACTTGGGTGAAGTTTACATTACCACACTTTAGGAATTTTAGCTCTTCAGAACCATAACTCGTTGTAATTTTTTTATTCTTAAAATCTAAAGTAGCATTGGTCTGCGTAAGCAGGTCAAGCCCTACTATTCCGTCGAAAGTTGAAAGCATTGGGAGCAAAAAAAAGGAACTGTTTGTACCAAACAAGTTCACCATGCATTTTTCTTTAACGTCATTAAAGCCATGAATTGACTTTACTAAGAACCTATTTTCTACTGGTACTACATTTCTAAGTTCCTTCAGGGGCTTAATGTAATTTTTCGATGCTCCTGTATCGATTAGTAATCGAATTGTTTTCCCTGCAATTGTCCTTTCAATGAAAGGTTGCAGGGAGTTTTCTCTAAAAAATTTATTTGTTCTGATTCAGACAGTTCTTCCTCTATTGCTGCAGCCTCTGAATTTGCCACAGCCCGATATTCTTCGTCCTCCTGGCCTGAGGATAGATGGTTGATCCTTTGCTGTTTTGGTGCCGTAAATCGAGCGGAGCCACTATTTGGCCTCTTCGCAGCCTGCCCATATTCTTTATTCTGGTTTGCGTAAGGCTGTACTGAGCCCCGTGATGGGAAACTGTTATTGGGTCGATGTTCCGTGCTCTGACTATAGCGAAGTGAAGGATCGACCTCCATTGGCTGCACCGGTTCTACCTTTTGGGGTGACTTATTATTAAGGCCCTGGGCTCTACTGAAATGTGGATTTTTTGTAGGATAGACATCCTTGACTGGGGTTCTTCCACCAGGACCCTTTTCTCTAGACTGTTGTCTTACCTCAGATTTTTGGGCCCTATCCTCTAAACTCCTAGCATAAGTACTGGCAAACAAGTACCGCTCATGATTTGATTCTACTTCCTGTGCGAGTGCTAAAGCAGATGGTAAGTCGGTAGGTCGTGCCGAAAACAATACATCACAAAGTGGCTTTTTCGTACCTGAAATAAACACACGCAAGGCGTCCATCCTATACTTCTCGTTGAGTGATGCAGCCATTTGTTTATCGTGCGTCATGATTGTTTTGTTGGTGAGAAGTGTCAGTTTCTTCTCAACCTCGTCGTAATACTGTAGGAGAGTCAGGCCCCCTTGGCGAAGGGTTGAGAGCTCCTGTTCAATCAAGTAAATGGGTCGTTTGTCACTGTATGTAAAGTCGAGGCGACTGATTATGGCTTTGAAATTTAATACCGTATTAAAAGATGCCAACACCATGTCTGCCGGTCCCTTCACTTTATTCCTAATTATGGCAACAGCCTGGTAATGTTTACTGCTGCCTTCATATTTTTCAAAAATTTTGTAGGCCGTCTGTGCTGCCTGTCGCCAGGAAACATAACATTCCTGCTTACCATCGAAATCCGGTAAGGACTTCACGATGTCAAGTGGTTCGTCACACTGTCTGCCAGGGATTACCTCTATTTCTTTGTATGCTTCTACTTCAGGTGCATTAATCTTTACCTCATTGATGCGCTGACTAATATCTGTCAACCTCTCTTCGAAACTCTCTCTCTGCACGGCAAGTGCAGCACTAATGGCACTATCTATTAGTGCTTTAAGCTGATTTGCATCTAAAGCCATTTTTGTATGCCAATTCTCTTGATTACTATTAATGCTAAATTTTCGTCTATTAACCTCTATTTCCGTTATCTTATCCAAGAGTTGGTTCAATTCAAAATCACTCATGAAAAATGTTTAAAAAAAAATTATCAAATTGATTCACAAGTTTCCCGTGCAAGGATCTTCGTTGAATTCAATGGCCAAAAATTTAAAACAAGATCAAAATATATCTTTATTTCCTCCTTTATTTTTAAACTTCACAATTTGTTCAATGGCCAAAATTTAAAACAAGATCACAATTTATCTTTGCTTTTTTCTTCTTTTTTTTTTTGCACTCTACTTACATTTTAAAATCTTATAATATTATCTATGTATATAATTATTGAAGTTGGATGTTGATGTCCTGATTGTCCTGGTTGTCCTTTCCAAGGGATGATGAGATTTGACAATTTGATGTTATACGATTTTCGGGTTCGTTTTACTTTTTCACCACGCGACCGTGGCCCCACGTTATGGGCGCTACTTATTAAGAGACTGTTTACTTTTGTTTTGTATTTATTTTCCGGTCAGCGTGTCTGAGCCAGTGAGTTCCCAAATTAAAACTAAAAACTTATCCATCTAATCTACTGATATTTATAGCTACATAAATCTAAATCTAAAGTCGCCGCAGTTGCTGCTGTTATTGCTGGTGGGAGCGACGCTGACTGCGCTGTGACTGAACTGTGATGTTTACGTGGAAAACACCTGCAACCTGTGTCGCTGGTGGGAACAGTGCTGGCCGTGCCTTACCTGCTATTATGATTTCTTAGAACCGTATGCAACTAAAGTGCACCTGCAGGTTGGTGCATTGCAGATTCGGGAATTTGAAATTGTTGACCATCGCTTGTGATGGGAATATGCCAGCTCAGCCATTCTACTGTTGGCTTCGAGCTGCATGTGTTAACTTATACACACTAACGTTAATGTTGAAAATGAAAAAAAGGCAAAAAGTGGGGAAAATCCAACAGCTTGCACAGAGTCTCAATGGCCGAGTGTGTTTATCCGTTGGGTCATTGCGGCTGAAGTTGGAATGGACTCGGGTTCAATCCCCGGTGCATCCACTTCCGAAAAAGTGCTGATGATCGAAAATGGTTTTTCGTGAAATAGCTATACACTCAATCTTCGCTGTAAATAGTTCTTGAATTTTTTTCCACTTACCCCAACAATTAAAAATTGAATTAAAAAATAAAAATTTCGTGCTAAGCACTAAAAACTCTTTCAAGTAAAATTGTTAACGTTGTTTGGTATATACATAAAATAAATACCAACAACAATGTTCATTGCGAACTGCCTACAACAAAAATTCAGCACGTTCGTGGAGAATATATGCAAAAGCATATACACACTAACGTTAATGTTGAAAATGAAAAAAGGCAAAAAGTGGGGAAAATCCAACAGCTTGCACAGAGTCTCAATGGCCGAGTGTGTTTATCCGTTGGGTCATTGCGGCTGAAGTTGGAATGGACTCGGGTTCAATCCCCGGTGCATCCACTTCCGAAAAGAGTGCTGATGATCGAAAATGGTTTTTCGTGAAATAGCTATACACTCAACCTTCGCTGTAAATAGTTGTTGAATTTTTTTCCACTTACCCCAACAATTAAAAATTGAATTAAAAAATAAAAATTTCGTGCTAAGCACTAAAAACTCTTTCAAGTAAAATTGTTAACGTTGTTTGGTATATACATAAAATAAATACCAACAACAATGTTCATTGCGAACTGCCTACAACAAAAATTCAGCACGTTCGTGGAGAATATATGCAAAAGCATATACACACTAACGTTAATGTTGAAAATGAAAAAAGGCAAAAAGTGGGGAAAATCCAACAGCTTGCACAGAGTCTCAATGGCCGAGTGTGTTTATCCGTTGGGTCATTGCGGCTGAAGTTGGAATGGACTCGGGTTCAATCCCCGGTGCATCCACTTCCGAAAAGAGTGCTGATGATCGAAAATGGTTTTTCGTGAAATAGCTATACACTCAACCTTCGCTGTAAATAGTTGTTGAATTTTTTTCCACTTACCCCAACAATTAAAAATTGAATTAAAAAATAAAAATTTCGTGCTAAGCACTAAAAACTCTTTCAAGTAAAATTGTTAACGTTGTTTGGTATATACATAAAATAAATACCAACAACAATGTTCATTGCGAACTGCCTACAACAAAAATTCAGCACGTTCGTGGAGAATATATGTAAAAGCATATACACACTAACGTTAATGTTGAAAATGAAAAAAAGGCAAAAAGTGGGGAAAATCCAACAGCTTGCACAGAGTCTCAATGGCCGAGTGTGTTTATCCGTTGGGTCATTGCGGCTGAAGTTGGAATGGACTCGGGTTCAATCCCCGGTGCATCCACTTCCGAAAAGAGTGCTGATGATCGAAAATGGTTTTTCGTGAAATAGCTATACACTCAACCTTCGCTGTAAATAGTTGTTGAATTTTTTTCCACTTACCCCAACAATTCCTTTGTTTACATTCTGCATTGTTTTTGGTTTGTTTGCAATGAGTTGAATAACAGCGTTACCATTGTACAGCAAAGTATACATGCAGTTTTTGATTTCGTAGTAACTTGTGTTTGGTTTCGTAGTAATTTTTCTTGAAAATCGTATTATTCATAGAATTTATTAATAAATAAATTTTTAAATTGAAAATGTTGTATCATGATAATTTAAAACCAAATATTAATTGCAGTTTTGTTTACTTCTGACTCCGTGCTTCTACATTTTCTACTACTATTTCTTAAAGGCTTTTAAGAATATGTACATTAGGCATATAACAAATTTTGACGAAAAATTTGGCATACCACCACGTGGTGGCAAATATTGTACAAGTAATGAATATCACTTTTTTAGGTGATTTCGGTTCAAAAACGTTCCGCGCAAAAATGGATTTCTAAAAAAGTCAGATTTTTTTTTTTATTTTTTTTTAATATTTTTATTTTTACATTTTTGTCAATTGTTATAGTATGAAATAAGTTTTAAGTTTAAAGTATATGATGATTTACACAATGGTAAAATGTCTTGCACAATTTTAATTGCAGGCTCTGCGCAGATGTACAAAACTTTTTTTGTTTTTTTTCAGCAGTTCTGATAAAAAACTAATTTCGTTTTGCGCGGAAACTTTATTGCAATTTCGCAAAAAAAAATAATGGGGTTCATACTTTTTTATGCTCTATTCGACTATAGTATGCCGTTTTTCGTCTTTGCAAAAATTGTAAAAAGTTATATGCCTAATAGTCAAATGTATTAAATGCAACAGTCAAAAATATCCACAATAGTCAAATTTAGTAAAGAAAACACAGCAGGAAAAACTTAATTTTCTTCTATTTAAATTTTTATCTCCATATAAAAACAAATAAAAACGATTGATACAATATGTAGTAAAATTTAGTAAAAAAAAACGCCAAAAAACCTTCATTTTCTCTATTTACATTTTTATTTCCTTGTAAAAAAACCATTGCGGCAATAGTTAAATTTAGTAAAAAAACGCAAGAAAAAACTTAAATTTTTTTATTACATTTTTATCTCCATATTTATAAAAAAAAAATACACTTATGTTAACATAATTTTATAATCGGCAACATTCGGAATAGTTATTGAGGTACTTTGGGAGCATATTGAAAGATTCGTACTAATTTACTACAAAATGATCGCTCCGGCAACCCTGTTGCAAAGAGAGCAATCAGCTGACACGTTATTACGTGAAAAATCAAACTGAGCTAGGTTTCTACGATACGTGCGTTAAAGGGGCCTTCGTCATGCGTTGGTGAGTGGGCATTTACACTACAACTCCATAAGACAGGTTGTGTCAGCTGACACGGGCTACGTGCGTGCGTCGTTGACTGGTTGGGCTATAAGAAATCTCGTATATTCCTGCTTCTAAAAAGAGGCGGTGGTCGTCATTTTCCAAAATTTTTACGGTTTTTGTCTTATGTTCGTAGTTAGACTCCTGCCATAAAATTTTAATGATATATCTTTATATTTGACAGAGATATCGATTAAAATGTTTTTATTAGGTCACTTTATAAGACCCATATATAAAAGTGGGCGTGGTCGTCAACCGATTTTGGAAATTTTTCGTCCAAACATTTGCCTAAGTAAGTATATCACGCGTACTAAATTTCATTGATATATCTTCAATGGTTTCTGAGTTATGACTCATAAAACTTTCAATATTTGCCCCTTAATAAGTGGGCGTGGCACCGCCCATTTTCCAAAATTTTTATGTTTTTTGTTTTATGTCCATAGTTGGACTCATGCCACAAAATTTCAGTGATAGATCTTTATATTTGACAGAGATATCGCTTAAAATGTTTTTATTAGGTCACTTTATAAGACCCATATATAAAAGTGGGCGTGGCCGTCAACCGATTTTAACAATTTTTCGTCCAAACATTTGCCTAAGTAAGTATATCACGCGTACCGAGTTTCATCGATATATCTTCAATGGTTTCTGAGTTATGGCTTATAAAACTCTCAATGTTTGACCCTTAATAAGTGGGCGTGGCACCGCCCATTTTCTAAAATTTCACCAAATTTCTTTGTAGGGTCCTGAGCTCAACACGTGGGTAAAATTTCATCGCTCTAGCTATATTAGTGGCTGAGATACCAAATTTCCGATTTTTTCTATATAGGAAAAGTGGGCGTGGTCATGGTCCGATTTCGCCCATTTTCAATACCAATCGTCCCAGTCTCGATACCAACTTGCATTCCAAATTTCATCAAAATATCTCAATTTTTGCTCGAGTTAGAGTGTTTACAGACGGACAGACGGACGGACGGACGGACATGGCTCAATCGATTTCTTTTTTCACCCTGATCATTTTGATATATATAAGTCTATATCTATCTCGATTATTTCATTCTGTTACAATCCACCGTTATGTGATTAAAACTATAATACTCTGTGTACTAGTACAGCTGAGTATAAAAAAGTTAGCAAACAGCTGTTTAGTAGGTTAACCTTCTATAAATTAGCCTCGTTCTGTCTCTTGTTCTCTTCTCCGCTTTCTTTCTCTTTTCCGCTTTCTTGTTAATCATGGCCAAATAATCTATATGATCGCAGCAGGTAAAAGAGAATACGCGATTACCATTCGACCGCCGTATATAAGAATGTCAAAAACAGAAAAAACGCCAGCGAATATACAAGCGAACACACAAGCTGTTTTCACGAATAACACGTGCAAGTGGACAAAATCAAAACAAAAGACGATAATTTGAAAGCTTACGATTACAAAAACAAAATAGCCTTTCCGTATTGCGTCGACCATTTTAAATAATTTGGTCATGTTATTAATTTAATTGGCCTTATAATTTATTTAAAATTCGACTGCGATGTTTTTATTTCCATATTCATCGCATTTTAAATAATATTTTGATTAACCATGTTTTTACTTTACCATTAAAATTACAAATTTATAGCGAATGGACCGAGTTTGGGTTGCTTTACCAACGTTTTGTGCACAATCAACAATTGAATGAAGAATGGGAAGAGCTGAACCAAGAAATCTGGGTTGGTTTTATTCAAAAGAAAAAGTATTTGAATAACTACTTCATTTTTGAGCTTTTGCCGTCAGGGCTATAGCGAGTGGGTTAGGATGAGCTAATAGTCTCGTTTTGTATGATGCAGCATACTTTCTGATTTCTTAAGCGATAAGTAGGTACCCCTAGATCACGATGTAGTCGTTTGTTCGTGACGTGCATTTAAAATCATTCTAAGGGGTTTCGATTGGAATCTTTGCAGAATTTCTATATTTGAGTTTTCTGCGGTTCCCCGGCAATGAAAGTAATATGAAAGAAAGAGATAGAACATCCACACATTTCTGCGTATACCTCAGCTTTTTCCCAAACGCTTTCAAAAACTAATGGAGAAAATTCCGACTTCTAAGGTATAGTGCTATGGCATATCTAAGGGCTTATATGTATATGACATACTGTTCTAGCTGGGTGCTAGCTGGCGAATAGCCAAATCGTCTAAAGTTGTAACAAGATATTTTTTTATTAAACTTTTGCAAATTTAATAGCTGACTGTAGCCTTAATTTCGTGTGTTTACAATTTCAGTCAGCGTTCGTTGTTCTACTCGAGCAGTCCCTTAACGGTTGAAATGATGATGGTTGAAAATGATTGTGTGTAATAATGATTCTGTATTTCTTACTCTTATTTTATTTGTTTGTGGCTTTTTGTGAAGTTACACAAAATTTAATAAAAACATATGTAGTTGGTTTTCGATATGTGTGTATGTACATACATATATTAAAAAAGATATTAAAATCAAAAACATCATATAAGCGTACAATATGTAATACATACATATGTACATCTATTTATTCCATTCCATTTCTGCGCTCACACCACAAACTCTCTCACTCTTATTATCCCTCAATTTTTCTGCACTCTAGAGTACATATATGTAATACATACATACATCTATTGATTGCATTCCATTTCGTACCACCTTTGAAATGGGTTTGAGAAAATGGAAATTATCAAATTGAGAATCAGCCCAAAATCCCATACTAAAAATGAGCCTTTTTGTTTGAGAACGCTATCAGGGGAAATTTGATGTGCATTTGATAACAAACGTTTGATATTTGACAATATGGTTACTTCTCAAATGAACCTCAAATTGAAAATGAAGAAAAATGTTTATTGGGTAGCTAAAATTTGAAGCTGCCTATGGCTCTCCTCTGCTTTTTTTTTTGACTCAAAAAACGATTTGCCAGCCGAAACTTGGCTAACTATTCATAACTAGCTAATAAGAAACGAACCTAATAATGGCTGAAAATTTGACCCGTCTGTGCATCAGGTGATTAATAAATAAGAAGCGAAACTTTATTTAATTTCACCATATCGCTAGCTTAGAGTGCAAATTGTGTAAGTCCATTTTTCAAACTTTGTAGGAGAGACAAAAAACACAAAATTAAAAAAATTCAAAATGAAAAAAAATTTTCTGTTCATATAAAAATTTTGGACTTACACAATTTTCTTCTCTTTTTGGACTTACACAATTTGCGTATCACTGAATAACAACGAGTAGAAATATGACAAGTATCACAGACTTGTTTAGCGTGGTGCGTATTTAATCTTTCTAGCTTTCTACACTTAAAAACACTTTTTCATAAAAATGGACTTACACAGTTTGCACTCTAAGCTCGCGATATATTATTTCACCATGGTTCTATATTCACGCGTAGTGATGGGCGAGTCCGAGATATGTTATTCGATTCCCTCGATTGTTGAAACATCTCGAATGCTCTCGATGGTTTTCATTCGTATTCGAGCCAAGTCGTAAATGGCCGTCAGTAGAAACAATCGCTAAAACAAGAGCTGTTAAACTATTGATAGTCACGACCACGATAGTCCTAAGGGTGACTATCGATACTATTGATAGTATCGACCCGTTTTATATTTTTTTTTTTTCAAATCCATTTATTTTTCGCTGCCTTACGTTCAAAAGTACAAACTGACTTTACAATTCATTAAAATTTTTTGTAAGAATAATAACACATCGACTGTTTTTGGTTTTAAACTCGACCTATCACTTACAATAAAAGCTTTACTGAACATGCGTTCAGACTCTACAGATGATACCGGGATACAAAAAAACTTTTTTGCCAGATCAGGCAGAGGCTCAAACTGATTTTCTAACACCTGAAAAGAAACGGATGGTTTCGGGTAAATCCACATATGTTTCTGTAATATATAATTATACGATTTCCAGTATCTACCTTCCAATACAATAGCGAGTTTGTGTTTGGCTCTGAGTTAACGTTCTCCAAGTACTGCCTCTTCTTCAGGATTGCATCGACTTTTGTTGTTCTCTGTTTTTGATCCACCTTACTAGAAAGGAAATTTAAAAGAGAAGTTTTTGCTTGTACATATATCCGGTGAGCTGGGACCAACAGTTGCAGAAGGTTTAACTTGTAGTGTTGAAGCCAACAACATTTCACTTTCTAAAGCCTTGCTCACCTCATTTGTACTAAATTCGCTTCTAAAACCTTCTTTCTTAAATCTTGGATCCAAGATCGTTGACACGCGAGTTAGCGTCTTTTACTCGTATAAAAAAGTCGTTTTTTAGTAGAACAGTCGGCAACACTGGCAGCTTCATAAGCCAAATAGTATCGCTCCGTGATTATTGTTATTAATTTTCGTATTTTCTCGTTCGTAATCGGCTTTTCCATTAAAATTTGTGCAGAGAAATTTGGGAAGCGATTTTCCTACTCCGACGGGATCGTGAAAGTTCTACAAAAGATAAGTATTTAAGAACTTAATAGTTTTAATAAATACTTATTTATATACATATATACATACATAAAGATAAACATATAAATAGATACATACTAAGCAACATTTTGTTTTGCGCAGAGTTGCATCAGCTGTGCTGTACCAGCAGGTGGCGCTGCCAACCCTTTTCGACAGTTGGATCAGCTGAAATCCTGCATTTCCGATGAACTGCATTACCGGCAGTTAGTGCACTGCACAAGTCCAAATTGATAATATACATATATATATATATATAAATAAAATACAAATAAAAGGAAATAAATAAATAAAATAAAATAAAATAAAATAAAATAAAATAAAATAAAATAAATAAAATAAAAATCAAATAGATTAAAATAAAATAAAATAAAATAAATAAAATACATGAGTGCTCCAGGCACTCACTCTAACAATAACATATTGAGGAACAATGGGTATTTCACATTGAGGTGCAGTACCAATGAAACCAACCTAAACGTGCGTAAAGATAAAACAGACGATCAAAGAGCACGATCATGCTCACCCGCTATTCCTGGAAATATTCCGCAATTTCCTACATCCCTATCCTTAGGGAATTCAAAGAACACAACAGCTGCATCTAGCTCTAAAAGGAGTAGTGAAATGCAAAAAGTGGGCGAAAAGGTTCCGACCGGAATGGACCGCTATATATTAGTAAAAAGAAAGCGGTCCCCGGAGAAAAGTGGTAAACCAAATAAGCTGTTAAAAAATTCCACGGTGAAAGAACCACCAAATGATGCACCACAAGTAGCACTAGCCAATAACAAATTTAGCCTCCTTGCCCAAATTGATGATAAGACTCCTGAAATACCGCAAAAAAATCCAAACCTCCACCAATCTACCTGAGAGAACCAAGTTCTGGCATACTTGTAAATAAATTGATAGTATTGATAGGGGAAAAGAATTTCCACATTGTATCCCTTAAAAAGGGAAATATCCAGGAAGTTTTTATGACAGCCTTTGCCCCAAATGTTAAATGTATCTAAATGTAGTGTAATGTGATTATAGCTTTGTTCAACAACTTTACTTGCAACAAGAGCACCAGTGACAAATTAAGAGTAAAAACGAGTAAAAGAGAAAATTATCAACCAAAGTTATTGAACACAAAATCGTAAACATTTGCAAGTAAACAGCTGATGCGCTGTTTTCACAATTTGATTTTTAGGTTAGGTTGTAATTGGAGTGTTTGAAATTGAAAATAAATGTAAATAACTGAATTAGGAAGACGAAAATCTACTTTGGATATTCCACAACATCGTTAAGATTCCTTTTTGCGCTAACTTATTTAGTATGCAATTAGAAATTTGCGATTAAAATGTTGGCATATTTCCAATTGCAATTTTTGTGATCATATGTTTTTGACGCTTCTATTTTTTTTTAAAACTGCAAGTAGTTGCAAGTGAAAATTTTACTTGCAACTATTTTCAACTCTCTCGAAGTCTTACTCTCCCAATTTAGGTCTCATTTGCAAATTTTTTGGGTTATTGAACATAAAATTCGTAACTATTTGTAAAAACAATTAAAAACTTTGAGTTAGGCACTCTGCACACGAGGCGTATCGTCATAGACGCGTACGAGACATTTCATGTAACGTCGATTTCTCCGCGCCTCAAGATCTGCACACGAAGCAACATGAAACTTCGCTGCACAAAACAAACAAACAAATTAATAATATGGTATTTGCTTTAAATTTCGAAGCTTTAAATAGAAAAGATGAAAAATTTTACGCAATCTTCCATTTTCTTTCATTATACACTCATTTTTTCCGATTTTTTGCACAAATTTTACTGCTTTCATAAATTGCACCAAGTGGAAAAATGTAAGCAAACATCTTCTTCTTCCTGTTTTCTAAGCGTAGTACGCCTAGCTACCAGCACTGCTTTACGCCAAGCGACATGTAGCCAGCATACTTTGACGAATGCATGAAGCTGACGACTCGTGTGCAGCCCTCAATTGAAATATACGTGCGCGACATCAAAGTGTACAACTTTCGTCTGTAGTATCTAATACCAGTCTAAAGCAGTACGCTCCGTGTGCAGAGTGCCTTATTGAACAAAGCTTATGTTAGGCGGTTTGATTGAGGTTGTTAGTAACAGCGTTCTGTATGTTGTATGTTTTGTCTTATGTTAAAGTCCGATCGTCAAACCTCAGATCGAACCCGAAAGAAATGTAAGTATATGTATCGATACATACATATGTACATGCATATAAACTCCCCCGCAAGAAAGTAGCGTTTAATATGTATACATAGCAGCCCGTTAATCCTTTTTGTAGATGGGAGGATATAAAAGGAGCTTGAACGTTGGCAACGGGATGATTTTTCCAAAGTTATTGTCGGTGCGCGTTTGATCGAGTGCTAGTTAAAATAAAGTAAAGCTAAAGTGCAGTGAAGTAAAGTAAAAAAAAATAATATTTTAAAGTGGATGTGAAAAAAAGGTTTAAAGATATGTAGATACTTACATACATAAAGACTCCAAAAGTTTTTGTGGTAAACGAAATTTGTTTGAAATTGAGGGTGTGAGCCACTGGGCTTTAGCTGATCAGCACCGGAACCACCAACACCTTTGGAGAAGGAGCAGACCACAAATCGGTCGTTTGAACCCATTGGAGGTCGCCACAGGTACCTCCACCCAGCGTTAGATCACCGATCAACCTATGTCCATATAGAAAACTCTGGTGATACCACAACCACAATACGTACATGATCACTTGCCACCAACATTTAAGTGATACCACCACATACATGCACACATACATTTATCCACTTACACTCGATCGCATAATTGCACACCGCATCTACAAACTTACATACAGATATCCACAACTAAAATTTTGATGGCAACATATTCATAACATCATACTGGTATACATTTGATCACCTATTTTAAAGTTGCGCTCGGTGATACAAACATACATACATTTTATTTCCACTCAACAAATTGGTTGGCCGTAAGATAACAGTGGTGGGAACAGTATTACAGCTGGTCAGAACCGAAATTGGGACAGAGAACAGAGTTCACTTGGGGATTCTCACCACACAAACATACATACATACTAACGTGGGCGAGAAAAGGAGCAATTTTGGCAGAGGCGACACTTGCGACCGCGACGCACAACGCCAGCAGCAGGTGAGGGAGCCGATACAGCAGAACCATTTTTTTTGTTTTAATACCACCTGTTTAATTTATTATTTAACACTTTCTCTTTTTATTATTCCTGTCCAGAATCGTCTCACCCTTATTTAGTTCACCTACATCCATAATTTTTCTTACCTTACTCCACCCTTTTTTGCCACGTGCATCTTCTCCCCCTGCTTCGGTTGCAGTCGGGCGCAAACAGACGCGTTAAGTGCGAACGTATTACCGCAAATACCCCTCTTGACAGGAATTTTTCTTTATTTCGTTATATACTTTGTTTGCAATATAAGTAGGTTTACTTTCTTCCATTTTTTTATTTCCAATATAGTTTTTGATATTTTTTTTTTGATAATTTTGCCAAATAAGATCCGCTTGCGGTTCCCTAAGACGAGCGAATGAATATTCAACGAGTAATAATTTTTGGCAATGCTTTGCTTGTATAGTATTGTGGCGAATATAATCGGTTCCACTCTCAAATCACTAAATGACTGAACACATCTCTAAGGAAACTGCCAGAACTAGAAGAAGAGACCATTTTAATTTCCAGTGTTGCCAGAATTTTCCAGATTGCGTTTGACAGACTATATAAGGCGGCGAGCAGGCGCTCCGCAGTCAGTCGTAACTTAACCATAGAAGCGTTAACATCAAGTGAAGTAAAACAACTGTAGACTTTTTAGTCGTGAAATAAAGCGGTGTGAATTAAGAAGTAAATAAAGACTTTTATTTAACAATTTAGTGATACGAACCCGATAGAAATAATCGAGCTATCGACAAATACGTAACAATTGGTGTCAGAAGTGGGATTGTTAAATAAATTCCAGGACCAAGGATAACGAAGCAAGGATAACGAAACAAGGATAACTAAATAAGGATAATGGCAATGTTAAACGAACTGAAAATCCAAGAGCTTAAAAAGGAGTTAGAAAAGAGAAACCTGAGTACAAGCGGCAATAAAATTGAACTACAGGCAAGGTTAAGAGTAGCTATGGAAGCATATAACATTAATGTAGATGAGTTTGATTTCAACGATGATGTGGAAGAGGTCCAAAAGGAAGAAACCCAGAAGGAAGAGGCTCCACGGTCAGTAGCAAACGTAGACATGAACTCGATATTGTCTGTACTGACACATATATCGGCAAAAATGGAAGATCAACAGGCACAGATGTCGGCAAAAATGGAAGAACAACAGGCACAGATAACGTCCAAAATGGAATTGCAACAGTCAGTACTTTCATCACAGGTATCCGGCATTGCGGCTCAGTTGGAGGCACAAGAAGAACGCATGTTACAATTCAAGGCGCAGGATGCAAAAATTATACAAGTTAAGGAAGTCCTTGAAGAAAGACAAGAAAAATTAGAGGACGATGTAAAAGCATTGAAAGCCCGTCTTCAGGATATTCAACTAAGTCGTCCAGTCGCTTCAACTGCTACACAGAAGATAAAACCTCCGTAGCTTGATGGAAGTGGTCCATTTCAAGTATTCAAGCTACAATTTGAGAAAACGGCAGTTCTAAATAATTGGAGTGCGGAGGACAAAGTCGCTGCCCTGTTCGTAGCATTGAAAGGACCTGCAGCAGAAATATTACAGACTGTTAGCGAGGGCGAAAGAAACAGCTATGATGCAATTATGGGTGCCGTTGAAAGACGTTATGGTAGCGAGCACAGGAAGAAGATATATCAAATGGAGTTGCAGAATCGCTTCCAGAAACCAAATGAGACGTTACAAGAATTTTCTTCTGAGATTGAGAGGCTAGTTCATTTGGCAAACGCAGGAGCACCTCAAGAATTCATCGAAAGAATGAAAATTCAAAGCTTCATCAATGGAATACGAGATATTGAAACGAAGCGGGCTACCTATGCAAATCCAAAAGGAACTTTTGCTGAAACGGTATCATATGCCTTGACGCAGGAAACAGCATCTCTATTGAGCAAGCCCACCTACAAGGCTCATCGTGTGGAAGTGGAAACGCCAGACTTACTAAGCAAAATATGAGAGGCGTTGAATGAAATGCAGAAAAAGAAAAGTAATGCTGTGAAATGCTTCAGATGTGGAAAAATAGGACATATAGCACGTCACTGCAGCAATAATTCCAGTAAGTTCAGCACTGCAGATGGGCGCAAGCGCAAGGCAGAGGGGTATGAACAAGCGCCCAAATCAACTCAGTCGTTAAACTAAAGCGGGCCAGCCAAAAGGGGCGTGGGCTGGTCCCCACAATGGAATGCCCCATAATCTCTGTCTCTCAGTTGGGAAGAAGCACGAGTAATGTTACTATTGGTGGTTTGGTGGACGGAATGGAGCGCATGTTGACTGTGGATACGGGAGCATCTCATTCCATCATTCGATCTGACTTGGTAAAGAAGGAAGTAAGGCCATTGTATGGAGCAAAATTGCGTACGGCAACAGGCGAGGATACCCAAGTCCTAGGGGAAGTTACATGCGAAGTTGTAATTGGAAATGTTGTCGTACTACACACCTTCATAGTGGCGGAAATTGTTGATGAAGTCATAATTGGCGTGGACTTCCTAATCGGCAAAGGTATTAAGATTGACATGAAAAACAAGGTTATGAGTTGGACTTGGAGGTGCCGCTAAGTTTTGGCTACGATAAGAGATACAGCAGTAAGAAAGTGCTCGTGGAAGAGAATCAGCAGATACCGCCAAAGTCCGAGGCAATTATTTGGGCAAAGATTGATGGAGATTGTGGGACAAACAAATTGTGGGTTGTTGAAGCAGAAACAGAAACTAAATCAAATGTACTTGTTGGAAAAACCCTGGCTATGACAAAACAAGATGGACGTATACCAGTAAGAGTACTTAATGAGTTCAAGTCACCAGTCAAACTCTCCAAAGGTGCTATCCTGGGAAAATGCGAAGAGGTTGACATCATCATGAATTGCGAACAATCCCAAGGAGAAGTTTCTACTGGCAATACAGATCTTTCAGATGAAAAGAATGCTTGGACAGAAGAACTGCAGGAGAATCACAAAAGAAAGGCGAAATAATTACTTGCCAAGTATTCCAGCATATTTGATAAGGATGGTACAAAACCAGGCAGGATAAATATTGTGAAGCATCAGATTGACACCGGTGATGCAAGGCCAATCCGCCAGGCTCCTCGCAGCGTTCCATTAGCTAAACGTGAAATGGTGAGCCAGATTATACAAGAAATGAGTAACAATGGGGTAATTGAACCATCAGTCAGTCCGTGGAGTTCTCCGGTAGTACTTGTTAAAAAGAAAGATGGTAAGATGAGATTCTGCATTGACTACCGGAAACTGAATGATGTAACGAAAAAGGATAGTTACCCATTGCCAAGAATTGACGACACTCTGGACTCGCTATCTGGAACGGAATGGTTTTCAACACTGGACTTGAAAAGCGGCTATTGGCAAGTCGAAGTAAAAGAGGAAGACAAGGAGAAAACAGCCTTCAGTGTTGGCGATGGTCTTTGGCAATTTACGGTGATGCCATTTGGATTATGTAATGCCCCAGCTACCTTTGAGCGACTTATGGATCAGGTACTGAAAGGATTGCACTGGAAAACATGTCTTGTGTACCTGGACGATATAATTGTACTGGGAAAAAGCTTTGATGAACATCTCGAAAATTTGGAGGAAGTTTTCCGAAGAATAGCTGGCGCTGGTCTCAAGTTAAGTCCTAAGAAATGTGCATTATTCAAGAAAGAAGTAAAATACTTGGGACACAAAGTGACTACAAAGGGCATCTGCACTGATAACGAAAAAATAGAAGCAGTAAAAGATTGGCCAAGACCTCGGAATCTACATGAATTGCGAAGCTTTCTTGGGCTGTGCACATACTATCGCCGATTTGTACCCAATTTTGCCAGCGTAGCAAATAGTCTCACGGAGCTTATGAGGAAAAATAAGACTTTTGAGTTGAGGAAGGAACAAGAAATGGCTTTCCAAACGTTAAAAGATCGGCTTTGTACTGCCCCAATGCTAGCATACCCGGTTCCAGGAGCGAGGTTTATTTTGGATACTGATGCGAGTGGTTATGCTATAGGAGGTGTTTCGTCACAAGAAATCGACGGACAGGAGAAGGTTATCGCATACTACAGCCGATCAATTGGGAAACCGGAAAGAAATTACTGTGTAACACGAAGAGAACTGTTGGCATTGGTAGAATGCATCAAACACTTCCATAAGTACCTCGATGGTCAACGATTCCACGTCAGGACTGATTATGCAGCGTTAAAATGGCTTTTGAAATTCCTAAATCCGGAGGGTCAGTTAGCAATGTGGATTGAGCGACTACAAAATTATGACTTTTCTATAGACCATCGTAAAGGCAGTACCCATGGAAATGCTGATGCAATGTCGCGGCGACCATGTAATCTTGAATGCAAGCATTGCTCTAAAGCTGAGGAGAAGGAAGACATCATAGATATTCGGCTAATGACAATAACATCCACAGACGAATGGGATGCGGAACAACTAAGGAAGTGTCAGCTAGAAGATTCAGATCTGGCACGTGTAATGATTGGTTTGGAACAAAATGAACGACCATCAAAAGAAGAGATGTCAGCAGAGAGTCCTGTTGCCAAATCATATTGGGCACAGTGGAATAGTTTGCAATTGGTAAATGGTTGCCTACATCGTGTTTGGGAGAGTGAAGATGGTCAAAGTTCTAAAACATTGATAGTTGTTCCAAGGAAAAGAATACCGGATGTGCTAAATGAACTACACAATGGTCAAAGTGGAGGTCATCTTGGAGTAACAAAGACGGTAGAGAAAATCAAGAGGAGGTTTTATTGGGTCGGCTGCCGTCAGACAGTTGTTGAGTGGATTGCGAACTGCGATGTGTGCATAAAGGCTAAGGGTCCCAAATCCAGGAGTCATGGGCTGATGAAACAATACAACTCAGGAGCACCATTTGAGAGAATTGCCATGGATGTAGCTGGGCCATTTCCTACTAGCAAACTTGGAAACAAATATGTTCTGGTGGTCATGGATTACTTCAGCAAATGGCCGGAAGTGTACCCGATTCCAAATCAAGAAGCAGAAACTATAGCCGAAGTATTCACCAACAATTGGGTGGCGAGATATGGTGCACCTATAGAGCTACATTCTGACCAAGGAAGGAACTTCGAATCAGTAGTGTTTCAGGAGATGTGCAAGACACTGGGTATTAGGAAAACCTGAACAACTGCGTTGCATCCACAATCAGACGGCATGGTAGAAAGATTTAACAGAACATTAGAGGAACATTTACGAAAGGTGGTGGACAAGTTCCAGAGAGATTGGGACACTCATATTCCTCTGTTCCTGATGGCATATCGATCGGCCGTACACGATACAACAGGTCAGACTCCTGCAAAAGTAATCTTTGGTAGTGATCTTCGATTACCAGCTGACTTGAAATTCGGGATAAATGACGATACGGGAATAAATGCCAGACAGTCTAACAACGTTCTGGAAGAGGAAATGAGAGAAATACATGAACTTGTAAGACAGCGAACAAAGATCATGAGTGACAAGATGAAGGCCAGATACGACAAGGCGATGAACTCAGAAGGTTTTGTTGAGGGAGATCTAGTTTTGCTATACAACCCGCAGCGAAAGAAAGGTTTGTCCCCGAAATTGCAGTGTACTTGGGAAGGGCCATACAAAGTGATTAAACGGCTCAACGATGTCGTGTATCGCATACAAACGATTGGAAGACCGAGGAATAAAATGAAGGTGGTTCATCTGGAAAGGCTAGCAGCATTTGGAACGAGTAATGTGTCAGATCGGGACGATCAGACTTAGGTGGAGGGCAGTGTGGCGAATATAATCGGTTCCACTCTCACATCACTAAATGACTGAACACATCTCTAAGGAAACTGCCAGAACTAGAAGAAGAGACCAGATAATTTCCAGTGTTGCCAGAATTTTCCAGATTGCGTTTGACAGACTATAGCTTTGTTCAACAACTTTACTTGCAACAAGAGCACCAGTGACAAATTAAGAGTAAAAACGAGTAAAAGAGAAAATTAACAACCAAAGTTATTGAACACAAAATCGTAAACATTTGCAAGTAAACAGCTGATGCGCTGTTTTCACAATTTTATTTTTAGGTTAGGTTGTAATTGAAATGTTTGAAATTGAAAATGAATGTAAATAACTGAATTAGGAAGACGAAAATCTACTTTGGATATTCCACAACATCGTCCAGATTCCTTTTTGCGCTAATTTATTTAGTATGCAATTAGAAATTTGCGATTAAAATGTTGGCATATTTCCAATTGCAATTTTTGTGATCATATGTTTTTGACGCTTCTATTTTTTTTAAAGCTGCAAGTAGTTGCAAGTGAAAATTTTACTTGCAACTATTTTCAACTCTCTCGAAGTCTTACTCTCCCAATTTGGGTCTCTTTTGCAAATTTTTTGGGTTATTGAACATAAAATTCGTAACTATTTGTAAAAGCAATTAAAAACTTTGAGTTATTGAACAAAGCTTATATAAGGCGGCGAGCAGGCGCTCCGCAGTCAGTCGTAACTTAACCGTAGAAGCGTTAACATCAAGTGAAGTAAAACAACTGTACACTTTTTAGTCGTGAAATAAAGCGGCGTGAATTAAGAAGTAAATAAAGACTTTTATTTAACAATTTAGTGATACGAACCCGATAGAAATAATCGAGCTATCGAAAAATACGTAACAGTATTATATGTATGTACATATATCGATAAGTCTCCTAAAATTCGCAGCTTTTCCTCTCAAGGTTTTCTCAGCGAGTGGTACCATTTTCGCCGGAGTTGCCAGGTGAGTTTATTCTATTAATTTTGTTTTGCTAAATATTTTCGCATACGTATATATCTACATACATATAAACGCAATAAACTAGGTCATACATATGTACGTATAGAGGACATGAAGTCAAAGTAAGAGGAATAGAAAGATTTGAATTGTATTTAGGTGCATAGGAGTAGATACATTTTGTTTATGCATACATACGTACACACGTATATAT
Organism: Urophora cardui; assembly: GCA_960531455.1. Lineage (NCBI taxonomy): Eukaryota > Metazoa > Arthropoda > Insecta > Diptera > Tephritidae > Urophora > Urophora cardui. The sequence continues at coordinate 91,657,841 of OY482673.1, read as the reverse complement.
GTACACTAGAGGGTCTAAGTCACTGATGGGCGTTTTGACTCATATGAGCAGTTACTCTCAGCACACGTATTCTTACGCTCTTATTTCAGTTGCGAAAAATCAATTGAGTCACAGTGGTGTTAGAACAGAATTTTCATGCCAGTTGTGTTTCAGCAAGCAAAGGATGACACGTATCGTCGCTTTGCTTTTATTTTTTATGCAATAGTAAATTATGCGCTATTTAATGAATGAAAGCATTTAGGGCAATTCTAAATAATTTTTCACTGCGAACAGTGCGAGTGAGAAACACATATAGGTACGCGCATAAATAGTATCATAAAACAATCAAGCGGCGCACGATGTTGCTTCGCTGTTGTTTGTTAATCAACTGACTGCAAATGTTCTTTGTCCCATGGTAGCCACTTTACGCTCGCGGTTACCAATACATGCTTACATTTCATTTGCCCACCAATGGTCTAAGTAGGTAAAATTTGAATATAAATACATCGATATATACATATATATTAAAGAGCTGCGCAAGACATCTCGATATCGAACATGCTGTGTTGCACTCGCTGTAGCACATGTATGGTTTTCGAAGTGTTCGAACAGGGAAGTACTTCAGTGGCGTGAAATTTTGCTTCAGCACCGAGAATGAAGCATTTCTATCTCAATGCTGCCCGTTCATGTTCGATGTTGTTAGCACAAATTAAACGGATACCAGAAGAAGTTCTCGGATACTTAAGCAAGTTTCCGAAAATTTATTGATGTGCAGGCAGAACATGCTTTGTAAATGTAAATGAGAATGTAAAAATTTCATACGCATGCAAATGGTGTTATTTGGGGTACATTAACATTCATTGAATATGTTTTTAGGAAGGTTTTTTTGATTTATTGACAAAATTAAAATGTAGTGAGATATGCATAGATGTATGTACATATGTATGTATATATACATATGTATGTATATGTACATTTGTATGTACGTATGTAGGTACATATCATTATGGTTTTGTATAGCTGATACACATATGTAAATATGTATATATGAACATACTTACATACATATGTATGTATGTATGGACATACCAGGTATAAATGTAATTTTCGTTTTTTATTATAAAGCCCATATGACACTACGTTTTTATTCTGGTATTCTGCCAGGTTTTTTGTGTGAAGGAGATGGTCAAATACAGTTTTGCGTTGGTGAAAGCGAGCAAGCTATATTGAAAAAAAAACAAACAAAATACCATCTAGGCGATTAAAAACCAACGAGCCAGCTTGTATTTCGGTAGGTTTTTTGGCATTCGGTCATTTTTTCTGACAATTTTTCCAATTTGACAACCATAAAATAAATTATATTTAAAATAAAAAAAATATATGGAAATACAAATTTTAAATTTGCCTCTTGTAAGCTTCTGCTTTGGCCGTAAGGGTAAAGAAGAAGTCCGCAAGAAAAATTATATTGCGTACTGGCTTCCCTTTATAACACGGAATACAAAGCTATCCTGCCCTTTGGGTTTCATAACTTTTTTATTTCAGTAATTTAAATCAAATTTCCAAAAAAAATAATTTTTGAAATAAATATTATTTTCATTTAGTTTGAAGTTTAATGTCAATCTAATTATTTTTGAGGGAGTATTTGTCTCTTTTCAACCTATAGAAGAATTGTTTTTGTATTTTGACTTTCGGTGGGTTTTCAAAACCAAAAAAAAACGGGGAAAAAATGTAGTGTCATATAGGCATTAGCATATTCATTTTTGCGTATACATATTTAACGAGTTCATAGAGCAGGCAGTATTAAATATTTTCTTGTACTCAGACTAGGTAGTAAAAAAAATATAATCATGCAAATATCTAAGAAGGCTTCCAAAATTAAAAAACCTTGAACCTATACTTGGTACATAATAGCTCCAAAATTTTATTCTTAGCTATGCTGGAGCTATTTTATCCTTTATTTCATTAAGTGGGAGACGGTACAATCTTAACCTTAAAACTAAACATATGTACATATGTTATTGTTATTAAAGCAGAACGTTTAATTATTACAATTGATTAAAATAATATAATGTAATGACGTTTGGCGTCGTTCTAAGCTTAGCTATGATGCATAGAGATGCATATACATATGTACATACAATACGTATACATATTTATTTATAAAAAAATAAATTCGCATGCAGGTATGTAGATATTTTATGTTTTGAATCAATGAATACGTCAAACTATATTTTTATATTTAATTAAATAAAATTTACAGAAAAAATTTGGTTGTTTTCAATAAAATAAAAATAACTGTTATACCAAATTTTTCCCTCTTCAAAATTTTTTTTAAAGATGTTTTTAAGTATTATCTAAAGAATAACTTTCAAGTGAAAAAATAGTGTAGATGAACTGATCACGGTGAAAATCACTTTTCCCTTGAGAGTTTTGGGTTTAGGTAGACGGGAAACGGAAAAGTGTAAACTGTTGATCATAAAACAGGTCAGTGAAATTCTAGGCTAGCAACGCCATTTTTATGAGTTAACGAGCTAACTTAGGCCTTTTTTACGACTTCAGGCTAATATGTTCCTTTCGGGCCTAAAAATCGATGTTCGGTTATTTTCTTATTTTTACTATTTAAGCAATGGATTGTTGGAAACAACAATTACTTATTGTATCAGACAATATTTTTGCGCCAATAACTCTCAACTACAAAATGGAGAATATATACTGAAAGAAGTACAAGGGAGAATCAAGGTGTGGAAAGTCTTTGCAAAAATTGTTAAGAGTAATGGGGAAGAAATAAGTAACTTCGTTATCTGCAAAATTTGCGAAAAGCTTCTGAGCTACATCATGAAATCGACGTCGAATTTAGTGAAGCATAAGTGCTATTTGGAAGGTGAAGACTACGCCACGCTGCATTTAGTACCCATATATATTCACCAGTTAATAACAGGATGCCAGGATAATAATGAAGATATCAACGCAGTTATGAATTTTAAACAAAAGCTGGAATCGGCATTTGCACACATATCTTTCATATACACTACACTTGTAAAAGTTTTAATAGCCCTGTTTTTTATTTAAGCGCATATACATACATCTGCGCTTAAATTTTGTATGGATTTCTAAGCGCACATCTCTTTCCGCGCTTAGCAATCCATACAAAATTTAAGCGCAGATGTATATGCGCTTAAATAAAAACAGGGCTATTATTGAGTATACGATTTATAATTATGTTATGTTAAAATAGTAGATATAAAATCAATGCTTTGAAACTAAAAATGAAACATTTAGTATCTAACTTAATTATTTGCCCCAAGTATTTAGAGCCCGTGCACAATTGGCTTTGTCTGCTCCAACTTTGATAGAAAAAACCTTAAAACAAAGCGAAATTCCAGATGCTTGCTACAATTAACACTTTGACAATTTCCACTTCACTTCTTTGCTTTAATTTATAAACCTGATTTTTCGTAAAATATTTGGGGAATTTCCTTTTTTCTGCTTATTCGAATGTTATTTTTTACTTTTCTCTGTTCACTTCTCACAAAATTGCGCGAAATCGCTAAAATAAGTGTACATATACAAACATACATACACACATACAAGGGGAGATGTTTGTCAAAGTGTAAAAAAGTTGAAACATGGCGAACTTTATACCTTGCTTTACTCGCTTCACCTCAATTGTGAACATGTCCCTTTGAAAAGCACATGCTCAACAGAACTGTCAAAGCAAAACTCTGAAGCAAAGCGAGGTAGAAGTCAATTGTGCACGGGCTCTTAGGTATACATAAATTCATATAAATATGTAGATATGTGTATCCGTTCGCAAGTAGGTATTAGGTATGTACTAGGTATTTAATATAAAATAAAAATTAGGCAAATGCATACATACATACAACCATACATGCATCCATATGTAAATACAAACATACATACATATGTATGCATGCATGCATGTTAATCGTTCAAATCGTCGCAGTTGAGCAAAACTCCTACGTTGCCAAATACTAGCAGGCAGGCTCTTGTAAGCACCATCTTAAGCTCAAATTAGTTATGCAGTAACAGTATCGTTATAAAACAGCTGATCAACCAACCTTATGGGAAACAATGTATTTGATTAGTGATTCGCTAGTCGGTAACGCTATCGGTAACAACCAAATAAATTTTGGTTTTCAGCAGTAACGCTAACCAGCTGATGGATTGTTTGTTTCAGTTGTTCACTGTCATGACCCAATAATAATATGGTCGTAGCAATCAAAAGAGAACACGCAATTAGCATTAATACAAAATATAATAATTTCGCAACCTAAAAAACCAAAAGAAGAAGAGCGACTCTATTGCTATGGTCACCTTTATTGGGCTATGATCACTGTTCAGCTGTTTACTGTTACTGCACCAATAATCGACCAAATTAATACCGATACTGTTACTATTATGGAAATAATGTTAATGCATAACTAATTTAAGCTTTAGTATTCGAATACTTAGCAGTAGACCGAAAAGACCGAAACTTGCGGGCAGCGATCGTTTCAAGAACGAGAACGTCTCTGCTTACCTGTTGCTAGTTATCGGAAATGTTTAGTGTTGAAGTCGGACATGCATGTGTTCGACAGTGTTTAATGTTAGTGCATACGTGTTCGAACAGTGAACGGTAGTGTTTACGCAGGGCACTAATATATATATACTAGCACACCCGGCCAAGCTTCGCATTGGCTTTCAGTTATCAACAGTCATCATCATCTTATTAGTGATTTGATATTTAAAATAAAAGATACTTTTATTTTGTGATCTGCTTCGCCACCCTGATAAAACATATTTTTTATTTGTTGGGGTAAGTGGAAAAAAATTCAACAACTATTTACAGCGAAGGTTGAGTGTATAGCTATTTCACGAAAAACCATTTTCGATCATCAGCACTCTTTTCGGAAGTGGATGCACCGGGGATTGAACCCGATTCCATTCCATCTTCAGCCGCAATGACCCAACGCATAAACACACTCGGCCATTGAGACTCTGCAAGCTGTTGGATTTTCCCCACTTTTGCCTTTTTCATTTTCAACATTAACGTTAGTGTGTATATGCTTTTGCATATATTCTCCACAAACGTGCTGAATTTTTTGTTGTAGGCAGTTCGCAATGAACATTGTTGTTGGTATTTATTTTATGTATATACCAAACAACGTTAACAATTTTACGTTTTTAGTGCTTAGCACGAATTTTTTTTTTTTTTATTTTAATTCAATTTTTAATTGTTGGGGTAAGTGGAAAAAAATTCAACAACTATTTACAGCGAAGGTTGAGTGTATAGCTATTTCACGAAAAACCATTTTCGATCATCAGCACTCTTTTCGGAAGTGGATGCACCGGGGATTGAACCCGAGTCCATTCCATCTTCAGCCGCAATGACCCAACGCATAAACACACTAGGCCATTGAGACTCTGTGCAAGCTGTTGGATTTTCCCCACTTTTGCCTTTTTCATTTTCAACATTAACGTTAGTGTGTATATGCTTTTGCATATATTCTCCACAAACGTGCTGAATTTTTTGTTGTAGGCAGTTCGCAATGAACATTGTTGTTGGTATTTATTTTATGTCTATTTTATGCCTACAACAAAAAATTCAGCACGTTTGTGGAGAATATATGCAAAAGCATATACACACTAACGTTAATGTTGAAAATGAAAAAGGCAAAAGTGGGGAAAATCCAACAGCTTGCACAGAGTCTCAATGGCCGAGTGCGTTTATGCGTTGGGTCATTGCGGCTGAAGATGGAATGGACTCGGGTTCAATCCCCGGTGCATCCACTTCCGAAAAGAGTGCTGATGATCGAAAATGGTTTTTCGTGAAATAGCTATGCACTCAACCTTCGCTGTAAATAGTTGTTGGATTTTTTTCCACTTACCCCAACAATTAAAAATTGAATTAAAATAAAAAAAAAAAAATTTCGTGCTAAGCACTAAAAACTCTTTCAAGTAAAATTGTTAACGTTGTTTGGTATATACATAAAATAAATACCAACAACAATGTTCATTGCGAACTGCCTACAACAAAAAATTCAGCACGTTTGTGGAGAATATATGCAAAAGCATATACACACTAACGTTAATGTTGAAAATGAAAAAGGCAACAGTGGGGAAAATCCAACAGCTTGCACAGAGTCTCGATGGCCGAGTGTGTTTATGCGTTGGGTCATTGCGGCTGAAGATGGAATGGACTCGGGTTCAATCCCCGGTGCATCCACTTCCGAAAAGAGTGCTGATGATCGAAATGGTTTTTACACACTAACGTTAAAAAATTAAAATGAAAAAAAAAATTTCGTGCTAAGCACTAAAAACTCTTTCATATTTTTTATTACTGGAAAGGTTTCTATTTTCAAAAAATGAAATACACGATATTCTTTGATTTGACTGAAAATGAAATCACAAATAAAAAGTCGTCTGGATTTGGATGAAGAACGAAATCAGAAATAAAATTGATTCATTATATGAAATCAAAAAGGATTTGACTCACGCAACGATAAAATTCATGAATTTACTGCGGTGTCGCTGTTGTGTTCTATTTCTATTTACGGCAAAATATCAGAACATATTTGAAATCCTCTCACGGCCTTATTCCGCGGGGTAACATAATTTACTTTACCGCTAAAGTGAAGACTTGACCTTTGAACACCTTTCTCGTATTCTAGCAGCAGGAAAATTATATTACCACCTCAATAAGCGATAACAATTTGTTACCATTTTGAGTCCGATCACATTATATTCGTATGGAATTGCTTTGATAGCGTTACCATTTGTTCGAGAATAGCGATTGAGGAGATGGTAAAACTTTTCAGCAAAGTAAATTACCAGTAAAATAATATTTAAGTAACGCTCAGAATCGAGCTGTAAGTGGTGTTTCTTACATAGATACATACCTACTTATGTATCTTTCCTTTATATGAATATAATTAACCTAGTAGCCCCGGAGCAAAATGAAATATATACATACATGGGCCTGTAGAGAATATACTTACATTGATTAATCATGCAGCAAATAAGTTTGTTCCATAACCGAAAACTTGGGAATTGTTATACCTACATTTTTTCCTAAAAAAGTTAATAGGTACCTATATTGGGGTAAATGCCCACGGAAGACGTATGAATCAAAAAAAAAAAAATTAATATACAGGTTCCCAGTATTTTTTTTTACATTCGTATAAATAGATAGTCATAACTCAAAACATCCATTTACTTTTAAAATGTTATAATTCAAACAAATCTCATCTCAAGTAATATTTCACGATGGTTGCGTAATTTGCATTTGGGTGAGTCAGAAATACAGAGATAAAATTTATTTTTGATTTTAAATATATTTCAAGTCAAAAAGTGGCCACTGTGGTGTAGTGTGTGAAAGGCTCGCCTGCCATAAAGGAGGTATCGGGTTTTACCCCAGTCCGGACAAACGCCAAAAAAAAAATGTAATTAATTAGAAATCAGAAAAAGCGTTCACCTCTCGGCGGTGGGCGGCATACCCTCATAGGGTATTTCTGCCACGAAAATGCTTCCCACAAAGAATGCATTCCCCGTTCGGAGCCGGCATAAAACTGTAGGTCCACTCAATTAGTAGGAAAAAACAAAAATTAAGGAATGCGCCTCAAATTAGGGAGATAAGCTCGTCCTTACAACTCGTTAGAGCTATTTCAGCGGCATTGTATTATACATACTATTATATTCTAGTCAAAGATATTATTAACAAACATTTTGTAACAATTCCTAAGTTTTCGGTTATGGAAAGAACCTAAAATTTACTCGAGAAATTCAAATTTGGACCGATACTTTGGTGTAAATAGAAATAAAATACAACAGTGATACCTGCCGAATTTTTGTTCATATGTATGTACACATGTTTTTGGTATTCTCTATCTCCATACTAATAACCTTAATGGAACCCAATGAGATATAACTACCAAATTAAATTAAAATGTTTCAGTAGTTTTAAATTTAAACGCGCACAAATATTGTGACATGAGATTTGTATATATATGTATGTATGTATAGATGTATGTAGATATAGATAAGTACATATCTAAGGCCAGAGCACTTTCAGAGGTTTGGAGTATGAAAAATTCGGTTATAGATAGACGAAAATATCTATATATATATAAAAATCTCATGTAACATTCTTTGTGCGGGATACACTTTTAAACTACTGAACCAATTTTGATAATATTTGGTAGTAACATTTAATTGTGCTCCGATTGAGTAGTCAAATAGTTTTTATTTAAATTTTTGGTCAAACAGCGTAAATTTATGTAAAAATGTGTAAAAAACCAACCAAAATTAGCTTTATACGGCCATAAATCAAAACCGGATCAACCGATTTAAATATTTCTTCTTGGAAATGAAACTTTGAACCTTTTACTAAAGTTCTGCATTCAAAAAATTAATAAATTCTCTTTTTAAATAACACAAATATTATAAAGAATAGTATCAATTTTTGAAAAAGAGTCATGCGCATGGTTGGTCGCCACAAGCATTCGGTAAAGCAGAAGACAAAACAACGAGAACAATAGGGGCATTTCAGTTATTACAACTGGGTCTTGGTCAAGATAAATTTTTACTGAAACAATCCGGATCATAATGAAATTTGGCAGCACTTGAAAAGAAGTAAAAAGAAGAAGAGCCGCAAGAGAAATATATATGCTTTTATGGTATATGTCAAATACCAATACATTTCGCGAGCTTGCAGTTCACTTCAATATGTCTGCGTCAACTGCATGGAGAGTCGTCAGAAGGGTTATTGAATGGTTATTGTCAATTGCCCATGAATATGTTCAGTGGCCTTCTATGTCCAAGGCAAGGGATAATATTCGAAAATTTCACAACATGAAAAATATTCCCGATGTGATTGGTGGTATCGATTGCTCACACATTAAAATCAAAGCTCCAGTTGAAAATAAAGAGGCATATTTCAATCGGAAGCATTTTTATAGTCTAAAATTATAGGCGGCTGTTGTCGCGGATAAGATGTTTATAGATGTGTTCGCTGGAGAGCCCGGCTCCTTGCATGATATCCGAGTTTTAAGGCGATCTAGTTTATACCAGCGAGCGTTGAATGATAGAGACTCCACTTTTCCATTTAATTCGTGTTTGCTAGGGGACTCGGCGTATGCGAATACTGCCTGGTTGATAAGCCCATTCCGAGACAATGGATTTTTGACAGCAGAGCAGAGACAATTCAACTATCTTCACTATTCAACCAGAATTGTTGTTGAAAATGCGTTTGGGCTTCTAAAAATGAGATTTAGAAGATTGCTTAATTTTACGGAAAATACCGACTTGAAATCCGTGGTTCAAGTAATCATTTGTAGTTGTGTTCTTCACAATATTTGCTGCTTGGAACACGACAGCATTGAAGATGAAACTATGGTTGAAGAAGACGGGCCTGTAAATAGTCTAAATTCTCAAGAAAATGATGTTCCCACTGAAACTAGACGTAATGCTGTATTAAGAAACCTGATCAGATCAAATATTATTAATGTGCCTTAACGTTTTCTTCGTTTTAAAAATAAAATATTGTTTAATTATAATTTAGAACTTCGTTTTTTATTTATTAATTTCGTATAGGTAAACAACTTTCAGTCAAATAGAAATACAAATGTGAATTCATTTCACGTTGGATGAAAAGTAAGACAATGTAACGTATAACTCATGCAAAAATGCATACATATGTAACTATCTAAATATTAATATTTATTTACTATAAATATCACCAAAAAATCTTCAAACAAAAAATTCATATTATTGAAAATTACTATATACAAAATATCGCAAAAAGAGACTTCATATTAAAAATTACTATATTTGTACATTTGTACAAAATATCACAAAAAGAGACTTCATATTATTCAAAATTAATATATATATGTACATATATACAAAATATCACAAAGTAGACATATACGCCGACAGTGATTCCGGCGGCGGCGGCGCCATTCCAAAAAAATTTCGGCGGCGGCGGCGACGCCGGCGCTTGCCCCAAATCTACAAATCACAATCCTTATTCAAATCTTAATTTTATTTAGTTACCTTAATAGCGCTGGCTGAATGGAATAAATAAACTAATTTCCACCATAAATTGTTGAAACTTTTTTATTAACAGCAAAAAACAATTGTTACATAAACTAAAATATAAAATAAAGAAAATAAATATTAAAGAGTATACACAAATCCATATAAGTTGAATTTTTTGAACTGAGCCACCTATAATTTTTTCGACGGCCATGTATTTTAATGATAGTGGGTAATATGGCTCACAACGCTTAAAGAAAAATAAGTATTTAACAATTTTCCGAAATTCGAATTATTTTCAAAGTTATAGCTATCAAAACTTTCCGAAGTTCCTTAGTTTTTGCCGATTTTCTCACGATTGGTCAAACCGATTTTGCTAAATTTTGACATATAGATAAAAGATGGTATCTTCTACCACACTGCATTTCTTATTTTTGCAAATAATTTTTTTTGCAAACATTATTCGCAATTTTTATGTTCTGGACCGCGGTCAGATGGCGCTTTTCTATGATGTTGTTGGGAATTCCATTAGTAACTAGTAGCAAAAAAAAATTTTGGGGCACTTTAAAGGCGCGGGAGTTACTTACATTTTTTACAGACTTGTTATTTTTGTATGAAATTTTTTTTTTTTTACATACTGAGTACTACGAATAATGAATTAAAGCATGCATAACTCCCGCTGCCTTAAAGTGCCCCAAAATTTTTTTTTGCTAATAGTTACTGATGGAATGCCCAAACCCCATCATACAAAAGCGCCATCTGAACGCGGTCCAGAACATAAAAATTGCGAATAATGTTTGCAAAAAAAAAATGTTTGCAAAAACTTTAAAATAAATATATGTATATACAGTGTTGGAAAAAATAATAGGGACAAAATTTTGCAATTCTCCATTTATTTAATTTTAAGACCAAATAATAATTACCATATATTGATGCTTACACGAAGAGGACATGCTTCAATGACGCTGGGGTGGTTTTGTATAATAATTTAATTTTTATGAATAAAAATAATGAAATGTATAATTAAAGCTGGAAATAATAATAGGGAGAAACTTTAAATTCGATTGTTTTTTCAAATAAACTACAATATTACTGCTGCAGCTAGATTTAAACTAATGTTTAGTTGAAGCTCCTTTATTTTTTATAACTTCCTTACTTCTTCGTGGCATAAGGTTGACCAAATCAGCGCAATTTGCAACTGGTATTAAGTACCAAGCTTCTTTAATTTTTTTCCATAACTCTTGCTTATTTTTCCATTTTTGATCCCCCATCGTCTTCTTTAATATTCGCTATAGGGCTGAGGTTCGACGACTGTGAGGGCTACTCAAAACAGCAACTTTCTTACGTTCAAACCACGAGTTTTCGATTCTGGAGGCATGTTTGGGATCATTTTCATGCATAAATCGCCATCTAATGATATCAAGGAGGGTCTAAATTATTCAATTTTGAGTAGAACTATTAGCAACAGATCTTGAGAAGTAGGACTAAATGGAAGAGATCCCAGAAAAGTTCCGTATCTGAGAAAAAATTATGTTCCTGAGGTCAAAACACGTCGATTGGTTCCTTTTTTTTAATTTTGAAGAACTTTAGCAGTTAGGAAAACTAGGGAAATATGTACACATCTTGCTCCATACGGGTATGGCGCGTCAGCGCACGCCGCCGCGCCGATACGCCGATTTCACGGATTATGGCGGCGGCGGCCGATTATGAAGGTAATCGGCGCGGCGGCGTCAATCGGCGGCGTATATGTCTATCACAAAGTGAGACTTCATATTATTCAAAATTTCTATATATATGTACATATATACAAAATATCACAAAAAGAGACTTCATATTATTCAAAATTACTATATATATGTACATATATACAAAATATCACAAAATAAAAAAGACTCCATATTCATAAAAGCTACTCTATATACACGAAATAAAAAAAGACTTCATATTCTTAAAAGCTACTCTATATACATGAAATATAAAAGACTTCATATTCAAAATTACTATATATGTACATTTGTACAAAATATCACAAAAAGAGGCTTCATATTATTCAAAATTACTATATATATGTACATATATACAAAATATCACAAAAAATAAGACTCCATAGTCATAAAAGCTACTCTATATACACGAAATAAAAAAATAAAAAAAGACCTCATATTCTTAAAAGCTACTCTATATACATGAAATAAAAAAAAAGACTTAATATTCTTAAAAGCTACTCTATAATATAGAGTCTATATACACAAAATAAAAAAAAATTCAAATTCTCACAAAAGAAAAAAAATTAAAATAACTATCATACATATATACATATTTACATTTTTTTGTTTTTCGCCTGCATAAACATTTTCAGCATCGCCATTTTTTCCTCGTGGCGTTTTTGCTTCAGCTGCTGCGCCTATTCCATTTTTTCCAACTTTTTGGATGAATATTGCTGGAACACTCTAATTTTTTGCTGCGCAATTTCCTTCTTCGCCTTGATCTTCATGGCCGCAATTTTTTCTTTAAGAGGAGCTCGAGCGCTTTTTGTTTTGCTTTGCTGCACATATTCTGCACTCTCTTCATGGTTTGGCAGCGTGGCGGCACACAGTGGGGGCACCTCCACACAAACGCGGCCAAAAATAGTAATAATTGAGCTAGAAACTTTAAACTCGGAACTTAAGCTTTCTTGATCGAAGATAGTAAACTGTGAAAATTTGAACAAAATCGGCCCACAAATACACCCCCCTCCCATATAACGGTATTTTTGAAATTTCAATATTTTGTTAACTATTATAGCTAAAATGCTCAATTTTAATAAGAGCACACATTTTTTAAATATAAATAATATACAGTAATCATTTTGGAAAAAGCGCAAAGTATTCCATGGTTTTTAAATTAAAAATATATGCACTTTTGAGCATTTTATAAGCATTCATCATAAAATTTTCCTTCAAAAAAATCACATTTAAAAAAATTTTTATACCACAAATGAAACTATACTTTTCTAAAGGATTTCAGTGTGCTGAATCTGAATCTGAAGTCAGAATTTTCAAATTGGTTCTAGTTTTTGAGATATTCATGTCCAATTAGGCAAAAAAACACGTTTTTGACTATATTCCCTGCTTAATATCTTGTATGTAATATTTTTTTATTCAAAATCAAATACACCGTTAGAAAGCATAAACCATCCCCCTGAATATGGCGTTTAAATTTTTCAGATATCTTTATTAGAATTGGAGAAATTGTTGTTTAAGTGTCATTAACTTGGCAAATTTTCCCCATACAAAATTATTAATACTTTTTGAAGCATACTTTTGGGGATTTTGTATGGGAAAAATGTATGAAAACTTAGAAAAACTCACTCCATAAAAAAGTTCATAAAACAAAAAAGCGCAAACGAATTTTTAAGATTTCTTCACCTGTTTATAAAGCACGTTCACTAGCACCAAATATTAAAAATTTGGAGAGGTCATATTTTGTATTTTTTTTTTATTTCATGTTGAAATTTTCCAATTTTTACACAATTTTTTTTTCTGTTCGAAAAGAAAAAGGCTGCAAAAAAATAATGATAACGCTGATAAAAAGAATTCTTTCATAATTTGAAAGTGTGAACCATTGCCTACAACACGGTGAACAAACTATTCGATTAGTCGCCTAAGAATAAGATTTTTCATAATGTCAAAAGTAGCCTAATTATTGCGTTTTGAAAAAGGCACTTTTAGTCAAATGGGAAAAAGATTATTTAAGCGAAAAGCGCAGGTGGATTTCAAGAATTAAAATGCAGTTTGATTAAAAATATATCATTTCAAAACATATGAAAAAATTGGGGAGGTCATATTTTTTATTTTTTTTATTTTTTTGTTTAAAGTTGAGCAAAATTTTTTTTTTTACGACTTTTTTTGTCAATATTTGAAAGTTCATATAAATCTAAGAGTTACCGCTGGTTACAAAAGGCTTATTGTTTCTAAAAGGCCAAATCAATATCTATGTAATGATGTATCACTCGATTACATACGTTAATAATTGAATGAGTTACAGCATTTTGTATAAGGTGTAATTGTTGAGAAATAAAAGGACCTATTTTTTGCTCAGTTTTTAACACCCTGTACGGCTAAACAAAACGAGACTCAAAAAATTTTATATAAGCTTTTTTTTTACAAATTGTTATATCTGTCAATCACTTTCAAAAAAATTTGATTTGCTAATACTTTAATTTCGATTTTATTTTTGGCCGCTATCACCCAGTGTGCGGCAGCTTGTTCCGGTGAAGCGTGTAAATTGGTCAAAGGCTGGCCATACAGATTGATGGAATGGTTATTTGAAATAACGGGGCTGTCGCCAAATATTTCATCCATCAAATCTGCAAATGGAGCAGTACATGGTGTCACGCCCGTTCTGTTGTTGTTGTCGGCACTCTGCTTGTACGCCCTCACCAAGTTTTTGAATTTGGCAACGAGCATCTCCACCGTCCTTGGTTGACTCTATAATGAGAAAAAGAGCACTAGAAAAGTAATTAATAATCAGTTTTCACAATCACGCACCGGGAGTAATATAACTCACCAAAACACCCTGACTGTCCAGATCTAGCAGCACATTCTGCATGGCAAACTTTTTTCCTCTTACGCTTTTGAACTCTTCCTTCCGGGCAATGTAAGCGCATAAAAAGGCCCTTGTCTCCTCTCTCGTCCATGACCTCCTTTCACTAAATAGTAATCGTAATTTATTTATTTAGGATTTCAAGTGCTTTTTAATAGTTTTACATTTATACTCACATTTTTCGTGTTGCTTCCATAATTTGTTTTGTTTTTTTCACGGCGCACAGTGGTTCGGCTCCATACATTGTGCGGAAAAAATAGGAGTGGTCCTAACCCATTGAAATTTTGCACAGAGGTTATATGTGAGCTAATTAAGAAATTTAAAAAAAATGGTTGAAATCGGTCAACCCCTAGGGGTATCTCCCTTGGACCTATAAATAAAAATAGGTAAAAAAACTTTTTAAGTTAAACGGTTTTATGTTATACATACATTGCAATGTTTAAGATAAATGTACTAAAAACCAAAAAATAATAAAATAGATACAGTCGTGGGAATTATAAACATTTGCATAGACTAGACTAAAATAAAACCGTGGGGCACGTCAATTGTCTACAATCGTTGATTAAAATGTTTGTTTTGTAATGTTACACTATAATTAGGCAGTTGTTCAACCGACAACGATGGACGTGTGATAAGTAGGGCTAGAATGTGGAAAAAAGCTAGCAAGCTCGATTATAAGCGAGTTTTAGGGTTTCATAGTGGTGAGCGAGTAGTACTTTTATCATATGTTTTGTCGATTAAAGACAAACTACGAGCAGTGAAACGATTCCTCGTGTGAATGTCCAACGATAAACTAGTTGCAACATCTCTTTTATTAACATGGAGTGTATAACTATTGGAATTTCCATGAGCAAGAAAATAGTAAGTATTTTCCTCACCGTCTGCGGGCCAACTGCCTAACGACGAATTAAACGATTCTTCTATCGCACATTAAGTCGATAATTTGTAGACAATTGACGTGCCCCCCGGTTTTATTTTAGTCTAGTCTATGCAAATGTTTATAATTCCCACGACTGTATCTATTTTATTATTTTTTGGTTTTTAGTACATTTATCTTAAACATTGCAATGTATGTATAACATAAAACCGTTTAACTTAAAAAGTTTTTTTACCTATTTTTATTTTCTAGTTTTTAGTTTTTATTTCGCATTCTGTTTAATTCATTTAGTGCTTCATTATTGCAAGGTTTCTTGCCCGTTAGTTTATTGCAGTCCAACGCCTCTATAGCGACCCACGCGCCACCTATCGGAAGTTTTTTTTAGGAAAATATTTCCTTTCAAGGTAGTAATACATGTTCCGAATTTCAGCCAAATCGGACCATAAATGCGATTTTTGTAAATATAGCGACCCACGCGCCACCTAGCGGAATTTTTTTTTTAAGAAAATATTTCTTTTCAAGGTAGTAATACATGTTCCGAATTTCAGCCAAATCGGACCATAAATGCGATTTTTGTAAATATAGCGACCCACGCGCCACCTAGCGGAATTTTTTTTTTAAGAAAATATTTCTTTTCAAGGTAGTAATACATGTTCCGAATTTCAGCCAAATCGGACCATAAATGCGATTTTTGTAAATATAGCGACCCACGCGCCACCTAGCGGAATTTTTTTTTTAAGAAAATATTTCTTTTCAAGGTAGTAATACATGTTCCGAATTTCAGCCAAATAGGACCATAAATGCGATTTTTGTAAATATAGCGACCCACGCGCCACCTATCGGAATTTTTTTTTCATAATATTGCATTGTCATCGGGGTTATACATGCGTGCAAAATTTCAGATTAATCGGTTGACAGGAAGAGGGTGAAATTTGAATTACTAAATTTGACCCAAGAATAAAGAATAAATAATAAAACAAACGGGGTGAGCTAAATAAAACCGTTTAAAAATGATTTAAATACAAATTTTAGTTTCAGCTAAAAAAAAAAATTAAGATATCTTCACGAAACTTGGTACATGAGTTACCCTCATTAAAGGCATTGACAGCACAAAAAATTGTTGAAATCGGCCACACCCTAGGGGTACCTCCCCTGGACCTATAGTAAAAAATTTTAAAGAAAAATTTTTATTTCAGCTCATAAAATGAAGATATCTTCACGAAACTTGGCGCATAAGTTACTGTCATGAAAGATATCGACAATACCAAATATAGGCGTGATTGGCAAACAACCACGCCCACTTTTATTCAAAAACAAATGAAGATATACATTTTCAGTAACTGAAAAGAGCCCTTGTAAAAATTTGATGTACTTAATGATTATATTTATAATACATATAATCGAAAATATAACTATGTATGTATATATGGAAATAAAAAAAAACAAATATAAAAAAAATGTTTAATGATTTAGCATATCCTTGACAACAAAATCCAATTCCACACACTTTTTGTGGGGTTGTCGTCTTTTGGACTTTATATAATTACCAGAACTTGCCAGTAATCGATTAATAACATCTGTATTGGTAGAAATTCTATCACTTTTCCTAGAAAACATAAGCCTAGAAATCATAAGCCCCATTATTTTAGTAAGGGTTAACTCAGAACATGATAAGGATTTCAACTTTTCTGCTGAGAAAGTATCAATAAGCCTTCTTGTTGTGTGATCAAGTAAACTTTGCAAATTAACAGCAGCATACTTATGTATGTTTCTGTTACTACAATTTCGTCGGGATAACATTTTTTTTTCATCTAATACCTTAAAATAAGCTGGTAAAATGTTTAAACAAATGTGTTTGTTGCTATTGTTGTTTGCAAACCGCAATGACGAACGTGTTTATCGTTATTTTTGTTTGCATTACCATTGATTCTAACAAATTAGGTGTATAATTTACCAATCTGCATTTTTATCTAATCCTCTCTGTGCCTTCATATTCGTAAACAAAAAAATGTCACATAAGATGTAAACGTTAATATATACACATGAGCCTAAAAGCATGCTACACTTTGTCAATTTTATCAAAAATTTGATGGGACTTTCGACATTTAAATCAAGTTTACATCGATTGGGGAAAATATGGGAAAAAATTTTTAACAGAAATCGATAGAAGACATTCCAAACCTTCATTTTATTACAGTTAACGAGTGTAGCACGCTATGTACATATATACATTTTATTTACAGCAAATAGATGTTTAACGACTTTAACGCACCGCACTTCGAACTTGACTGTGTTCTTCGTCTCTTTATGTTGAGTCGCTCTAGGCTGTCTTCGTCAAATAAGTGTTGCCTGGCTCAATAGTCTAGGGTTGTATTTTTAGTACTAACTAATTAGAAGGTATGTCCACTTCTAGTTGTCCTATGTCCGTCTGTCAATCCCACATTCGGCCATCCTGATGCTTCATTCGACCCGGATGAAGGATTCCATGGCTTCATGTACTCCGCTACTGTATGCGTTATCCGCGGACCTTCAACGTCACCTACCTTGTGTACTACATATCGACCGTGTTCGTGTTTTTCTTTCACTTTATATGGTCAGAAAAATTTTTGACTAAGCCGGAGTCCCGCTCCGTACTGAGTACGCTTAATGGCAACTAACTCTCCTAATTCGTATACCCTTTCCTGTTTGCGATTTTTATTAAAACTTCGTTTGTTTTCCTGTTGAATTCGTTCACTGTTTTCCCGCGCTTCCGTTCGCATATTTTCCCTACCTTCTTCTAACTCTTCTATAGCTGACTCTTCCAGTAACTCACGGATATCATGACTTGCGGTGATGCGCATATCGACACCGAACAACAGTTTAAAGGGGGAATATTTTGTGCTTCGTGGGGGAGTAGAGTTTATCACCTGTTGAACTCTATCAACATGTTTATACCACAACTTTGGATTTTCAATGCATAGCTTCCTCAACATTGGCATAACATCTTTGTGAACTCGCTCTACCTGCCCGTTACCGCGTGGAACACCAGTGGTAATAACCAAATGCTGGATGTTTTCTTTTTTGCAGTAGTCTTCAAATGCGTTCGACGTAAAACCTGTTCCTCTATCCGTTATAACGCTCGACGGATTCCCAAAATGTTGCTGATTGCTTTTCTAAACGATCTAAAACTTCGTCGCTACCTGTGCTTCTAGTGGGGTAAAGCCAAACAAATTTAGAGAAGGCGTCAATGATTACTAATATATAGTTGTATCGCTTTTTTGTCTCGTCCATAGGCCCTACGTGGTCTAAGTGATACGTGACTAGCGGCTTGTCATCTTTGTTGATTGGATTTAACATACCCTCCTTCTTCCCTGATTTGGCTTCAGCCACTAAACATTCTATACAACTTTTAACAACGTGTGTAAATTTGGGGTTTAAATCATAGATGAAAAAGTCTCTTTCGACCAAATCCTTAGTCTTCTTCGCGGCATAGTGTCCTTGTTTGTGAGCTATCTGAATATTTTCTTTTTCCATCGATGCTGGTACTACCATAAGTTCTTTGGCGAGATCTTTATGGAGAACTCCATGCTTAATGAAAAAATCGTAGTAGCTTTCATGGTCCAAGACTTTCCTTATAGCTGCCAATTTGTCATCCTTAAGCTGTTCTTCTTGTATTCTATGCCGTAAACTATCCGTCAACATTAGGCAATATACGCGGCTTAACGCGTCAACATGCCTCATTTGATTTCCCGAACGATGCTCGATCTCGTACTGATAATCCTGTAGGTACATGCCCCAGCGTGATACTCGCAAAGGAACTTCCTGTCTTCTCATGGTAAGCGTGAATGCATTGCAATCCGTTATAATTTTGAACTTAACTCCCATTACATATACTCTCCATTTTTTGAGCGCTGCTATGATCGCCAATACTTCCAACTCATACGAATGGTATTTCTGTTCCGTGGATGAAGTTTTTCTGCTCATGTATTCGACAGGGTGCAGACATCTATCTTGCGAGTCTCTTTGCATCAAAACACCACCATATCCGTACATGGATGCATCGGTATGTATTTCTGTCTGAAGTGATGGATCAAAGAGTTGTAGTACCGGTGGGTTTACAAGAGCGGTCTTCAATTGTTGAATAGCAGCTACTTGCTCATCTTGAATCCGAAACTCTACGTGATTTCCTAAGAGGTCAGTTAGGGGTCTGGCTACTAATGCATATTTGGGAATAAAGCGTCTGAAATACGAGGTGAGTCCCAAGAAGCGCTGTAATGTTTTCCTATCCGTCGGAATAGGGAAATCTTGCACTGCCCTCGTCTTCTCAAGCGACGGAGTTATAGTTGATGCTTCAACAACGTAGCATAAGAAATTTACACGAGTCTTCAAGAACTGACATTTTTCCCATTTAATTGTTAACCCGTACGATCTTGCTGTCACCAACACGCTTTTCAAACTTGCTAATACCTCCCCTACACTCTTTGAAGGAATTATTATATCGTCCATATATACTATAATGGTTTTATTACGAATAAGCTCTCCTAACACCGCGTGAATATACCTCGTGAAAACGGCTGGGGAGTTACAAATGCCGAATGGAGCAAACAAAAATTCGTATTGCCCATTATGCGTTACGAAGGATGTGTACTTGCGCGATGCAGGTTCTAATGGGACATGGAAAAAACCATTACGAAGGTCTAATGTTGTATATAAAGTTGCCGACTGGAGCCTCTGCAGAACGTCATCTATTAACGGCATCGGAAAGTGGTCGCGTATTATTTTTTCGTTAAGTTTACGATAATCGCAACATAGCCTTTTTGTACCATCTTTCTTTGCCACCAGTACTATCGGAGAAGCATATTCCGATGTGCTCACCTGAATAATACCATCAGCAAGCCATTCTTCTACCTGCTTTTCAACTAATGTTTGATCTAAATGAGACAATCTACGCGGTATTTGGTAGACTGGCACTTCGTCCGACAAAATAATCTTCATCTCAATAGGCGATGGTTTTTCCTTTCTGCTGCTATAGTTTGTAATCAGGCTAATTACACTTGACTTTGCCTCTGGTTGCAAATGGCTGATATCTAACTGTGGCTCCGCACTCTCAATACATTCAATCTGTAGAATGGAATTAAAATCTTCCCCTAGCTCCCCTATGGAATTGGTTACCTGACTAACTACCGGAAAATTTTGCATTTTCTCCTGACTTCTTATTCGAATCTGTTTTTTCATCCGCTTTATCAGTGCTATAGGTCTTCTGAATTGAGCTTTTCTTTTTCAAAAATCTAACACCCTCATCGTCAATTGCTATATCTACTTGACTCAGAATGTTTTTGCCCAAAATAGCGTCATACAAAATATCTCTTTCACGAGTAACGTGAAATTCGATGTCAACTTCAACTTCATCTAAAGTCATACGCGCAGTGAAACAACCAATAGTTTTTATCATTTTGTTTCCAATACCATATAAAGTTTTGGTCTTTTGTTGCAAGTCAACATACCCAATATTTATGAGAGTATCATATCTGATAGCGCAGATATCACTACCTGTATCTAGAAGTGCTGAAAACCTGTAGCCGTTAATTTCTAAATCTCTAAACAGAAGCGGCGCTGACTTAGCATGAATTTGTTCTTCATCTTCGGTAACTACATGTATCTTTTTATTTTCACTTTTCTCTTCCGTTTGCGATGTCGTTGGTTTACACTCGTTTGATTTATGGCCTACCTTATTGCATTTAAAACACCGAACTGCTGATCGATTGCATGGCCTAGCTGTTGTGTACCGGAGTAAAGCGAAAGACGTGCTCTTTATTACAAGCTTAATTAGCAACTGATTTTATTTCATGAGATGAACTCCATACGAATATAAGTCAATCGGTATAGATAAACATACGGGTACGATTGCATAGGGCAACACATAACACGCCCCTCCAAAAAAAAATTGCCTTATTTTCATATTTGAATATAAACATATGTACTTTGAATTACAATAATATTTACATAGTTTTGCAATTATTAATGAAATTTTTTTTTACTTTTGCTCTTGATTTTTTTGCTTTAAAAAATATTATTTACATTGTTTTATTATTCTGTTTTGTGCTAATTTAAGTTTTGTAAATCAACTGGTTAAATTTTAAAAGTTGAAGTGTTATTAATTCTTTATTAAATTTATAAATTTTAATTATTTCTAATTTTTGTGAAGTGAAACATTCATACATACATATTTACATTAGTACTTATTGCCAAGTCATTTTGCATACATATTACTTTTGTTTGGTGCAGTTGAAAGGCTTGTAACAATTTTTGTTCGTGTAATCTGCATACTTGTTTTGCTTTTTTCTTTTACTCTGTTTTCACAGCTGTTTGCGTGTTTGTTTATTAAGTGTCACAAACAGTGCTTTTAAAACTGCTCGCTGACAGTAGAAACAACTATCCCTGGCTTTTAAACTGTCAGTGCTTTCCTAATTGTTGGGACTTTCCAAACTGTTAACACACTTATCTACAATAGTTTTCGTCTCTCTAAACTTAATTTACTTTACAATAGTTTTCGTCTCTCTAAACTTAATTTACTTATACTAATCTAAAAAAAAAAAAAAAAAAAAAATGTCTTGCATATATGAGGGATGTAAAATACAAGGTGAAAATGAGCGCTACGTTTCTTGCTGGCTTTGCGATAGCCTTGCTCATATTAAGTGCGTCGGCTTTACCGGAAGAGTTCTAGACTTCATTAACGATATTGAAAAGGGTCTTCGCTGGTCTTGTATGAAATGTAGACCCACTGAGGTTGATCTATTTAAGTTTTTTAAACAAACTAGGACCGGTTTCTCTGAAATCGGCAAAGATCTCTCAGCCTTAAACGTTAGATTCAAACATTGTGAGAATCTTTTCAAAACTTTTAAATGCTTGGATGACGCTCTTTCTGATGACACTAATTCCTGTGGCAAAAAGAGGAAACGGGCTGATTCCTCTTCTAAGCGAATTAGTCCTCCAACTGCAGTGCATAACGTTAACACTCCTGGGGGTAATTCTATTTCCATCAGTCAATCGGTGGAACTTATTGACTTAGCTTCTCCCAACCCGGCAGTTCCTAAACCATCTACCTCTAAGGCTGTTACAATATCAACCTTTCCCAATGAACCTCCTGCTCCACAGCCCCAGACTGTCCCACAATCCCAACCTGCCCCACCATCCCAAACTGTCCCAAAATCCCAAATTGCCCCACAATCCCAAATTGTTTCCCAGGCACACGAGTCAATGGCGAGGAAGCTGGTTGTAGTGCCGCGCAAGAAGTCTCTGTTTTTGTCCAGGCTCGATAAAAATACCTCCGTACGGGACATAGAAACCTACATTTTGTCAAAGGTTAAAATCGAAGATGTCTATATTAAAAAATTCGAGTTTTCACAACAGAGAGATATTGCATCTTTTAAAATTGACGCTCAGCCAAAAGACTTCGAAGTCCTTCTTGAAAGTTCTTTTTGGCCATATGGAGCCTTTGTTCGCGAATATGAATTCAGACCTAAAAGAAATAAAGTTCAAAATCTAGCAAAAATCTCTACGTCAAATGTTTTAAATACTGATCCAAAAAACTAATTGTCAATTCTGGTCTAAATATCTTTTATCAAAACGTTAGAGGTCTTAACACTAAATTAACTGATCTTTATTTGAGATCTACTCAATGTAGTTTTAACATAATTTGTCTGACTGAAACTTGGCTTAAACCTCATATTTATAACTCCGAAATTTTTAGTAACGATTATCAAGTTTTCAGGAATGATCGCTTAAACAGAGTCGGTGGTGGTGTTCTGCTCGCCATTCATTCTTCAATCCCATCTGAAGAGATCGATGTACATACTCCTGATGGTTTTGAATTCAAATGCGTCCGTATTAAAGTTGGTAAGGGATTCACTTACCTTGCCACTTGCTACATTCCTCCGTCTTCTGCTACTTCTGTATATGCAGAGTATATTATACTTCTAAAAACCATTCATTCATTCTTCAAACCTCAGGACTGTTTAATCGTCTTGGGTGACTTCAATCTTCCACAAGTATCATGGAAGATTGTTGATAATAACATCGTCCCTGTTTACTCCAAGGTTAGCGGCAATAATTTTTTGGATGAAATGTCTGAACTCTGCTTGCAGCAAATTAATCTTCACTGTAATAAATTTGGAAAAGTGCTGGATTTGATCTTTGTTGATAATACTTCTGTTTTCTCTGTTAAACGAAGCCCGCCGCTTGTTTTGCCTGAAGACGTTTATCATCCATCTTTGGAAATTTTCTATGAGTTTATAAATGACGATTGTAATAATGAACTTACTATTGCTTGTTCTCGGTTTAATTTCGCTAAGGCCAACTACAAAAAGCTTATTAAAGAAATTTCTAAACAAGAGTGGCCATATTATGACGGTGATGTTGAACCATGCGTTTTGCACTTCAATAATATCATCTACGATCTATTTGATAAATTTATTCCTAAAATACCGTGCATGTCCGAGGAGCCCATGCAGCTCTGGTTCACTAAAGAACTTAAGGCTCTTAAAAATAAAAAATCGCGTTTTTTTAAGTCATACAAGAAGACTGGTTTGCAAGCAGATTATCTGCGATACTCTGCCCTTCGTCAACAATTTTTTGATTTGAATAAAAAGTGCTACAATTCTTACATTACGAAAATAAAGAAGAACTTAATTTCGGATCCTAAGTCATTTTATAAATTCGTTAACTCTAAACGTAAAGTAGATGGTTTTCCATCAGCTTTGCGTTTTCGAGATAACGTCTCCAGTGATAACCAAGTCATTGCGAATTTTTTTTCACAGTTTTTTAAATCCAATTACGCCAAAATCAATACCTCCTTACAAAAATATCCGTATATACTTCCCAACTACCTAATCAATACTCCAAGAATTACTCCGGAAGATGTTTTAATGCATCTACAATCTCTAAAAATATCTTTTAAAACTGGTCCAGATTCGATTCCAACATGTTTCTTAAAAAAATGTGCTGAATATATTTATCTCCCTTTAACAAACTAATTCAACCAGTCTTTAAAATCCGGCACTTTTCCAACAACTTGGAAGGAATCCTTCATTATCCCTCTCCATAAGAAGGGGATTAGATCTTCTATTGAAAATTATCGCGGTATAGCTAAGCTTTCAGCAATTCCTAAATTATTTGAAGCAGTTGTTTGCAACCAAATAACACACTCCTTATCCTCATTGATTTCAAGTTCTCAGTACGGTTTCTGTAAAGGGAAATCTACGGTAACGAATCTTCTTGAATTTACAACACACGTATCTAACGGTTTCAGGCAAAATTCATATACTGATGTAATATATACCGACTTCAGCAAAGCCTTCGATAAAGTTTCTCACTCTTTGCTTATCCATAAACTTGATCTTCTTGGTTTCTCACCTGACCTACTCCAATGGATATCTTCGTATTTATTTATGAGAACGCAAAGGGTTGTTTTTAAAGAAACTTATTCCGATGTTATAGATGTTTCTTCTGGAGTTCCACAAGGCAGTCACCTTGGTCCGATTCTGTTTTTGCTTTTCATAAATGACGTTACTTCAGTAATAAAGCACTCAAAAATCTTGATGTATGCTGATGATTTAAAACTTTTTAAGACTTCTTCCTTAACTGAGGAAAGATTTCTTTTGCAAGAAGATTTGGACTCCTTAATAACGTGGTGCAATGTAAACCTAATGCCACTAAACCTTCAGAAATGTAAATTCATGTGTTTATCACGGAAAACTATACAACCAGCTTTTTTCAAAATTAATGATTCAAGTCTTGAGCAAGTATATGAATTTGTTGATTTGGGTGTTACTGTGGATGGCAAGTTGAATTTTCAAATTCATATTAATGCTACTATCAATAAGGCGAAAGGTGTTTTAGCTTTTATTAAACGTTGGGCGAAGGAATTTAAAGATCCTTATATTACTAAGTCATTATTCACAACGTTAGTAAGGCCTATTCTGGAATACGCTTCTATAGTTTGGAATCCTCATTATCAAGTGCATTCTGATAGGATAGAATCTGTTCAAAAGCAGTTTTTGCTTTTTGCTCTGAGAAACTTCAACTGGGACTCTCGTTATAATCTTCCCTCTTATTCCTGTCGTTTAAAACTTATAAACCTTCCAACGCTATCTAGTCGTAGGGAAATTTTGGGTGTAGTTTTTATGTCTAAACTACTTAGAGGACTCATATTCAGCCCGTTTCTTCTATCCGAAATAAAAATTAACGTTCCCTCTCGTATATCAAGACATTATACACCTCTCTTATTGAAACAGTGTAAAACAAATGTTGAGTTGTATGATCCTTTACGATACTTATGTCTCAATTACAACTCTCACTACAGCCTATTTGATTCTTCCGATTCCCTTTGCCAAATTCGAAATAATATTTTATCTTCACTTAACATGTAATTGATTACTAGAATACTGTTGCACTTCTTTACTTTTCTTACTACTTTCTTTTCTTTTTTTATTCAGCTGGTGATATACATATTTCTGTAGCTGAGCAGTTTTAGAACTCGACGCTTAATAAACTCCTGCCTTTCAACACGACTCGGCACAAAAAAAAAAAAAAAAAAAATTATCTGTACGTTATGCGGATGCGCCTCTCGTGCGGTAGGGCGGGATTGGAGGGCGTGGGTTATTATTATTATTATTAATTCATTATTAACTCATAAATTGTACATTCTAAAACTTATATCTAACATCATTGTTTCGTGGACGTAATGACCTAGGTTCATGAGTATTTTCATTACCACTGGACATATTGGCCAAATTATTTTCATTCTCATTACATTCAGTTCCATGTAGAGATTCAGAAGATACGTTATTTTCCTCAGCAACCGCCGATTCATCTACTTCAGGTCTTCTGGGTTCCTCACGCGGCAACTCAATATCAATGTCAGGTTCTGACGATCTTTTTATTTGATCGGTATGTCTCTTAATTAATCGATTGTTATGATCAAATATACAATTATAAGACCGTGGACCAATTTGAGATTGAACTGTCGCTGGAGACCAACTTGCTTTGTTAGGATTTTTGTAATCTCTGATGTATACTTTATCTCCTAAACTAAACTCTACAGACCTTTTTCCTGGATAATTTTTTTTACTATTTTCTTGATTACGTAATATATTTTCTTTAATTTTAGGTGGTTTGACAAAATCGAAGCGAGTTTTTATAAATCTACCTAAAAAGAGCTTAGCTTAGGTGATTCGTTTGTAGTACAAGGTTTTGTTACTCGATAATCCATTAAAAATCTATTCAGATATATATCAAAGTTTTCTGCGCTGCCGCTGCTGAGGTTTTCCATTAAAGATTTCTTTAAAGCAGCGATGCGCAGCCTCTTGCCCGCGGGCAGACCAGCTGTTTGCGATTCACACGTATACTCACCGATTGTCACTAATACAGACAAATAAAGAGCGTAAAACGAGCGCTTACGATGGGACCAGGCGATTGTCGCTTAGAATTAGTGATGGGCGAGTCCGAGATGTTTAGACAATCGAGAGAATCGCCATCGTTGCAAAATCACAATCGAGTCAAAAGTTGACTCGCTCCTCGCCTACACAATCGAGATGTTTTTGCGATTGTTCCGAGTCAGCGAGTCGGAGGTTGTTTCGATGACATCTCGACTACACAACCGAGATGTTTTCGAGATTGTTCCGAGTCGGCGAGTCGGAGGTTGTTTCGATGACATCTCGACTACACAAGCGAGATATTTTTGCGACTGTTCCGAGTCGGCGGGCCGGCTGTTGTTTTGATGATTTGCTTTAGTTGATAAAATAAACTGAATGAGTGTTGTTGATGAAGAAAGTAGGATTGTTAATGGAAGTGAGGCAAATACATATGTAAATAAATGAACCAAATTGAAAAATATGATATATATAGACGCTGCATCTTTGCAATCACAATTAAAGAGTGTCGTGCTTAATAAATACAATTAATTATTTAAACATTAATAAATTTTCTGAAGTGAGACGCTTACGAAACAAATTAATTTTACGAGCAGTAACAACGGCAATAGATTTGTACCACTGTATACTTTTTTAAGCAATTTTGATATTCAGGCGGCAACAACAAATGTTATGTATTTTTTGCAGCGAGTCCAAAATGTAGGGTTGCTTTGAAAACGAGAGGAATCATTGGCGAGTCCGAGATGTTTTAGCGATTGTTTCGACTGACGGCCATTTAGGACTTGACTCGAATACGAATGAAAACCATCGAGAGCATTCGAGATGTTTCAACAATCGAGAGAATCGAATAAAACATCTCGGACTCGCCCATCACTAAAAAGAATTAATTTGCCTTCGACTGTCGTGAAAGCAAGTGGTCGTCGCTTGAAATTCTTTTGTTTTATTTGCAGAAGCCAGACAACAAACAAAACTATCAAGAGTTTGCATATAACATACATACGTATGTATTTGTATACGTACGTTGTTTCATAATTTCGCAAGGCGTGCGCAGCATGACCCTGCTCGCTCAACATCTGCATGCAGACTGATTATTGTTTGTCGTTTTCCACTTTGGCCTACAGTAGGCGCACCAATACACACTAATTTTCGGAGATTGTTTGAATGTGTTTGTGTGCCCATCCCTGCTTTAAAGTTTTTATAAAATTTTCAACCTGACCATTCGTTGATGGTTGTCCCGGCGAAGTAAGTACGTGTATGATATTGTTAAATTTCAAAAAAATTTTAAATTCCTCAGATACAAAATAACGACCGTTGTCGCTCACGATTGTGTTGACAATGCCGAAGCGGCAGAACTTTTCGCGAAGTTTAGATATAACAAAGTTAGAAGTCATGTCTTTAGTTTTAAAAACTTCAACCCATTTCGAATAAGCATCTATGAGTACTAACAACTGAAAACCTTTTATAGGCCCCGCGAAATCTATGTGTATTCTACTCCAAACTGAGTCAGCCGGCTCCCATGGAATTAATACACTTTTGTTAGGACTCGGTAAAAGCTTCTGACATGAAATACATTGCTTAATTAAATTTTCTATGTCATTATCAATCTTTGGCCACCATACATATGATCTTGCCAGGGCTTTTGTTTTTACGACCCCTAAATGTGAGTCATGTAGCTGCTCCAGTAAATACTTTCGCAATTTAGATGGAACTACTGCTCTGTAACCCCACAGCAAACACTCTTGGTCTACAGTTAGCTCAGTGATTTTATTAACAAATGGAGCAAACTCACTGCCTTTCATGTTTTGCATTGTCCCCATTGTCACAGCAGTACATACTTTTGATAAAATCGGATCTCGACGTGTTTCACGCGCTATATCTTTGAAATTAATGCTAAGAGCGTTGTCCTCTTTTATATGGCATATGTTTGATTTTTCTTCATAATTTTGTTCAAAGTCATGCTGTGGAAGTCGTGACAAATTGTCAGCTTCGTTTGATGATCTTTTTATGTATTCAATTTTATAATTGAAACCAGATAGTATGAATGCCCAGCGTGGCATTCTTGCTGCAGCCATCAAAGGAAGTCCTTTGTTTTCCCCAAATATTGATAAAAGTGGCTTATGGTCCGTGCGCAACACGAAATTATGTCCAACTAAATACTGTTTTAGTTTGGTTACTGAAAAGATTATGGCAAGTGCCTCTTTTTCTAATGTGCTATAGTTCTTTTCACTTTTTGACAGGGCTCTTGATACATATGCAATAGGCTTTACGCTTCTGTCTTGAAATTTATGGGACAAAATTCCCGCTACTGCATTGTTAGAAGCATCCGTCGTAAGGACTATAGGGATTTCAGGGTTAAAATGAACGAGAACTGAATCAGAAGTGATATCCCTCTTAATATTTTCGTATGCGTCTTGACATTCGCGAGACCAACTAAATTTTTCATCTTTTTGTAAGAGCTTGTACAAAGGTGCCATCTTTTCGGCAAAATTTTGTATAAATTTTGAGTAATAATTTACGTGCCCTACAAATGCTCTTAACTCAGAAACATTTTTGGGTATTGGTGCCTGTAAAACAGACGATATTCTTTCTGTTGTCTTACTCAAACCATCTTTATCAATTTTGAATCCAAGATAAGACACTTGTGATTTAAAAAATTCGCATTTCGAAACATTTAAACGTAAACCTGCACCTTGCAGTTTACTCAAGACTTACCTTAAATTTCGAACGTGTTCGGCTAAGTCTTTGCCTGAAACTGTGATGTCGTCTTGGTATACTACTACAAAGGGTACATTTCGTAACAAATTTTCCATAGTTTTCTGGAAAATTGCTGCTGCCAGCTTATCCCCGGACGGCAAACGTTTCATTTTAAAACACCCTATGTGAGTAGACCAGGTACATAATCGTTGCGAGTCCTCGTCTAATAAAAGTTGGTTTTAAGCATTGGAAAGATCAAGTTTTGTGAACAATTGACCCCCTTGTAAAGATGCGAAAATGTCCTCTATCAGCGGTAAAGGATAATGAAAATCAATGAGATGTTTGTTGATGGTAACTTTATAATCCCCACAAATTCGTAAATCACCATTGGGTTTAAGTATTGGCACCAAAGGTGTTGCCCAATCCGCATTATCCACCGGCTCTAAAACATCCATATTTATTAATTCTCGTAAGTTGATTTCAACTTTTTTTTTCCAAGCTAAAGGAATCGATCTCGGTTTAAAAAATATAGGGTTTGCTTGTTTAGAAATTTGTAAGGAGACCTTACCTAGTTTGTATGTACCAAGCTCATTATTAAAAACTTCGCTATAATCGCTTTTTAAACTAGTTGTAATATCCTCAATATTACACTTTAAGTCAATAGCTTTCACGGTTTGCACTAAATCAAAATTAAATAGTCTTAAAAAATCACAACCAAGCAAGGGCATATTGTTTGTGTCCGTAACTACGACATTCAATTTTCTTATGGTACCATGGTATTCAATAGTTGCCAAATATTCACCCATGACTTGTATTGCATTTCCGCCATAATCGACGTAAGGTAATGAGCACTTAGTTAGACTTACTTTTTTGTTTAATTTTTCAAATAACGTTATTGATATTAAGCTGCAGGGTGAACCAGAGTCGCAAGCTACTTTCATTTGTCGGCCATCCAATTTTACTGAGAGATAATAATAATCCGCTGAATTTCCACTTGAAATGCTGTAAATACAAAAGTTTTGATTACTAGAATTGTCATTATTATTGTGCTGATTGATATTATCTGATACATAATGTACACTTTTATTTTTATCTCTGCATGTACTCGCTAAGTGACCAACTTTCTTGCAAATATTACATCTGCTTTCTTTATATCTGCATTCATTTGACTGGTGGTTGCGCCAGCCGCAATGTTTGCATGCATTGCCTTTATTCTGCTGCTTATTCTTATTGCTGTTGTTGTTGTTGTTCTGGCTCTTGCTATTATTGTTGCTTGATGACTTCGAATTTTGCATTTTCTTGTTGCATGCTTTGGATTTGTTGATATAATTTACGCAAGTGTTGTCTTCTCATTTATTAGAGAAGAAACAAAGCCAAACAATGTATGCACTTTTTGTTTATTTTATTGTTTTTTTTATTTATTAATCAAGTTGACAGCTGACAAGAAGGTGCTTTCATGTAAGAATGCGGATAAACTGATAAAATATTTCATCACTTTATATGCAGACCACTAATGTAAAATTTGCTGAGTAAAATGTGAACTTTGGCAACACTATGTCATTGTCAATCGCACGACTATTTAGTCTGTAGCATGATCCAATTAAAAGGTCATGTCAGTTCGCTGGACGCCATATTTCTTTCGGTTTTAGAAAAAGGTATCAGGTCCTCATACGTCATTTCCTTTTGCAATTGGCACAGCTGTTTGTTTGGTTGTTTGCTGCTTTATTGGTCCTGTGACGTAAGCAGTATTTGACATTTCCGCCTACTGGCATTACCGTCTCAATATATATACCGTGAGTCTGTAGTGTGAATAGCTGCCACCGATTCGGCTAAATAGTTGGCGTAGTGTGAATACAACAGCCCAATTCGACTAAATCGATTGTGTCGCAAGTGTGTATAGGCTCTAAACGAGACCATTTTCGAATTCATGAAATTAAGAGTTCACGAATTCTGCCGTATAAACGTAGTATTTGTTTATTGTTTGCTACTTCTACCACTTAGCAACGCCGAAGTGGAAAGAACCTTTTTTTGAACAATGTTGCAATGAATTAATGAATTAATGAAGAAAGAATTAATTTATGAAGAGAAGGAGTCAATTAGTGATGACAACATAATGATGGATATTGAATGTGATATCTAATTTTTTTTTAGATATATCGCCCGTTTTATGCAATAGGGATTTAACTCGAAATTTTCGATTTCTGGGATTTTGCCATATATTTCAATAACTGGCTCGTGCCTTTGAGTCTAGTCTTATAAAATACTTAAAAAGATAAAAATGGCGGAAATAAAAGTGATTTTGTAGTTAGCCGTATAAGGAAACTATTTGAAATTATAAAAGTTTATTTGCGTTTTCCCAAAAAAAAATTTTTTTGAGTTAAATCCCTATTGCATAAAACTTGCGATATGTATGTAGGGATATTTTATTTTTACACCAATTTATAATTTTTTCCTTATATTGTATGCAATACCTTTGCGTCTGAATTTGAAAAAATAAATTTAAAACATGTTAATTTGAAACAAAATTATGTAGTCACCATTTTTAGCCACGAACCAAATTCTTTAGCCATATTTAGCCACAAATTAAATCAAATCTAGCCACCACGAAAATTTTTCAACGGCAATGCTGGTATTCATATGCATTTTCATGTAAAATCTTTATAATTTTATACCCGGAAGCAGCATACCCAATAAACATTTTTCTTCATTTTCAATTTGAGGTTCATTTGAGAAGTAACCCTATTGTCAAATATCAAACGTTTGTTATCAAACGCACCTCAAATTTCCCCTGATAGCGTTCTCAAACAAAAAGGCTCATTTTTACTATGGGATTTTGGGCTGATTCTCAATTTAATAAATTCCATTTTCTCAAACCCATTTCAAAGGTGGTACGAAATGGAATGCAATCAATAGATGTAAGTATGTATTACATCATACCTCGGCGTTTCATAGATCTTAAGATCAGACAAACAAGTTATGCTCTTCACACAGACAGGTTGCGCTCTTTGTTTAAAAAATTATTTAGTCGTCGCTGAACAAGTGGCCAAACAACATCGTGTGTGGCTATCGCATGTTTGCGCAGCGAATGTTAAAAATTTGCATGTACGTATGTACATATATGCATGTATGTATGTTTGTTCGCCATACCCTGCAAAAGAATGTGCGATTAATCCCGAAAGAGATTTGTCCCACATTCATCTCTTTCGGAAACAATCGGTCCACAATTAGTCCCCGATTGTTCCCGCACGGGTATAAATGTAGACCAATTGTTCCCGAAAGGGTACAAATCTAGATTGATTAAATGTAGAAATTTTACAAAAATATTCAATGTATGAATTTAAAAAAATGTATAATAATAGGTAAAACTGAACACCCTTTCTTTTAATAACAATAATGAATAATAATTTTAACAAAATATTACCAAAAATTCCTATTGGAAAATCAATTACAATTATAAACTCAATACTGACTATGTAAGAAAATTTTTATTTATTGATTATTATTATTTTTACAAACGTAAAACTTATTGTATAATCTTTACTTAAATAGGCATGAACATTTATAATTTTTAAAGATTGTTTTAAAAAATAGCCTTGGCTAATTTTGAAAAATTCCTCACATGTATTTTACACTCGCATAATGCATTCTCAGAACTTAAAATATTTTGAGGAGATATTTATTTTTTTTAAAAGATTTCACTACAGAATGAAAGCTAATCGAATAAACTTTCTTCTAACATTTATAACAATAATTTTTACATTTTCATAAAAAATAGCCTTGGCTTACAACTTTGGATGAAAGCGATTAATCTACATTTGTACCCGTTCGGGTATAAAAATTGAACAATTAGTCTCTTCATAGGATATTCTCGAAAAAATGCGATCAACTCGCCCCATATAAAGGGATGTAAAATTGTCCTAGTCGCATGCTCCCTTGCGATTGATCCCGGACACGTCCCGTATTAATCGAATTTTTTGCAGGGTAGCGATCAAAGCGCTCTCACTTATACACTTGCATTTACAAATTTGCCGAGCCATGATCAGTGATGCCGAAATTGGGCCTTTCGGACCAAATCTGGTCCGATAAATTTACTTTGGGCTGTTGGGCGGCTAAAATCAATTTTGGTCCGATTTGTAATATGAATATTTTTAGTGGAGACAATTTCTCTGACGCTAAACATTTTATCTTTCCCGTGTAAAGTTCTTTTATTGCTATATCTAAATTTGCTTGGGACTTGTCTCGCATGCCAAGTTTAATGAAACATCAAAATCAGACAATCTGACATTTATTTTGCAAATAAAATGCTGAAATTTAACACAAATTATGTTTCACTTAAAGTGGCTGCCATAGAGTCGCACTTAGGTCAGTGCAGAGGCCCGTTGTGATACCACAAGAAGAAAACGGATTACTCCTCCTTTTTGAAGCAATTTGAGAACTTAATGCAGTTCACCAGGGCCCTCACTATGTAGTTCTATTTAAAAGCGAAATGCGATTCGAAAGCACATTCTTATTGCATAGAATATATGGAATAGGACTCGAAATCGAACGAATTTTCTTTCGAATTAAACTACAGAGTGAGGTTCCAGGTCCTTCATGTCGACGTCCGTGACTTTGCATAGGCTATCCAGGAAGGAAGTCCCAAGAAAGCGTCGTCTGCCGCTGTTAAGAGCCGAGCAGTGGCAGATGAGGTGTTCAATTGTCTCCTCGCCTCCAGCTTATGCAGCATCTGCGGTAGGGTGCACCTAGCCTCTCTGCGTATTTCCCGATGAGGCAGTGTCCTGTGAGTACCCCCACAAGGTTCGAGATGTCATCTCTCCTTAGAGTACTGATGAGATCACTTGTGAACCCATTTCTGCCAGGTTTGCCTTGATGTTCGACATATTGACTTCTGTTGCCATCTATCACTTGCTAGTTTATAGATATGCTGTTTAAGAATTAGCCTGTTTGTGGCTAAAGGCATACCTGTGCGTTCTTTGTCAGAAAGAACCTGCTCGGTGGTGCCCTGCCTCGCAAGTTCATCCGCCCTACAATTGCCATTGATATCCCTACGTCTCGGGACCTACACGAGGTTCAGACAGGTCTGTTTGGCCATCTCTTTTAGAGATCGGCGACAGTCTAGTGGTAGTTCTGAATTGAATGAGTGGGCGCCAAGATTACTTAGTATGTACATATGTATTTAAAAATAAATATGTAATTTCATTTTAAGATGACTTCTGATTTTTGGGCGTTTTTTGGCGGAATTGGGCGGTAATTTGGTCGGTAAAATTTTTTTTCAGTGGCAACACTGGCCATGATATAGAGCAGACCCCGGCAAAACTAAAACTGAGATTGTGTTAGTGAGAACAGAGAGATTTATGCAACAGTGGTATAAGAACTAAGCATATGGGGCAAACGTACAAAATAGCAACATTTTGAAAATAAAATAAATATTTGAATAATAATGAAAAATGTATTACTTAGGAATTTTTAACTTGAAAAAATGTTTTATAAATTAATTTGGATTCACAAATCTAAAATATTGGAAATTAACTTAAAAAAATGTTTTATAAATTAATTTGGATTCAACAATGTAAAATATTGGAAATTCCAATAATAAAAAAATATCTATAAGGAGGTTTTAGTGTAAAAAATATACATTAAAAATTTATTTGAAGAATATTCATTGAGAAATGGTTGAGAGTTGATATCATTTACGAAATTTTTCCAAAAGTACATAACTAAACTTGTTAAGGTATGCAAGGATGGGGCGTAAGTTATAACTGAAGATTTAGTAGAACCTTTAAGAATAAGCAAATTTTATTATATGAATTGAAAAATAAAGCATTGCAATTTTGCAACTTGAAAATTTGGTTGCAGTACAAAATGATTTATTATTCATGGTCATACATACGCAATGGCACACTGTTGAATAACAAACAAAGCAACGCAGCCAGTGCTTGTGTTGCTTCTTCGCTGTCTAAACAACGACTGAATCACAGAGCGTAAGCCTATGTGTGTTATACTCATTAACTCACGTGAGTCGATTTGCCGGGCCTTGATATAGAGAGAGGAATTCACCAATAATAAAATGTGCAGTGTTGCCGCTAAAAAATTTCGAAAAGTGGCCGAAAAAAGTAAAAAAAGTATTTCCCAAATTTTTTTTAGCTAGAAACACATTTTTATATATTTTTTTGGTTTATTTAATGCTTAAAGCAATTTGCAAGCGGTTTGTACAATTGGTCTTAACTAGTGAAAGTTTTGAAAATAATCTTTCTGCTGATGCACTGCTGGCAGCGATAACATATTTGCAACAAATTCACAACTAGTTCTCATTTAAGTTGTTTTTCATTCCCCCACGTTGTGCGAAAACTCTTCTATTTCGGTTTGTTAAAACAATTTTCTTGCATTCTAAAAATTTTTACTCCCAAATAATTTTTCGGGGTTTTCCTTCGCAGCGGAGAATTGCTAATGAAAAGTGAAAAGGTAACAAAGAGGCTTTTTTATGTGAATTTTATATGAGCTATTGGCCAGTTTTTAATTAAGAAAAATTTAAAAAATTTTTTTGGTAGAGGTTATGGATCCATTTCGGAGACCACCACATCCCCTCATCAGACTTCTTCAGGCGGCCTCAACCGAGGATCGAACTTAAGTCGTTTCGATTGGCAAGCCAATAGCATCCCATTGAGCTACCACCGCCGTCAGCTTTGTTTTGCTTAATTCTCAATTTTCCTTTTATTACAATCTACATACCAACAACAGTAGCAGAAAACGGCCATGTAAAAACAAACGTAAAAAAGCTTTTTTTATATTTAAGAAAAAAAACTAAAAATATTTATTACATTATAGGTTTGAAAGTAAAAAAGGACCAAAAGTGGCCCAAATGTTTAAAAAGGTTCAAATATTGCATATTTTCAAAAAGTTGGGTTCCGGTAGCCTGGCTCTTAAAAAAGGTTCAAATTGTCACTTTAGTGGCCTCAGCGGCAATTCTGTACAATCGCTAATTTTGCAGTTTTTTCTCGCTCTATTGCTTTCGAACTCCGATGCCATTTACTTCATTAGTGTCATAATTTAAAAAAGCCAATTTATGTCTTCTTCACTATATATGGAAGTAAGCTACTATACTAAAGCAATAATATTTTTTAAATAAAGCCCTTAATTTTCATCTATGACCATAAAATTTCATAACAAATAAATAACACTGATTCTCACTACTAAGTATCGATTCAGAAAATTGAGTTGTGTCGTTATTGAAGCAAGTGTGCTTATGCTTTTGGCATGTACATTAAGGTGGAGTGAAAACATATGGAGCTTTTTTTGTTTTTTTTTTTGAACGTACCAATGAAAAGTTGCCTTAATGAACCCCACAAAATTTTATGGCCATAGGATGACATTTTGAACTGCCCCCAGCCCCGCAAAGTTGAAAGCACGATCTGGTACAAATATGAAATTTTGAAAATTATAAAAGCAAAAAACCAAGTATGAGGATTGATAAACATGGCTAAGCTGAGTATTAAAGTGAATTTTTTTTCGGAAACAACAACAAAAGTTATTAAAGGTCAAAGTTTATATTATGCATTCTTTAAATTGCAATTACTTAAAAACTACTGAACCGATTTCGAATATTTTTATACCATTCGATAGGTATTTTGATTCCCTTTAATTTCATATACATTTTACAGTGCGTTCCATAACACCCCCAGCGGGGGTCAACCCCCTTTTACCCACCTTACTTTTCATATATAAAATGTATACCAAATTTAAGGGAAAATACATGCGAGTAGGTCAATAAAATTTTACAGGCTTATTTCTGGGCTAGGAAGGTGCCGTTCTGGCTTTGGAACAAATTGAATTTCCAAAAAAAAAAAAATTCGCCCCACCTTAATGTACATATGTATATATATATATATATATATATGCTCTCTTGTTCTCAATACCGAATATGCATTAGCGCGCTCAATATTGGTTGATATTGGTTGCCACTATCCTAAAAAAATTTTGATAATAATTCCCAACAAAATAACCAAAAAATTACAAACAGACTAATAAATTATCGCCTTCATAATTCGAATGATAAAAGAAACTTAAAATAAGTACACCTGCTTTGGTTTACAAAAAAAATTATCTGAAACGTAAATCACATCTATGAATGAATTTTGTTTGTAGTTCGTTTGATTTTTCTTTGGTCATAGCTTTAGTAGAAATTAAAAAAAAAAAACATTTTTAACATTAACAAATTAAGTATACCTTAGAATAATTTTATCATATTGAAAAAGAAAAATACTAAAATCAAATTGATAGTTACCAAATTACCAACCGCAAAAAAATACCTATTTTGGAATTAATTACCAAGTGTGGCAACCATATGCTCAGTTTGAGTTCGTCCTTCTCCCCACCAGCTGGTACATTTACCTATTTCACCATCCCCATGCAATGAGCCGACGCGACCCGTACGGGTAAATACCCATATGGGCTCAATCGCCCATGGCTGATTTAAACGAATTGCTTTACTTTTGGTCGTATATACATATGTATGTATCTTCGTGTAATTTCTTTGCTTATGTACATATGTACGTAGGTATCTATTGTTTTCGTTATTTTGTCTTCTGCTTTAACGATTGCTTGTGGCGTCCAACCATGCGCATGACTTTTTTTCAAAAATTGATACTATTCTTTGTAAAATTTTTGTTATTTAAAAAGATAATTTGTAAATTTCTTGAATGCAGAACTTTAGTAAAAGGTTCAAAATTTTATTTCCAAGAAGAAATATTTCATTCGGTTGATCCGGTTTTGATTTATGGCCGTGTAAAGCTAATTTTGGTTGGTTTTTTACACATTTTACACCAAAAATTTAAATAAAAACTATTTCACTACTCAATCGGGGCACAATTACATGTTACTGCCAAATATTATCAAAATTGGTTCAGTAGTTTAAAAGTTTATTCCGCACAAAGAATGTTACATGAGATTTTTATATATATAGATATATCTATCTAATACCTTTAAACGAGCAATTCTTGTATCTATCTAATACCTTTAAACGAGCAATTCTTGTATATATATATATAATCAGGATCTCGAAAACGGCTCCAACGATTTTCATGAAATTTGGAATGCAGGGAGCTTCGGGGGTAAAATCTCGAAAAATTTAATTTTTTTACTCACTTTTATCTCGGGATATGGGTCAAAACGTGGACCCGGATGAACCTCGAATGTCTCTGAGCGATATGGGTATCAAATGAAAGGCCTTGATGAGGACTTCAACATAGAACTCTTTCAATTGTGATGCCTAGGCCGGGTCCCGAGATATGGGTCGAAACGTGGACCCGGAAGAACCTCGCATGTCTCTGAGCGATATGGGTATCAAAAGAAAGGTATTGATGAGGACTTTAACATAGAACTCTTTTAATTGGGATGCCTAGGCCGGGTCCCAAGATATGGGTCAAAACGTGGACCCGGATGACCCTCGAATGTCTCTGAGCGATATGGGTATTAAATGGAAGGTCTTGATGGTGACTTTAACATAGAACTCTTTTAATTGTGATGCCTAGGCCGGGTCCCGAGATATGGGTCAAAACGTGGACCCGGATGACCCTCGAATGTCTCTGAGCGATATGGGTATTAAATGGAAGGTCTTGATGAGGACTTCAACATAGTACTCTTTTAATTGTGATGTCTTGGCCGGGTCCCGAGATATGGGTCAAAACGTGGACCCGGATGAGCCTCGAATGTCTCTGAGCGATATGGGTATCAAATGAAAGGTCTTGATGAGGACTTCAACATAGAACTCTTTTAATTGTGATGCCTAGGCCGGGTCCCGAGATATGGGTCAAAACGTGGACCCGGATGACCCTCGAATATCTCTGTGCGATATGGGTATCAAATGAAAGGTCTTGATGAGGACTTCAACATAGAACTCTTTTAATTGTGATGCCTAGGCCGGGTCCCGAGATATGGGTCAAAACGTGGACCCGGATGAGCCTCGAATGTCTCTGAGCGATATGGGTATCAAATGAAAGGTCTTGATGAGGACTTCAACATAGAACTCTTTTAATTGTGATGTCTTGGCCGGGTCCCGAGATATGGGTCAAAACGTGGACCTGGATGACCCTCGAATGTCTCTGAGCGATATGGGTATTAAATCGAAGGTCTTGATGGTGACTTTAACATAGAACTCTTTTAATTGTGATGACTAGGCCGGGTCCCCAGATATGGGTCAAAACGTGGACCCGGATTACCCTCGAATGTCTCTGAGCAGATATGGGTATCAAATGAAAGGTCTTGATGAGGACTTCAATATAGAACTCTTTTAATTGTGATGCCTATTAAATCGAAGGTCTTGATGGTGACTTTAACATAGAACTCTTTTAATTGTGATGACTAGGCCAGGTCCCCAGATATGGGTCAAAACGTGGACCCGGATTACCCTCGAATGTCTCTGAGCAGATATGGGTATCAAATGAAAGGTCTTGATGAGGACTTCAATATAGAACTCTTTTAATTGTGATGCCTAGGCCGGGTCCCGAGATATGGGTCAAAACGTGGACCCGGATGACCCTCGAATATCTCTGTGCGATATGGGTATCAAATGAAAGGTCTTGATGAGGACTTCAACATAGAACTCTTTTAATTGTGATGTCTTGGCCGGGTCCCGAGATATGGGTCAAAACGTGGACCCGGATGACCCTCGAATGTCTCTCAATTTTTTTTTTTGAACATTTTCGAGTAGCCCGAACAGTTGTTCAAATGCCCGAAGAGTTGTTTGTTTGTTTATTACCCGTATGTTTGTACGGGCATTTGAACAATTCGGGTATTTTGAAGTTTGTTTTTTTCTTTTGTTTATTATTATTATTTTTTCTTTATATGTAGTTTTTTTTATTTTTGTTTTTCCGATACACATTTTTTTCGTTTGTAAGCTCGAAAGCTCGAATGTTTGTACGGGCATTTGAACAACAAACGGGTTTCAAACAAAAACGATCAGATCGAATTGCTCGATACCCGGGTATCTAGGGCTCTAGTTAAAAGTCGATTTTATTGAAAAATATATACAGTGACTCAAAAAAAAAAATCATACGCCAGAATTTTTAAATTTATTTCTAATAGTTCTGTCGAAAATTTGACTCTCTTATTTTCGTTTAAAAATGTAAACAATTTTTCAATAAAAATCGCCTTAAGCAGAATTTCTAAGCTTATGGAAAAATCCGAAAAATCGTAGAAATTTCTAAAAGTGGATTAAAAATTTCAAAACGCGGCCAGAATTTATAGAAGATTTTGAGGAGATTTCTAAGTGTACTGTTATGTAGCCAACCAATTTTAGTGTAAAAAGTGCTATTCTCAATGCTGTAAAAATCTCCGTCGATTTTAGTAATTTTTTTCTGTAGGGTGTTTGCGTTATATGTACGTGAGACCGTTCCAATTAAAATTTCCGAAAAGCCAATGAAATTTTTCAAAAAGTTGAATGTTGCTTATTATTATATTACAATTGAATGAGCTGCAAAATTGCATACTCAATAATCTTCTAAAAAATGTAGCTTTATAATTCTTAGCCCCTTTTTATGATAAGTACTTCCTTAACTTTGAAAAATTGGAAATACTAAAAATACTGCCTAAAAAGTTAACAATAATCGCTGCTAAATATCTGGGTTACTTTCGAGCATCACCTACATTAACCAAGATATGCGTTAGAAATATAAACATTAAAATTAAATATAAAACACAAAAAGAAAATTATTGTAGGTACATATGAAAAACCCTGTATCTAGTAGTGAAGTGCGGCTTTGTGCGACGTAATTTTTTGTCGGCTAAATACTAATTGTACTAGATATCATGTCCGAGAGTTAATTTGACTGAGTCTGACAGAGCAACATAACAAAACAATGTATGTTTTTTTCTGTAATTGTAACAATTTTACAAAATTCAATTTTGGGCGCATAAAACTTGAAAATCTACCTATGCGCGTAGATTTCCAGAAGAGAATATGAGACTTACTTTTGAAGTATAGTTAAAGGCCCTTGGCAACTGACAATCTGGCATGTCAAGCAGTGTGTATGTGTGAGTTTTTTGTGTGTGTTAGTGCAATCGGCAGTCGTCGTGCTACACGTTCTTGTTCGGGCTCGCGTTGATGAGAATCAAATCTTTTAGATATTTGCGTCAATCACCCGACACTCACACATATGTATACACTTCTTAACATTCCAGATTTTAAGTGGCCAAAGGCCTTAAGAGTTTGATATATGTATTATAAGCGATATTTGTGTACTATAATGTTAAATTATAGTCTGAAAAAATTACATTTCGCTAGCTTAGAGTGCAAACTGTGTAAGTCCACTTTTATGAAAAAGTGTATTTTTATGTAGAACGCTAGAAAAATCAAATACGCACCGCGCTAAACAAGTCTGAGATACTTGTCATATTTCTACTCGTTGTTATTCAGTGATACGCAAATTGTGTAAGTCCAAAAAGCGAAAAAAATTGTGTAAGTCCAAAATATTTATATGAACAGAAATTTTTTTTCATTTCGAATTTTTTTTCTTTTTTCTTTTTTGTCTCCCCTACAAAGTTTTAAAAAAGGACTTACACAATTTGCATTCTAAGCTAGCGATTTTTATCATTTGGAAAAAAAATTGTAGTTTTTTTTTTGGTAATTTTAATTTTGGTAAATTTTTTACATTGGCTGTGACCCCCCCGAAAAATTCTCTAGCTACGCCACTGGTATTATTATTTGCAGAATAATTAATAAGAATGGATTAATGCTGCTATGGTGTTGTGTATTTATTTTTATATATTCTATTTTTATATTTTAACATAAATGCATTCATCCATATGTACATATGTTTTGCTAAAAATCATGGCCAAGGTTGTGTATTAATTAAAACGTCGTAGCGGTTTGGTGTCCAAAGAATGAATTCTGTTTTATTGTCAAAAATCTTTTCTTTTATACAATTTTTGTTCTTATGTACTACTTATTTACTACGATACATATTTACACTAAGTACTTAAAAATAATGGGACTCTTTCCCACGGTATATTGTACATATGTACATGTACCTACATACATGTACATATGTATGCTCCTATGAGCGCTTAGGCTTAGAATAACATTGGAAGCGTGAGAATGGCAGCGTCAGCAATTTTGTGTACATTACAATTTGTGTGGGGCTGACAAAGTAGTCAGCGCCAGCGCGTGACAATACAATGTATGGAAATTTATTATGTAGATATGTTTGCGCTTGTGTAACTACATTTGACGCTCTACATCACCCTTCCAAAAAAAATGCTCGCTTCATTTGTGGATTCAATGAAGCGAGTATTTCGTTTCAATAAAAATTAAAATTGAACATTTATGTTCCTATTTTTATACTTACATATTTATTGTGATGTAAAAAGTGGGAATGTCCTATGTTATTGCTTTAAGTCTATTTTTATGTACTATGATTTTCTTTTCTGTATTAATATTATTTTTACCTATACTTTCTACCTTATAGGGAGTTAAACTATAATTATTCTGCTTATCAATATTTGTTACTCTATAGGGCCCTTTATATCTACTGTCTAACTTATGTCCTGCTTCGTCTCTGACTAACACTAAATCTCCTATATTTATTTCCTTAAGTTGTACGTTTTTATCGTAATTAATTTTTTGTTTTTCCTTAGCCTGCCTTATTAACCTATTAGCTCTTTCCTGGGCTATTTGTAACCTAAATTTAACTTCCTTATCATATGCCTCATAATTATATAATGGGCTGATTGTATCTTCTTGTAAAAATTCGTATGTCGGTGCTGGTTTTCCAAATATTAGTTCAAAAGGACAGTAACCATGAACAGTTGAAGGTGTTGTATTGTAACAATAAGTAAAGTACTTGAGGTACTCATCCCAATCGTCTTTGTCAATGGATATGTATGAACGTACATATTCATTGAATGTTCTATGGCTGCGTTCAACAGTGCCTAACGTTTGATGATGGTAAGGTGTTGAAGTTTTATGTTCTATTTTTAACAATTTACTTAGTTCTTCAAAAACGTTATTCTTATATTCGGTTCCCATGTCTGTTAGTATTGTTTTCATACGTCCATAAATGAGAATAAAATGTTCGAATATAGCTTTGGCTACTGTTTTTGCGTGTTTACTTTCAATTGGAATTGCTACTAGATATTTTGTTAGGTCACATATTATGGTGACTGCATACTCATTTCCATTTATTGATTTTGGAAATGGTCCAATTGTGTCAATTTGAACTATATCAAATGCCTTAGTTGGTGTTTCAGTTATAGTCATTGGTTCTTTCAAATGTATTCTTGTTTTATTTTTATTACAATGATCGCATTTTTTAATATATTGTTTTATGTCATTTTTCATATTTTTCCAGTAGAATTTTTGTTTTATTTTATTTGTTGTACGATTGATTCCTGGGTGGCCACCGTTAACAGGATCATCGTGATATTTATGAAGAATATTTTTAATTTTTTCTTTATCTGTCACATGCATAACCTCCGGAGTTAATGCAATAGTTAAATTTTTGAGAACTTTGGTACCTATATCTTTAAATGTGTCTACTCGAGTATAATTATTCTTGAACAATTTGTCTCCTAAGGACAACTGTATTTTATTAATTTTCAAATTGCCGGCTTCTTTCATAAGCCTGGCAAAGAATTGATCTAAATCAATCTTCGCCTCAACAATTTCATTATTATTGACTTTTAAATTGCCGGTTTCTTTCGAGAACCTGGCAAAGGATTGACCTGAATCAATCTTCGCCTCAACAATTAAATTATCAATATCCATTTCGCTACAAATTTTCTTTCCCTTTTTGAACTGCAGTTTCGGGGGATCGAAAACGAGCTGAGCTAGCTTTTTAACTTCACATTTATTAAGCGCTTCGTATATTATTGGGTTCTCATTGTGACATTTTTCTTCATTTTTTATATTATTACTGGATTTTTTTTTTAGTTTCCGATCTAGTCGTAAATTTTAATATTTTACATGCTTCGATTGACATTTCCTT
This sequence comes from Urophora cardui, assembly GCA_960531455.1. NCBI lineage: Eukaryota > Metazoa > Arthropoda > Insecta > Diptera > Tephritidae > Urophora > Urophora cardui. Next base: position 91,613,286 of record OY482673.1, on the reverse strand, counting down.
TAAATCTTGTATATTTATACGCGATAGTGCGTCTGCTACATAATTCTCTTTTCCTGCTATGTACTCCACTTCAAAGTCATATTCTTCCAGATCTAGTCTTATTCTAGTTAGTTTTGATGATGGGTTTTTCATCGAAAAAAGGTAAGTTAAGGGTCGATGGTCTGTTTTGATTGTGAATTTTCTACCGTAGACGTACGGTCTGAAATAAGTGATAGCCCAATGAATGGCTGCTAATTCTTTTTCAATTGTTGCTTTATTTATTTCGCCTTTTGTGAAAGATCTTGAGGCATAAGCAACTGGTAATTGTTTTCCTTCATATTCTTGACTTAGCACTGCTCCGCAGGCGTATCCACTTGCATCTGTTGTTATATAAAATTCTTTATCGAAATTTGGGTATTGTAAAATATTTGGGCTAATTAATGTTTTTTTCAAATAATTGAATGATTTTTCACATTCTTCTGTCCAATTAAAAACTATGTTCTTTTTGCAAAGTCTTGTTAATATTCTAGAATATTCTGCGAAATTTGGTATAAATCTTCTATAGTAATTGCAGAATGCGACGAATCTTTTAGCTTCGTCGGCATTCTTGGGAGTTGGGTAATTTTGAATTATTTTGTATTTATTTGGGTCGGGTAAGATTCCTTTACTTGTACATTTGTGTCCAAGATAAGTAACTTCTTGGTTGAAAAATAGACATTTATCTGGATGTAATTTTAAATTATATTTTCTGCAAGTTGCGAATACGTCTTTTAAATTTTTAATCATATGATTTTCGGAACATCCTAATACTACCAAGTCATCCATGTATAAGAATGCTTGTGATGGCTTTAGACCTGCGAATGCCAAAGTCATCATTCTCTGAAATGAGTTTGGTGCTACTTTGAGACCATAAGGTAATCTTTTGAACCGGTATGTACCATTGTCTGCGGTAAATGATGTTATATCTCTTGATTCTGGGCTTAGTTCTATTTGGTGAAAGCCTGACATTAAATCCAAACAAGAAAAATATTTTGCTCTTCCCAATTGATCCAGAATATCATCAATTCTTGGTAATGGGAATTTATCTGCGGTTAGTTTTTTATTTACTTGTCTGTAGTCAATAACTAGTCTCCATCTTTTGTCGTTATTACCTGGTAGTGATTTTTTCGATACTAGTAAAATTGGACTATTATATTCGGAAATAGATGGTTCTATTAAGTCATCTTGAATTAGTTTATTTACTTGTTTATTAATTTCCTGTTTATGTGCTTCTGGTATTCTATAATTTTTAATATAGACTGGGGTATCATCCTTCATATAAAGTTTTTGTTTATAAAAATTGTTAGTGGTTATAGGTTCTGATTCCAATGCAAATATATCTATATATTCTGAACATAAAGTATTAAGTTGAGATTTAGCAAATGATGGAAAATTTTTATTTAATCTTTCCAGTTTTTCTTTATTATTTTCTTCATTTTTCTGTTTATTTTTTACAATAATGTAGTCGTCTAAATTTTCTGTATTAATATTGTAATTTTGAATAGTTGCATTTTTATCTGTTGTATTAATAATTCTAACAAATGCTTGTTTTGGGTTCACTATTGAGTTGGCAATAAAAATACCTTCGGCTAATTGTTGATGTGGTATAAATAAATCGTTATTATTATTAATTTTAATTTGTCTAATTACTTCTGATCTTGCTGGTACTGATATACTATTGATTGTTGGCTCATTTGTCATTCGAATTGCTATATCTTCTGGGAAATCATGTGGACGTAATATCAAAGTATCTTTATTAGTTTGATAGTCCAAAATGCAATTATATTTTTTAATGAAATCTAGTCCTAAAATTCCGTCACATGGGATTGGGAAATCATCTTCTACGATGTGAAATTTATGTCGAATCAAAAGATCGTCACCCTTCAAATCTGCTTTAACTGTTCCGAGGGTGCTTGTTATACCCTGACCAATACCTTTTAAATCTGTTTTTTGTGAATTATCAATTGAAACATCATTCTGAATTTGACCCTTCTTAATAATGGATATATCTGCTCCTGTGTCTACTAGGAGAGTAGAAAATGAGTTATTTAATGTTGACCTGGAAGATATGTAGCTGTTTAAATGTAAATTGAATACTAAAATTTTTCTCTCTACTGTTGAAGTGGAGTCTGCTGGTTTTCCTGTTGATCGTAGCTACGTATGTTTCGTGTGCTGTTTGTATTGTTATTGTTATTGTTGTTGTTATTGCGAGCATTTGAGCGTGTTTGGTTTCTAAAGTTTCGCCTTTGCATGTTATTGTTATTATTATAATTGTAGCGCGTGGGAAACGCGCGTCTTTGGTTACTTCTGTTATTATTACTCTGATAACTTCGACGGAAGCTACCGCGGTAATAGTTTTGTTGTCGGATGTGAAGTAATGTGTTTGGGTTTCCAGTTACTTCAGTACAGCTATTTGTGAATTTTGACACAGCTTCGTTCATCGAGGTGAACGTTCCAGCTTGCATAATTGTTTTGACTTTTTCGTTGGAGCAGTTTTTACACATAGCTTTCACAGCTGATTGTGTAGCATACTTGGTTGCTAACTCTGGAGTTAGTCCGTCAGATATGTAGGCTCCTTCCAACGATTTTGTGAGATTTTCAATTTCTGAAGTGTACTGATTTGCAGTTTTGCTGCGCTGTTGTATGTTCATTAGTTTTGCTGTCAAAACTTCTACTGATTCCCCTTTGATTCTTGATTTTAAACTTTGTTTTATTGCTTGAATGGAGGATTCAGTGCTTATAAAATTTCTGGCCGTGCCTTTTAACTTTGTCTTTATGATAGAAACTGCGACAGCCTCATGTGTCTCTTTGATTTGCTCGAGAATATCAAGGGCATCCAGAAAACTGGGTAGGTTTTCGGGTTTGCCATCGAACTCTGGTAAGATCGATGACGCCGTTTTGATAAATGCTATTGTTGTTTGTGCCATGTTCGCTTCTATTGGCGAGTTTTGTTCAGTTTGTGTAGATGTTTCTTCTCGCTCAACAATTTCGATTTGAGCGGATTGAGGGGTGCCTTGAGGAATTTTCTCTTCTACTTCCTGTTCTCCCTCGTATTCGGACAACCAAGTGTCTAAATCGATCTCAAAATGTTTTTCGTGGGAGGTTGGCACATCAACATCAATGTAGTATCTTGATAACGATGATACTAATTTATCTCTAACGCTTGAAAATATTTGCTCTGCTTCTATCTGATGAGCTTTTGTTAGAGTATTTTTTACCCTGCGTATGATCTTTCCTAAATTATTTAATGATAACAGTATAATATTTAGATGCTTCTTTACTGTCTCAGTTTTTATTTTTATGTTTTTGCATATGCATTTATACGATTTTTCCGCGTTTGTTTTATTTTCGGTGAGCTCCTTTAAAATTGCGTCCCACGTTTCCATTGGGCTAAACGAAATTAAACTTTATCTAGATCGTTAGCGCGAGAAATGTATCTCTTTTTCAGAAATTTGTTGTGGGTTGAGTATATTTTTAAAAATAAATTGATGCAACTAATGATTGCAGTAACGAGCAAAATGAATTTAATAGAATCCAAGGATTCAGTATGGTCAACCACTTCAATGGAATTAACCACGTTGGCATTTGGTTTGTCTATCTTGGATGTTTTGCCACCCATATTTGCTTATCCCAAAAAAAAAATCTCAATGGTATCTTGGAATGCCGAAAACTTCACCCATTCGATTAATTTCTTCTACTCGTGTTGTAGGGTTAATAACGTCCTCCATTGTTGGTTCCCTAGTCATTCCTATGCGACGCCAAAATCTTCTTAACCATTCTAATTCCCTGTCGTAATCTCTCAAATCTCTCACTTCTATTCCGTAAGATAAATCAATAATTGGGTTTCTACGTCTAGACATGCTTGAAAAGAACAAAAGACATTTCCACTTTTAATTTTAATTACATTTGTTTATATATATTTTTTTTTTTTTTTTTTTTTTTTTTTTTTTTTATTTGAACATTTTTCTTATAGTTTTTAATTTATTTTTTAATTCTTTCTTTTCTTTTATGCTTGTTGCGAGGTTAATTTCCTCGTGGGTGATGGCAAGGGCTTTTCGTTTTTTATAGGCCTTGCCTCCCCTTTTTCGTTTGAAGGCTGTGGGCTTCGGAATTTTGGGTTCCTCCACCCTTCTGTTATTTTGTTGTCTTTGCCGATACTCCTCTATAGTTATCGGCAAAGGGCCTACTCTTAAATTTTCTGGCGGTGGTTGTTGAGTTCTTTCTATAAAGAATCTCGACCACCTTTCAAATATTTCGTCAACCTCTTGTTGGTTGACCATTAAATTGTTAGTAGTGAAGAGTTAACAAAAAAATTGTAGGCGAAAATCTTTCGATTATCGCCACTGAGTAGGCAGCCGTTAGGTTGCCACAAGATGTTTTAGTAAATATACGTGTGTATTAAATAAAATACGTTAATTCTAAATTGTATGGCTGCTGCTGCTGGTCAGAAAATTAAGTCCTTTTGATGCCGCCTGTTCTGCTGTTATTGTTGTTGCGCGTATTGCTATTCCACTTCAATTATGTCCTCCCAAACGAATGCATTGTCATGAAATATAAGGTGTACTCATTTGATGGAAATGTCCCTTCAAGTATTACATTGATACGGTGTCCTTTCAAGTATTACATTGATACGGTGTACTCATTTGATGGAAATGTCCTTTCAAGTATTACGTTGATACGGTGTGCTCATCTGATGGAAACGTCCTGGTGGCTATCTTGCCGCTTAGACAAAGGGAAGGCAAAATGAATTTGCCGCAATTTTATCTGGCAAGGGTCGCCATGTATTAATTAAAACGTCGTAGCGGTTTGGTGTCCAAAGAATGAATTCTGTTTTATTGTCAAAAATCTTTTCTTTTATACAATTTTTGTTCTTATGTACTACTTATTTACTACGATACATATTTACACTAAGTACTTAAAAATAATGGGACTCTTTCCCACGGTATATTGTACATATGTACATGTACCTACATACATGTACATATGTATGCTCCTATGAGCGCTTAGGCTTAGAATAACATTGGAAGCGTGAGAATGGCAGCGTCAGCAATTTTGTGTACATTACAATTTGTGTGGGGCTGACAAAGTAGTCAGCGCCAGCGCGTGACAATACAATGTATGGAAATTTATTATGTAGATATGTTTGCGCTTGTGTAACTACATTTGACGCTCTACAGTTGAATTGCTGTTATCACAACTCAACTCAAAGGCAAGAAAACTCAAATTATTATTTTGAGTAACTCATTCTTTATTTCTTTGCTACTGATTTTACGTACCCTCTCACTCAATTTGGTGTGTTGAAAACAAAACTTTTTCACCGCGAAAGAACGTGTGAGGCAATATTCCGTGACCCTCTCCCAACAAGCATCGCCTTTTCTATAAATAGAATTTGTACAAACAAAAACAGATAACCACATGTATGTACATGCGATAGTTTTCATTGTAATATCCCTGCAAAAAAATGTGCAATTAATCCCGATATACATAGATTTGTCACTGATTAATCGCATTTTTTGCAGGGATGTATTTGCAAATTCGTTTCTCATATGATATATGAAACTTTTTGCTTTCGAGCGAATATAAATTGATGTAAGAAGTTAACTTCTATCACGTGTACTGTGCTACACGCGGGTTTTTTTTTTTTTTGAATATTACAACAAGAATGAAAGATTTTTTCAATATTTTTACAGAGAAAAAATTAATCAAAGTACATTTCAGAACATTGGTACAGTTCTTAACCTTCGCCCCAGTGGGACTTACATATCGCTCATTTGCTGCATTTTCACTTTTCAAAATACACAACTTTTCAGGAAGGGCAATTTTGGGATTCAACCGCCATATGGTGCGCAAGTAAATGCAACATTTGGTTTGTATCTGAAGCGCTTAGTTTTCAACAAATCATAAAGAGTTTTTTACTCAAATGAAGTATGATGTAACTAACTATTCTGCAGCATTAACTCAAAAATCACGTTTTTTATTTATGCCGGTCTTGCAGCAAATGAGCGATATGTAAACACTAATAGCGTCTTCGATTCTGAACAAAAATGCTGCATTATTACAAGGCAACATTATCAACATGCGCCCTGTGCCCTAAGAAAATGTTGCACTTTTCATGTGATGTATGAAACAAAAATAATGCAACCCCTTGTTCATATTAAAGGCAGAAAATGCTGCCCTGTGTTCGGGGAGAGTGCGACATTTTTTTCAATAGAACAATCAACCCTGAAAAAATTTGTGGAATCTATGTGGAATAGAACAAAAAAAATTGACAGCCCGATAAAAGTGCAGAATAAAGCCCTACTCAAACAGAAGCGATACGATACAGTCCACATATGAAAAATCGTATCGCGTCATGCACAATTGCATATGTGGACTGTATCGTATCGCGTCTGTTTGTGGGGACCTTAAGTGCGACATTTTGGCCAGAATCGAAAACACCATAAGTTTTAGCAGCTTGTGTGCAGTAAATGACGTGAAAGATTCAAATTTAATTGAAATTTCAAATTTAAAAATCAAGTAGGCATTGAAGTATTTTTTCGGGTAAATGCGCGAGCTCACTTTTTCAAAGGAAACTAAGATCTGAATATTTTGTTTCTGGTTAATTTGAATAGTTCGCGCCTCTATACAATGCGCTGCGTACATTTTATGTAATCTTAATAGTCGTTCCGAGTTAAAAACATCAAAAAGTGTCAGTGAATTAATGTTTTTGTGAAAAATAGAAGAATGAGTGCAAATATGAAAAAGTTAAGCGGCGCAGCAAAGAAAAAACGTCCAGCCCAGAAAGTGCAGAAAGACAAAGATTTACTGTCGAAAATCCCTAAACTTGATTGTTTTTTTTTTTTCAAACTCCTAGTAAAGAAAATGACTCCAAAAAGGTAAAAATGCATAAGTCAATTGATCGACAGCTAGGTTAGCCCAGGTAGATTCTGGACCAGAAAGCCAGATTTCACTACCTGGGAGGCACCCTACTGTCAAAAATTGTGAGTTTAGCTTCAGTACGAAACAGTTTCACTATAAAATTGTTTTTCAGATTGGTATGATGACCTGCAATTTAATGATATTGCGAAATCTGTGCCACCTAATAATGAGGGTTTAAGATCAGATCATTTTGAAGTTTAGAAAATGGAAAAACTGTGGTACCTATATAAGAATCGAATCAAATTTTTTCAATCCGTAAAATATATCAGTAATGAAATGTCACCACACGAAGGCAAGTACGGTTTTTTTTTTTTTTTGAAATATTGGGGCGCGGCTTGATTTGTTTGCCCAGGGCGCTTCTAGAGGTAAATCCGCCCCTGGTGGAATCGAACATTAGATACTCAGCTGTATGCTTTCATTGTTTGTTTGCGTTTGATGGAAACACGGCGTATTTTGTATAAAGCGAGTGCTGCATAAAGTGGGCGTAGCCACGCCCATTTTCAAAATTTTTATCAGTCATCCAACTAAGCATATGATATTATTCTTTGTGCAAAATTTCATTCCTTTATGACTTCTAGTTACAAAGATGTCATGTTACAAATTCCCAAAGGGTGTTCCAGAAATATCTTTGTTAAAAAGTAGGAGTGGTCATAAACCGATTTCAATAAATTTTTGCGTGTCTATTAACACAAGTTATAAAAGTGTATAAACCAAGTTTCGTCATAATATCTCAATTATTTGTCGAGTTATAGGCTAAGAAATCTCGTATATTTCTTTGTCTAAAAAGAGGCGGTGCCACGCCCATTTTCCAAAATTTGTCTATTTTTTGTTTCCGGTCTATTGTGGAACTCTTGCCACAAAATTTCAATGAATTATCTTTATATTTGACAAAGATATCGCTTAAAATGTTTTTATTAGGCCACTTTATAATACCCATATATAAAAGTGGGCGTGGTCGTCAACCGATTTCGCTAAAATTTTCAACATGTATTACCACAAGTAATAAAAGTGTACACACCAAGTTTCGTCATTATATATCAATTATTTGTCGAGTTATGGGCTCAGAAATCTCGTATATTCCAGCTTCTAAAAAGAGGCGGTGCCACGCCCATTTTCCAAAATTTTTGTGTGTTTTCGTTGTATGTCCGGAGGTGGAATCCTGGCATAAAATTTCAATGATATATCTTTATATTTGACAGAGATATCGCTTAAAATGTTTTTATTAGGTCACTTTATAATACCCATATATAAAAGTGGGCGTGGCCGTCAACCGATTTTGACAATTTTTCGTCCAAACATTTGCCTGAGTAAGTATATCACGCGTACCAAATTTCATCGATATATCTTGAACAGTTTCTGAGTTATGGCTCATAAAGCTTTCAATGTTTGCTCCTTAATAAGTGGGCGTGGCACCGATCATTTTCCAAAATTCCACCAAATTTCTTCTTAGGGGCCTGAGCTCAACACGTGGGTAACATTTCATCAATCTAGCTATATTAGTGGCTGAGATACCAAATTTCCGATTTTTTCTATATAGGGAAAGTGGGCGTGGTCGTGGTCCGATTTCGCCCATTTTCAATACCAACCGTCCCAGTGTCGATACCAACTTGCATTTCAAATTTCATCAAAATATCCCAATTTTTGCGCGAGTTAGAGCGCTTTCACATTACTCGGTGCGGTATCGGATCGACATTTTTGGTTTTCACCGAAAGTATACCGAAACCTTACTGACCACATGTATTTCAATTGGCACTTTCACATTAGTGTTGCATACATGAAATCGGAGCGGATTAATTTCGGTATACCGCAACGCGGTAAGACCGGTCAGTAAAATTTGAGGAATTACTGCACACATTTTTGCGGCGTGATAAAAGAAGAAGAACAAAGTCAGTAAAAAACTCGTTTCGCTAATAAATGTAGCAAGTTATAATGTCTTCGTCTTCGCTAGAAGACATTATTGTTATTATTGAGTGATTTGTTGAAGTTAAAAATTTTGTTTTGCAAATTTCGATGTTTGTTTTCCTATTTTCTGCCGATTACGCACCGAAAGTATTCCCACAAGTGTGAAAAACACAGCAACGCGGAATCGTTTCGTTAAGCTGAAAATACCGAGCAAAAAATGTCGATCCGATGTCGTACCGAGTAATGTGAAAAGGCCCTTAGAGTGTTTACAGACGGACGGACGGACAGACGGACGGACGGACATGGCTCAATCGATTTCTCTTTTCACCCTGATCATTTTGATATATATAAGTCTATATCTATCTCGATTATTTCATTCTGTTACAATCCACCGTTATGTGATTAAAACTATAATACTCTGTGTACTAGTACAGCTGAGTATAACAATATATACATACATATGTTTGCTACTTTTCGTCAGCCAAAAGTCAAATGTGCTATTTTTCGTACATACGTGTATACAAACTGTCTATGTAACCACATATGTATGGATATATGTACATACATATGTATAAGCAGTTAAGGGGATGTTCTGGTAATGTATAAGAAGTTTTACTGTACAAAATATAATTAAATCGTAATCAAAATTTTTACAATTACAATTACTGCAATCGTAATCCTAAAAATTTAAAGATTACAATTACTGTAATCGTAATCATAAAACGTACGATTACAATTACTGTAATCGTAATCGTTAAATTTTTAGGATTACGATTACTGTAATCGTAATTGAAATTTTTGCGATTACGATTACTGTAATTGTAATCTTTAAATTTTTAAGATTACGATTACAGTAATCGTAATCATAGATCGTACGATTACAATTACTGTAATCGTAATCGTTAAATTTTTAGGACTACGATTACAGTAATCGTAATCATAGAACGTACGATTACAATTACTGTAATCGTAATCCTTAAATTTTTAGGATTACGATTACAGTAATCGCAAACTTAAAAATTTCAATTACGATTACAGTAATCGGAATCTTTAAATTTCTAGGATTACAGTAATCGTAATCTTTAAATTTCTAGGATTACGATTACAGTAATCGTAATCAAAATATAATTGTAATCCTTAGCGACCAGCTCTGTTACTAACCTAGATGCCCAAAAAGTATGTTTAGCATTGTAATCAACTGCTGCTAGAAATCTCGTGCCTAATGTTATGTTCAGACACAACCTTAATTGAACATTAAGAGCCTTCATTCAATTTTCAAGCCCAATGATTCTCAATTTACCATACAAAAATTGACCAAGTTAATGCTTCATTAGAAATTAATGAGTTGTTAATGAAGAACAATTCTGCATGCAACCCTGTTAAAAGGTTTGTTTCATAAGTAAAATGAAATGTCATGAAAAGAGAAATGTGATTAGCGTCAGTGTCCACTAAACAGGTTGGTTCGTCAGATCAGCTGCATTCTTGTTCTTCTTCATCACCTATCAAATTTGTTTTTATTTCTGCTTATTTTATACATGCATTCGTGTTTACGATTGGTAAAAATTGTGAGATGAATGTCAAATTATTTCGTCCTCCTTGCAATTTTGACCTTTAGGTCACGAGAGTTTGATATTCAGCTCACGGCGTGTATGTGTGTATGTATCTTGAGCCGACCTGTTAAATGGGCCAAGTAAATTAAATATGTCTGAACACCAAATCTAAAGATGTTCAATCAACCCCAATTGACTTAATTAATTTTTATGTCTGAACATGATATAACTTGGAAAAGAATTCAGTGAATTGGTACTCTGTTATATTAAAACGGGAAGGGCAGTATATTGCAGATACAGTTAGTCCGCCAAAGCTATCATCTACGTGCACTTATGTTGTGTATATACTCTTTGCAATATTCTTTTAGTACGTGGTGCTTAATCCTCTTTCTTATAAGTATCCCGGTTCCATCTCTAGCTTTTGGTATATTGGCTTTATTTTTTATATTGTAAACATATCTGACCTTAAAACCTTCCTTATTTAATGCAGTCTCTATTCCTACCGGGCTTACTGAATTTTCTATTCCTTTTAGTACAACTGACCAGGGTAGAACTGACAAGCCACGGCTACTTTTTAGCTGATAGGTATAAAAATTGTTTTTTCCTGTTTTCGAAGTCTTTGGTTGCTTTGCAGAAATAATCTTCACTGTATATTGCTTTTATAAGTACGACATAGAAGTTTTTGAGACCTACTAGCTCAACCAGTTTGCTTACTAATGCATTAGCGCTTTCTTCTTGTAGATATATTGGAGGGGGCTTGGGACTTTTTTTTGGTTTTTCGACTTGAATGTTTTGAGATTCAGCGAGCACACTGAATCTGTTGTTGCCCAATGTTATTTTCGGTGCCTCTTTCGTTGCCTCTGCTGGCAGGTCACCTTTGATTAATTTGGAGCATATATATAGTACTCCTACTATACTAAACTCATGGTAAAAGTATACCAGGTAAAACAAACGTCAAGTTTTCGTCGCCATATTAACCACCTGACAATTAAGCAGATTATGACATTTCGTGCTGCAATACTCAATGATAAAAATCCTCCATTAATGGCATTTTTCACTGCTTTGTTTTAAAAATAAATTGTAACCATGTTATTCATAGTAACGAATTTTTTCAATTTGAATTGAAAGAAATTTATCAATTTGAAAAAATTACACATCCTGCAGTAAATTTGTTTCACTGCTGAATGATCATTGATGATTCTTCTGAGTACAATTTTTATTATTATTATTTTTTTTTTTGAAAAAAGCAAACCATTTATATGAAAAATTCAGCAGTCTTTATTTGAAAGTACTCACTGGTGCCTCCTCAGTCATAATTGAATTTCATCAGTGATTCATAAGATTCATTTCGGATTTTTACTTCGCGGAATATCAGTTTGGCCGTACTACAAAGTAGCCCCTTTCCGGTATTCTCGGTGAGTTTTTAATTTAGTTTAGTAGTTACGATCACTTTTAATTTAGGCTTTGTGATCACTCTGGTATATAGTTTGGGGAGGTTTTGGAGATTGATCTATTATAACTCCATATCGTCGCATAAAGTGCAATACCGCGTATCCGCCACATCCAAACCAAGGTAGATTTTTGGATTATATTCTTAATCCAAATATCATTTTGGCGAAAAACAGATAAATGTGCAGTTATTGGCTTACTTATGTATTTAAAAGCGGTTTTGCGTCTTTTATTTTATTCAATAGTGACGTATAGGCGGTTTTGCAGGCGTACGTAAAAACTTTTCTTCAATAAAGCAAAGTTATAATCCATTTCGTGTTTATGAAAGTATAATCAACTTTAGTACATTACAGTACAGTTATAAAGCAATAACACCTATTACACTCCTCTACAGCCAAAAAAAACTCTGAACGCGACCATCCTATCTATATGTAAAATCGGTCGCTGATTCCGAAAATCGGGTTCATTTTTAATTCTATGGGAAGGTTTTTGAGATATCGGCAATTTACCGTTATTTGGCCAATGGCTCCACTTAATCCTGAATGTCTGTTTAACGCAGTGAGCTATCTTCCTTGAAGTAACACCAAACGAAAGAAAATTAAATTTTCTTTTCATGGCTCCTATAACATTTTTCTCTAACTCTTATAGTTTCTGAAATATTGACGATTAAAATTGAATTTTTTCGATTTTTTACGATTTTTGAAGAAAAAATTGATTTTGTCAGGCAATATCCTTAAAACCAATGTTTTCACCTTCGGTTTTACTTCTTTGTGTGAAGCTCCGTTGCATTACCAAAAAAATAAGCTATGAACGAAGAAAATCCATGGTAAAATGGAAAAGTTATAGGCGATCAAGTAAATACAGCCAAGTCGCGCAATGCCTCTGGACGGGTATATTCTATGCATGTTGTACCAATACCTACACATCTGCAGTAGCAGCACGTTGGCAGCGCAGTAGATACAAGCCCATTTACGGGTATAACATGCATAGAATACACCCGTGCAGAGGCATTGCGCGACGTGCCTGTATTTACTTGATCGCCTATAACTTTTCCATTTTAGCATGGATTTTCTTCGTTGATAGCTTATTTTTTTCCCAATAGAATGGAGCTTCACGTAAAGGAGTAAAACCGAAGGTGAAAACATTGGTTTTAAAGATATTGTCTGACAAAGTCAATTTTTTCTTCAAAAAATCGTAAAAAATCGAAAAAATTCAAATTTAATCGTCAATATTTCAGAAACTATAAGAGTTAGAGAAAAATGTTATAGGAGCCATGAAAAGGAAATTTAATTTTCTTTCGTTTGGTGTTACCTCACGGAAGATAGCTCACTCCGTTAAAGAGACAGTCAGGATTAAGTGGAGCCATTGGCCAAATAACGGTAAATTGCCGATATCTCAAAAACCTTCCCATAGAATTAAAAATGAAGCAGATTTTCAGATTCAGCGACCGATTTTACATATATATAGGGTAGTCACGTCCAAAGTACAGACAACAAATTTCATTTTGTGATCCAGTGTTATTGGCGGTATTGGTTCGAAAAATTTCCTTTAAAAAAGCGGTTTTGAAACTGTCATTATTTGGAATTGCGTTGTGTGAATCTCAAAATTGTTGCATGAATGGATGGGGACGGACGCCAGGAATGTATTTTTGATGAAATCTCATTTTTGGCAAAAATGTCATGCGGTTTTGCACTTTAAACGACGATATGTATGTACACCACCATACCAAGTGAGCATTTCAGTCTATATATGTGTGTATGTACATAGGTCCAATCCAATTACAAAAAAAAATTTACCCTAGATTTTAACAATATGAGTTGCTTCTTCCGCGGTGCAATAATACCAAATACGGCTGCAAAGACGGTCATATAAAATTTTTCCAATTTCCGACGATACCCTTTATTCGCTGAGAGTGGATGAAGATTTGTGGAGTGAGCGAAGAGGAGCTACCGGAAGTTCCATAAATCTGCTCACTAGTGCCCTTGTGGTCGCTGTGGTGCAGTGGGTAGAGTGCTCGCCTGCTATGCCAGAGGTCTCGGGTTCAAACCCCAGTCCGAGCAACATCAAAAAAAAAAAAAATTTTCTATTAGTAAAAATCCGATTATTGGGTTTTTTAAGAGCAGCGGTCACCTCTCGGCAGTGGGCGGCATACCCTCCGAGTGTATTTCTGCCATGAAAAAGCTTCTCACAAAAAATGCATTCGCCGTTCGGAGTCGGCATAAAACTGTAGGTCCACCCAATTAGTAGGAAAAACAAAAAGGAGCACACCTCGAATTGGGAGAGAGGCTCGGCCATAAAACTCGTCAGAGTTATAATAGCGCCATTGTATTATTATTATAGTGCCCTTTCTCTTTCTGTCCTTTGATGCCTGAAATACCCAAACTTTCAAACAAAAATCTACGCATTCAAAAAATAAAAGTCTGGCATCGCTATACTCCAAAACTGACATAAGATCAAACTTCAAAAATCTGCTTTTTAATCAAAAAGAAAGCGTCAAAATGACAAAGCACATACCTGTATTTTTTATACCATGTACTATACTATATATCGTTGGCTTCGTGAGCAAATGTGCTAAGTCCAATTATGTTAACTTTTCAGGAGAGGCAAAAAACCTCCTAACTTTTTTTGTTGTTACTATTTTAAAAATCTGAAAACGCAGTTTTCTTCCTCAGATGGTCGTGCTAAAATACCAAATATCGGCACATTTTAATATAAAGCTTGTACAAAGTTATGAGCTTCTTTAGGACTTAGCACATTTGCTTTCTATGATTTTGTTTTTTTTAGGTGGACTTAGCACATTTTCTCACATATTATTATACTCAACTGTACGTAGTAAATTTGAAATATTTTGATGAAATTTGGTACAGAGGCTCCTAACTAGACAGGGAAGGTTGGTATTGAAAATAGGCGAAATTGGATGATAACCACGCCCACTTTCCCTATATAGTATATATCGAAAAACACGCAAAAAGTGATAATGGATGAAATTCCATCCACGCAATGAGCTTACAGAAATAAATTGAAATTCTCGAAAATGGGCGGTGCCACACCCACTTATGAATGGATAAATTCTGAAAGTTTTATAAGTGATAAATAATTCAGAAACCCTAGTAGATATATAGATGAAATATGGAAGGCGTAATTTACTTGCTAGGGCAAAGATTTGGACGAAAAATTTTCCAAATCAGCAGGCGACCACGCCCACTTTTATATATGGGAATTATAAATGGAACTAATAAAAACATTTTAAGCGACGTCTTTGTCAAATATGAAGATAATTCATTGAAAGTTTTTGGCATGAGTCCAATCCAACTATGGACAAAAACAGAAACCATAAATATTTTTGAAAATAGGCGTGGCATCGTGAATCTAAGACATTTCGGGGCCCATAACTCGACAAGTAATTGAGATATTACGGCAGAACTTGGTGTAGGTACATATGTACTTTTATTATTTGTAGTAAAATTTTAGCAAAATCGGTTTGTAACCACGCCTACTTAAAAAAATTGTAAAACTCCATTTGGAAACTTGTGACGTGGCATCTTTGAAATTAAAAGTCATAATGGGGTGTGGCCACGCCCATATTATGCTGTACCCTCTCTATATAAAATAGATCAAACGCATACAATTATAATAAAATGTAAGAAGTACCGCAAACTAGTTTGCATATCAAATTGGTGGGAGAGCTAGCCACTCCCGCAAATTATTAACGTTTACAGTCCCAAGCCATGCTTATTAAAGCAATGTAGTAATAATTCTATCATTCTACAAAACAAATTAAAAAAAAAAACCAATAATTTCTCATTTTCACCTGGACTTAGCACGTAGATTTTTGAAAAAAAAAATTTTTTTTATGGACTTAGCACATTTGCATAACACTGCATTACACTATGAAAAACAGACATTATGGTAACTTCTTTTTGGCAGACGATGTATTTTTAATTGTACTATCTTACTGCATTAAAATCTCAGTTTTGATAAAAATTGGACTTAGCACATTTGCTCACGAAGCCAACGATATATGATTTGGAGGGATATGATTTCCCATTCTTTTCTGGCATTCGCTTTCTTTTTACAGATATAGCGATACAAGCCAGTTTGCACATTTATTTTCTTGGCGTTTTTATCTGCCATTTTTATGGTATCGCCAGCTTTATTTTGAGCTGCGGAAGTACTTGCTAAAGGCTCTGCGAATTGAGGGTAAGTAATTTGGACACTCGGGGAACAAGACTGTGTCCTCGGTTCGATCGCCGTGTTTTCTTTTCCGGCTTTTTCATTTATATCAAACGATTTAAAAGTGAAATACGCATTTCGCACGCGATCGTTTGAAGAAGTGCCTGGGGCACTCATGCATATATACATTAGATGAGTTTTTTTGTATGGGATTCTTTAAACCTTCTCAGATCCTCCCTACGGAATATGAAAAAGGATGTTTTAGAGTAAGTAAACTGAAAAAAATTTAACTTTTCCAAAAGCTGAATGGAGCTACACCGAAAACAGCGCAATTTCCCACAATTTATTTAGATTTATGTCGGAAAAAAGTTAGGATTTTGCACAAGGAAAAAAATTTATACCCACCCATACAAAGATTTAACCGCTAAATCGAATGGCATATTCAGTTTTTTGGTACACTACCCAGGGAAGGTAATAACGCGGCCAAAAGTTACCATTTTCTTTTTTTTCTCATGAATTTTCAAATTCTTGCCATATACTCTACCCGAAATAGGAAATGATGATGATGGTCCAGGATTACTACAGAATATTTTAAAGGATATCGGCGACATTTGAGTCTAATTTTTGACTTATATGTGTCCAAACGGTGGACACAGCAAAATGGACTGGCTTTACATTGAAGTCCTAGGTAAAATCTTTATTTTGATACCCATATTGCCCACAAATGTTTTGGCGCTATCCGGCTCCACTTTATGTCCGTTATCCACGGTCTCGACCTTTGTATTTTTTTTTTTACATTTGTAGAGTTATCCACTGTGAGGACCAAATATTCCAAGTAAATTTGGCCCACACACACCCTCACAGCCACATAACACTACATCCAGCACACACAAAATAGCTGCAATACAACCAACACGCTGCAATACAACCAACAAGCTGCAATACAACCAACAAGCTACAGAAACATAAAGCACAGCAAGCCGTAGCAACAAGTTGCAGAAACACAAAGCACAGCAAGTCTTAGCAACACAATCATTGAAGTCATAAAAGGAGCGACACAACAGAATAAAGATCAGTCAGCACGGAGCTGTGGTTGCGACCGGAGCTGCTTGCGAATAAGTGCCGGATTGTACTTCGGTTTGTGCCAGTTACATGAAAGCGCTGTTCCAAGCAAAGGGCCGTGGCCAAGTGTATTGGGTGAGTGTGGTTTCCCGACCCGCTGCACTTAAACACCACGTTCGCACCCCTTCGGGTAAACCGCCCCAACAGTTCGCCGTGAACCGCGTATAGGCGCATCCGATCGCCTACGTCGACGCGAACATCACCATAGCAGTGCAGCAGCGGCACATTATTGCATAGGGCGACACCGAACGCTTACGTCAACGTAAAACGTCGCCACAGCAGCGCAGCGCCCACGTCCAGATAATACGCCGTCGCAGAGCCGCGTCGCCATAACGCGCAGTAGCGACACTGATCACCTACGTCGACGCTAAACATCGCAGAACTACGCCGCCGCAAGTGCGCAGCAGAGATACGTCAGCGCAACGCACAGCGCCGCAGCCGCAGCAGGGCGTCTGCCCATCGAAACAAAACGCTAACGGGATACGTTAACGGGACCTTCATTAAACCGTTGGGCCGTACAGTTATTAGAAAGATAGAATTTAGTTTATTTGTAAGAGATTGAAATAAATAGAGGGATAAAACGATTTTAAGGAGCCCCAACATAATAAATTTATTGTAAACGAACCTTGGACACGGCGAGTATACCCCAGCACTAGAGTAGAAGAACCGGGGCAGGAAAAAGCTTCGTTACACCACCCACATAAAAAAATCACGAATAACCCAAAAAGCCGCCTTCAAGAGCAAAATTACTAAAAAATTTAAGAAATTTTAAGATATGTTACCCTTTTATACCCGACTTTACTTTATTTAAAATTGATGAACTCATCCAAATTTTATTCGATTTTTAATAGCTATACATTTCTGGAAAGCGCATTAAATAACGCAGCCTACCGTATGATTTAATTAAATGTCCGCTTTTGGGAAGAGTATAGCGCAAGAAGTTGAAGATTCATCAGAAAAAAAGAAAATTATCACTTTAGACCGCGATATTACCTTCCCTGGGGAGTGTACCAAAAAAACGGAATACGCCATTCGATTTAGCGGTTAATTCTACGTATGGGTGGATATAAATTTTTTTCTCGTGCAAAATCCTAACTTTTTTCATACATAAATCTAAACATACCTTGAAATTCTGGGAATTTGTGCGGTTTTCTGTGTAGCTCCATCCAGTTTTTGGAAAAGTTAAATTTTTTTCAGTTTACTTACTCTAAAATATCCTATTTTCATATTCCGGTGCCGGAGGGAATATCTAAAAAAACTCATCTAATATACATATATACTTTATTTAATTTAATTTAATTTACTTGAAAGAGTTTTTTAGTGCTTAGCACGAAATTTATTTTAATTCAATTTTTAAATAGTTGTTGAATTTTTTTCCACTTACCCCATCAATTAAAAATTGAATTAAAATAAATTTCGTGCTAAGCACTAAAAAACTCTGTCAAGTAAAATTGTTAACGTTGTTTGGTATATACATAACAATAAATACCAACAACAATGGAGCTGCCTACAACAAAAATTCAGCATGTTTGTGGAGAATATATGCAAAAGCATATACACACTAACGTTAATGTTGAAAATGAAAAAGGCAAAAGTGGTGAAAATTCAACAACTTCAACAGAGTCTCAATGGTCGAGCGTGAAAATGCGTTGGGACATTGCGGCTGAAGATGGAATGTACTCGGGTTCAATCCCCAGTGGCATCCACTTCCGAAAAGAGTGCTGATGATCGAAAATGGTTTTTCGTGAAATAGCTATACACTCAACCTTCGCTGTAAATAGTTGTTGAATTTTTTTCCACTTACCCCACAAATTAATTTAATTTAGTTTAATTTAATTTAATTTTTCTTTATTTAATTTAATTTAATTTTATTTAGCTAATTTTATTTAGCTAATTTTATTTTATTTTTATTTGTATTTTATTTATATATATATATATATATAGGAAGTACACTGCGCGTAAGAAATTTCATCGATATATCTGCTACGGTATCCGAGTTATGACTTAGAAAGCTTTCAAAATTTGCCCTTAAAGAGTGCCATCATTTTCGAAACTTTCGCATATTTCTTTATAACGAGGTCATTGCACAGATGAAATTTTATCACTCGGGCGATATTAATTACTGATTATCGTGAATATGAAAATTTATATATATTCTATACATTAGATGCGTTTTTTTCGGCAGTTTCTCAGATCTTCCCTCCGGCCACAGAATATGAAAATAGGATGTTGTAGGATAACTAAGCTGATTTTTATTTTTTTTAGAAAAAAAAACTGAGGGCTAATCCAAAAACAGCGATTTTTTTTTTAAATTTCATGATAGGTTTAGATTCATATATGAAAAAACCACAGAATTAAAAATAAAAAAAAAAAAAAGATACATATTCTCATGTAAAATTAACGGCTTAATCGAATGGTGTACTCATGGTGTACTGGTTTTTTAGTGCGAGCCATAGGGAAGGTACCAAGACCGCCTAAAGTGGAATTTTATTTTTTTTAGTCACGGATTTTCAAGTTTGGACCCGGGAATTTTCAAGATACCTTAAATTTCTTTTTAATCAAAATATACAGGAATTTGCGCAAATTAATGCAGTTTTCAGAAAAGGTTTGTAACGTAGCGTCACAATAATACCAACATTGCAGTACTTAGCAATGACCACCACCGCCGTTTCCGCTGTTCATAAGCCCCTAAAACTATACTATCAAATAATAGCTCTTACACTCTTCATACCAACAACACTGCAGTACTTAGCAGCGACCAACACCACCGGCTCAGTATTTCATTGATTGTCACAGCTGTTGTTATAGGCATAATAGCACAGAAATTCTCAAATAGTTTATAGAATAGTTCATTTAAGTCGTCACAACAGCGCTGATCAAATCGGTCTCCGTAGCGTGTGATCCATGGAGGAGGTGATGTCCATCTGAGCCAGTCCAACTGAGTCTCCCTAGTCTCTGTAGATCCTGTAGTTCGTGTAGAAACCAAACACACGATAGACGTCACCACCGACTCCGACCTACCACTGCTACTGCTGCCGATCCGCTGCCACCGCTGTCGCTCTGTTGTTCTGCTACTGCTGTCACCTCGCTGTACTGTGGTCGTACTGCTGCTCCACCGATAACCCCTCTATTAGCTATTGCTGATTAACTTACTCGTCTCTCTCTGTCTCCCCGCCCTCTCTCTCGTGACGGAAAGCTGCTTCCAACATCTCCAGTCGTGTGTGTGTGTGTTCGACTTTAACACATACTTATTAGTGTTGTGTTTAGTGGGAGTTTGTGGGACTTCTGCTCGACCTTGGACAAACTGAGCACTACCCCAGCCTTCGGCCAAACCCACCTCATAGGTTATTTGATCGAAATCGAGCTTTTTTTTATCCAAGCTACTTTGGTTTAAATGAAACATGCCAAAATCATTTTCATATTGAACAACATTTTTTTTTACATATGTAAATAATAAATTTTTGAATTTTGTACTTGCAACAATAAAAAATGTTAGAGGGGTATGTTAGATCAAAAAAACGCATCTACTATACACATGTATCATCTACAAAAAATGTAACGTCCGGAACAAATATACATTTTCTAATCAGATGTTGTTCTTGGCTTATTTTTGTGGCGGATTTTAGCAACCCTTGACTTTTCCCTTCAATTTCTCTCTAATAATTTTTTTCATTTATACTTCGAAATCCGAAAAAATCGCTGATTTAGTTAATAACCTAAAAACCACTTCCGTTTTGTGTAATGTCCGCAACGCAGTTTAAGTGGCTAAAACAAAGGTATTAAACTAAATTTGTGTCGCTAACATATTTTTATCATCAGCTGTGGCCTAAATCTTTCCTATATAATGTCGAGATATTTCTGCCTCAAAAATTAAAAAAAATTAGGCGAACGTAACGTCCGCAATGCCCTTTATAGCACCCCCTTTATTTGGCCAGTATCCGTTTTGCAGGTATTCAACTTTTGCAATTGTGTTAGATTTTTCATGAGCGTTCACACAAGTTTTGCAGGGTACCTATGAAATAAAAAAACTATTGTAATAGATAATTACGGTGCAGTGAAACAACGCCCGTGGAAACGCCCACGGGCGTTGTTTCCTTTTTGAAAAAGAAATAATCTCCGCGGGCGTTAATTCGTTTTGGGCATGGGCTTTATTTCTCTTTCGGAAGGGAAATTAAGCCCGCAGACGGTTTTTTTTTTAAATATGGTGTATTAGTGAAAAAAGTGCCGCAGACGAAAAATTGGAATAAAAAAAACCGCGCGATTTTTAATTCCAATTTTTCGATTCTTTAAATTCCCTACAAAGTATTCAAATACTCAACCAAAATAAACAAAGCTTCATTAAATTTATATAATCATTTATTAGTAACAATTTTCAAGGTCTGTATAGATGTATGCATGTAGATATGTGTAAGAATTTGATTGTACATACATATTGGCACTTTTAGACTACAATCTAAACAAATACTAAATACTCTTATGGTTTTTGTTTTTTTTACGAGAAAGAAGCATCGAAAGCCTTTACCCCGTCAGTGTGGGACTCTAACCCGAACTAAACCTCCTACTGTCATCGTACCGAACCCCACGGTACTACCGCTACAGTCGGGAGGTGGGTTGAGCACCAGGCTCTAAGTCCTTAATGGTCGCGTTAATGCCCTAAGTCAGCCTTAAAAGGCTTTGCCCATTTATTTATTTATAACATGGTAACCATAGTTATTTATTACCACTTACATTCGCGGTCTGCGGAAGAATATGTTACGCACCACGTGATGATGGATGCAGGAGGCCGAGCCCCTGTACGAATCTGTTCTAAACGAAGTGATCAATTAGTGGAATTAGTCTATGATAAGTGGTTTCGCGCTACGCGCCATGACGGATGCAGGAGGCCGAGCTCCTTTACGTATCCGTTCCACTCAAAGTCTCAAACTTCGTGTAATTAGAAGGAATATTCTGACACAATTAGTGCTCCTCTAGTCGCCTCTTATGGCGTTTTCAGCAATTTGACGACAAACCAGGCACAAAATATTTGTATTGCCATTTACAATTGGAACCTTACTGTGTTTTCCAAAGCAATCGCGCTAATTTTTATTACAATTTTTCGGCTGCGGCCCTTTTCCCAAAAATAATACACCATATTTAAAAAAAAAACGAGAAATTGGAATTAAAAATCGTGCGATTTTTTATTCCAACTTTTCGCCCGCGGCGCTTTTTTCACTAATACACCATATTTGGAAAAAAAAACCGTCTGCGGGCTTAATTGCCCTTTCGAAAGGGAAATAAAGCCCACATCGCCGAATAGCGCGCGCGGGTGTTCTTTCCCTTTCTGAATCGAAATAAAACCCACGGGTTTAATTTCGTTTTATTCGCGGGCGCTATATCTTTTTCTAAAAAGAAATAACGCCCGTGGGCGTCGTGTGCTTTTCAGAAACGTTATTTTTTAACCAGTTTTTAAAGGTTTTAATAATATGAAAACTATGAAATATGTACAGAAAGATACATTAACATATTTTAAAACTTACATATACGTAATACATATTATAATAAATTTATAAAGTCCCTTGCCGATTGAGAGCAATAGTACACTTCAGTATTTCCAGAAATTTGGATTATTTGCCATGCGCCTTTCAAAGTTTGCATACCAATTTTGCAAAGTTGAAAGAGGTACCAATGTTTCATTGCTCAGCGGTGGAATTTGCTGAGGTGTTACTGTAAAACTGGATGCGTAGTTGAAAAAGTTTTCCAACATCTTTTGACCAAATTGTAGATTTGCATTGGCGCTTTGCTATATAAAATAAAAAAAAGAAATAACTGAGAAAATTTATTGAACTATGCATATATGTTTTATAAATAACTGGCTGGCCCGGCAGACGGTGTTCTGCCTAAAATTTATTCCTATAAAGTTATAAAACTGTCAATTCTCTGAACAAAAGAGATATACATATATTCGCCGCGACAAACCTAATTTCCCCTATCCCTATATCTATCTCTATCTCTATCTCTATCTCTATCTCTGTCTCTATCTCTATCTCTATTTCTATCTCTATCTCTATCTCTATCTCTATCTCTATCTCTATCTCTATCTCTATCTCTATCTCTATCTCTATCTCTATCTCTATATCTATCTCTATCCCTATCCCCATTCCTATCCCTATGTCAAAATGTATGGGAAAATATTTTTTTTTTTTTTGCATTTTTCGGGAATTTTATTGGATATTCTCCTATTCTGGCCAGAGAACAATCTGAATTTGTCTCAATCATCCAAATCGGTGCAGGCGTTCTTGAGTTATACGCGTTTGTACTAACGCCACTTCCTTTTATATATATATAGATATACAAAATATATGGGAAAATATTTTTTTTTTTGCATTTTTCGGGAATTTTATTGGATATTCTCCTATTCTGGCCAGAGAACAATCTGAATTTGTCTCAATCATCCAAATCGGTGCAGGCGTTCTTGAGTTATACGCGTTTGTACTAACGCCACTTCCTTTTATATATATAGATATACAAAATATATGGGAAAATATTTTTTTTTTTTGCATTTTTCGGGAATTTTATTGGATATTCTCCTATTCTGGCCAGAGAACAATGTGAATTTGTCTCAATCATCCAAATCGGTGCAGGCGTTCTTGAGTTATACGCGTTTGTACTAACGCCACTTCCTTTTATATATATAGAAGATATACAAAATATATAGGAAAATATTTTTTTTTTTAATTTTTCGGGAATTTTATTGGATATTCTCCTATTCTGGCCAGAGAACAATCTGAATTTGTCTCAATCATCCAAATCGGTGCAGGCGTTCTTGAGTTATACGCGTTTGTACTAACGCCACTTCCTTTTATATATATAGATATACAAAATATATGGGAAAATATTTTTTTTTTTTTGCATTTTTTGGGAATTTTATTGGATATTCTCCTATTCTGGCCAGAGAACAATCTGAATTTGTCTCAATCATCCAAATCGGTGCAGGCGTTTTTGAGTTATACGCGTTTGTACTAACGCCACTTCCTTTTATATATATAGAAGATATACAAAATATATGGGAAAATATTTTTTTTTTTGAATTTTTCGGGAATTTTATTGGATATTCTCCTATTCTGGCCAGAGAACAATCTGAATTTGTCTCAATCATCCAAATCGGTGCAGGCGTTCTTGAGTTATACGCGTTTGTACTAACGCCACTTCCTTTTATATATATAGATATACAAAATATATGGGAAAATATTTTTTTTTTTTGCATTTTTCGGGAATTTTATTGGATATTCTCCTATTCTGGCCAGAGAACAATCTGAATTTGTCTCAATCATCCAAATCGGTGCAGGCGTTCTTGAGTTATACGCGTTTGTACTAACGCCACTTCCTTTTATATATATAGATATACAAAATATATGGGAAAATATTTTTTTTTTTTGCATTTTTGGGGAATTTTATTGGATATTCTCCTATTCTGGCCAGAGAACAATCTGAATTTGTCTCAATCATCCAAATCGGTGCAGGCGTTCTTGAGTTATACGCGTTTGTACTAACGCCACTTCCTTTTATATATATAGATATACAAAATATATGGGAAAATATTTTTTTTTTTTTGCATTTTTCGGGAATTTTATTGGATATTCTCCTATTCTGGCCAGAGAACAATCTGAATTTGTCTCAATCATCCAAATCGGTGCAGGCGTTCTTGAGTTATACGCGTTTGTACCATCGCCACTTCCTTTTATATATATAGATATACAAAATATATGGGAAAATATTTTTTTTTTTTTGAATTTTTCGGGAATTTTATTGGATATTCTCCTATTCTGGCCAGAGAACAATCTGAATTTGTCTCAATCATCCAAATCGGTGCAGGCGTTCTTGAGTTATACGCGTTTGTACTAACGCCACTTCCTTTTATATATATAGATATACAAAATATATATAGAAGATATACAAAATATATGGGAAAATATTTTTTTTTTTTTGAATTTTTCGGGAATTTTATTGGATATTCTCCTATTCTGGCCAGAGAACAATCTGAATTTGTCTCAATCATCCAAATCGGTGCAGGCGTTCTTGAGTTATACGCGTTTGTACTAACGCCACTTCCTTTTATATATATAGATATACAAAATATATGGGAAAATATTTTTTTTTTTTGCATTTTTGGGGAATTTTATTGGATATTCTCCTATTCTGGCCAGAGAACAATCTGAATTTGTCTCAATCATCCAAATCGGTGCAGGCGTTCTTGAGTTATACGCGTTTGTACTATGGGAAAATATTTTTTTTTTTTTTTGATTTTTTCGGGAATTTTATTGGATATTCTCCTATTCTGGCCAGAGAACAATCTGAATTTGTCTCAATCATCCAAATCGGTGCAGGCGTTTTTGAGTTATACGCGTTTGTACTAACGCCACTTCCTTTTATATATATATAGAAGATATACAAAATATATGGGAAAATATTTTTTTTTGAATTTTTCGGGAATTTTATTGGATATTCTCCTATTCTGGCCAGAGAACAATCTGAATTTGTCTCAATCATCCAAATCGGTGCAGGCGTTCTTGAGTTATACACGTTTGTACTAACGCCACTTCCTTTTATATATATAGATATAAAAAAAATATATGGGAAAATATTTTTTTTTTTGCATTTTTCGGGAATTTTATTGGATATTCTCCTATTCTGGCCAGAGAACAATGTGAATTTGTCTCAATCATCCAAATCGGTGCAGGCGTTCTTGAGTTATACGCGTTTGTACTAACGCCACTTCCTTTTATATATATAGATATACAAAATATATGGGAAAATATTTTTTTTTTTTTTGCATTTTTCGGGAATTTTATTGGATATTCTCCTATTCTGGCCAGAGAACAATCTGAATTTGTCTCAATCATCCAAATCGGCGCAGGCGTTCTTGAGTTATACGCGTTTGTACTAACGCCACTTCCTTTTATATATATAGATATACAAAATATATGGGAAAATATTTTTTTTTTCATTTTTCGGGAATTTTATTGGATATTCTCCTATTCTGGCCAGAGAACAATGTGAATTTGTCTCAATCATCCAAATCGGTGCAGGCGTTCTTGAGTTATACGCGTTTGTACTAACGCCACTTCCTTTTATATATATAGATATACAAAATATATGGGAAAATATTTTTTTTTTTTTTAAATTTTTCGGGAATTTTATTGGATATTCTCCTATTCTGGCCAGAGAACAATCTGAATTTGTCTCAATCATCCAAATCGGTGCAGGCGTTCTTGAGTTATACGCGTTTGTACTAACGCCACTTCCTTTTATATATATAGATATACAAAATATATGGGAAAATATTTTTTTTTTTTGCATTTTTCGGGAATTTTATTGGATATTCTCCTATTCTGGCCAGAGAACAATCTGAATTTGTCTCAATCATCCAAATCGGAGCAGGCGTTCTTGAGTTATACGCGTTTGTACTAACGCCACTTCCTTTTATATATATAGATATACAAAATATATGGGAAAAAATTTTTTTTTTTTTTGAATTTTTCGGGAATTTTATTGGATATTCTCCTATTCTGGCCAGAGAACAATCTGAATTTGTCTCAATCATCCAAATCGGTGCAGGCGTTCTTGAGTTATACGCGTTTGTACTAACGCCACTTCCTTTTATATATATAGATATACAAAATATATGGGAAAATAATTTTTTTTTTTTTGAATTTTTCGGGAATTTTATTGGATATTCTCCTATTCTGGCCAGAGAACAATCTGAATTTGTCTCAATCATCCAAATCGGTGCAGGCGTTCTTGAGTTATACGCGTTTGTACTAACGCCACTTCCTTTTATATATATAGATAGATATACAAAATATATGGGAAAATATTTTTTTTTTTTGCATTTTTCGGGAATTTTATTGGATATTCTCCTATTCTGGCCAGAGAACAATCTGAATTTGTCTCAATCATCCAAATCGGTGCAGGCGTTCTTGAGTTATACGCGTTTGTACTAACGCGACTTCCTTTTATATATATAGATATACAAAATATATGGGAAAATATTTTTTTTTTTTTTGCATTTTTCGGGAATTTTATTGGATATTCTCCTATTCTGGCCAGAGAACAATCTGAATTTGTCTCAATCATCCAAATCGGTGCAGGCGTTCTTGAGTTATACGCGTTTGTACTAACGCCACTTCCTTTTATATATATAGATATACAAAATATATGGGAAAATATTTTTTTTTTTTTTGAATTTTTCGGGAATTTTATTGGATATTCTCCTATTCTGGCCAGAGAACAATCTGAATTTGTTTCAATCATCCAAATCGGTGCAGGCGTTCTTGAGTTATACGCGTTTGTACTAACGCCACTTCCTTTTATATATATAGATATACAAAATATATGGAAAATGTTTTTTTTTTTTTGAATTTTTCGGGAATTTTATTGGATATTCTCCTATTCTGGCCAGAGAACAATCTGAATTTGTCTCAATCATCCAAATCGGTGCAGGCGTTCTTGAGTTATACGCGTTTGTACTAACGCCACTTCCTTTTATATATATAGATAGATATACCAAATATATGGGAAAATATTTTTTTTTTTGCATTTTTCGGGAATTTTATTGGATATTCTCCTATTCTGGCCAGAGAACAATCTGAATTTGTCTCAATCATCCAAATCGGTGCAGGCGTTCTTGAGTTATACGCGTTTGTACTAACGCCACTTCCTTTTATATATATAGATATACAAAATATATGGGAAAATATTTTTTTTTTTTTTGCATTTTTCGGGAATTTTATTGGATATTCTCCTATTCTGGCCAGAGAACAATCTGAATTTGTCTCAATCATCCAAATCGGTGCAGGCGTTCTTGAGTTATACGCGTTTGTACTAACGCCACTTCCTTTTATATATATAGATATACAAAATATATGGGAAAATATTTTTTTTTTTTTTTGAATTTTTCGGGAATTTTATTGGATATTCTCCTATTCTGGCCAGAGAACAATCTGAATTTGTCTCAATCACCCAAATCGGTGCAGGCGTTCTTGAGTTATACGCGTTTGTACTAACGCCACTTCCTTTTATATATATAGATATACAAAATATATGGGAAAATATTTTTTTTTTTTTTGCATTTTTCGGGAATTTTATTGGATATTCTCCTATTCTGGCCAGAGAACAATCTGAATTTGTCTCAATCATCCAAATCGGTGCAGGCGTTCTTGAGTTATACGCGTTTGTACTAACGCCACTTCCTTTTATATATATAGATATACAAAATATATATAGAAGATATACAAAATATATGGGAAAATATTTTTTTTTTTTTGAATTTTTCGGGAATTTTATTGGATATTCTCCTATTCTGGCCAGAGAACAATCTGAATTTGTCTCAATCATCCAAATCGGTGCAGGCGTTTTTGAGTTATACGCGTTTGTACTAACGCCACTTCCTTTTATATATATAGAAGATATACAAAATATATGGGAAAATATTTTTTTTTTTTAATTTTTCGGGAATTTTATTGGATATTCTCCTATTCTGGCCAGAGAACAATCTGAATTTGTCTCAATCATCCAAATCGGTGCAGGCGTTCTTGAGTTATACGAGTTTGTACTAACGCCACTTCCTTTTATATATATAGATATACAAAATATATGGGAAAATATTTTTTTTTTTGCATTTTTCGGGAATTTTATTGGATATTCTCCTATTCTGGCCAGAGAACAATGTGAATTTGTCTCAATCATCCAAATCGGTGCAGGCGTTCTTGAGTTATACGCGTTTGTACTAACGCCACTTCCTTTTATATATATAGATATACAAAATATATGGGAAAATATTTTTTTTTTGCATTTTTCGGGAATTTTATTGGATATTCTCCTATTCTGGCCAGAGAACAATCTGAATTTGTCTCAATCATCCAAATCGGTGCAGGCGTTCTTGAGTTATACGCGTTTGTACTAACGCCACTTCCTTTTATATATATAGATATACAAAATATATGGGAAAATATTTTTTTTTTTTTGCATTTTTCGGGAATTTTATTGGATATTCTCCTATTCTGGCCAGAGAACAATCTGAATTTGTCTCAATCATCCAAATCGGTGCAGGCGTTCTTGAGTTATACGCGTTTGTACTAACGCCACTTCCTTTTATATATATAGATTACACTATGCATGAAAAATTAACTTTTTTTCAACAGAGATGAGACATACCTAGTAAGATAATTTGGACACGCTGAGCACGATGGTGCTATTAATTTGTTTAGGTTAGCTCTCGTTTAGGAGATATGTGTCTTTGACCCGTATACCGAGTTTCAATTTGATATCTCACAAACTGAGGGAATAGTTTGCATTCAAACCGACGGACTATACATACAGATTGAGAGAACTTCAAAGTCAAATATCTCCTAAAGGAGAGCTAACCAGAAAAATGCATAGCACCATCGCAGGGATGGGCGGTTTTGAGTAAATTTTTATTCAAATAAAAAATGAATTTTTATTCTTCATTTTGATACCCTTGAATAAAGAATCATTTTTTATTCTTCATTCTGATACCCTTGAATAAAGAATAAAAATTTATTCTTCATTCTGATACCCTTGAATAAAACATAAATTTTTATTCTTCATTCTGGTGCCCTTGAATAAAAAATTAATTTTTATTCTTCATTCTGAGGCCCTTGAATAAAGAATAACTTTTTATTCTTCATCCAAGATTGGTTGAATAAAAAATAAAATTTTATTTTTCATTCTGATGATTTTGAATAAAGAATAAATTTTTATTCACGTTATTCAAATTATTCTTGCAGGTCACACAAATAAATGATTTTGCAAATAGTTTTCTGAATACGAACCAAGTATTTTCCGAGTCCCAACCGAATATTTTTCCGAATACTTTCCCGAATTCGGACCCAAATACTCAACCGAATATTTTTCTGAATCCGAAGCGAATATTTTACCGAATACTTTCCCGAGTCTGAACCGCATACTTTTCCGGGTTCGAACCAAATATTTTTCCAAAACCGAACCGAATACTTTTCCGAGTCCGAACCGATTACTTTACCGAGTCCTGGACCCGACGGCTCTGTAATTAACGAAGTTATGGTAAAAATTAAAATGTCCTTGTATTTGAATATAAACCGATGACCAGAACATAATGAAAACAATAAACTACATACTTCTTTTCCTTATACATGCACACATATGTATGTACACCAGATGCGTTTTTTTTTTAGATATTCCCTTCCAATTAGTAGGAAAAACAAAAAAGGAGCACACCTCGAATTGGGAGAGAAGCTCGGCCATAAAACTCGTCAGAGTTAAAATAGCGCCATTGTATTATTACACAGCTCTACAAAAAATTTAAAAATGTTGTTGCCCTGGGTATTTTTCCAAATTCTTATGCCTTGGGGTACCCAAATAAAGACTGCATTCAAGAAATTCCTGGAAGTCCTCTAGTTTTTAAAATAGGGGTCAAAAACCCCTTTCCAATGGTTGGGGCATATATTGGTCCATAACTTTTTTTCTGTTCGTCCTATCAACTTGATGTTGGTGCCATTGGAAAGGCGTGATTTCACCGATTCAACTACGTATACAAGTTGTTAACACATCTTGATAAATTTCATTTCATTTCATTTATTTATTCAGCATAAGTGCAATAAGACCTGAAGTCTTTTTTAGCACAACCAGTAAATAACGTTTACAATAATCGTCAAAATAAGTAAATAAGTGAGCAAATTGATAATTAATTAATTAATACATTCCAATATGTCCGGTCTAATTATGCGTTAAACTCTCCAATAAACAGAGCTTTGGCAGAATTCAATAGCCTCGCTAATAAGTATGAAATTGATTTTGCGCTTGGTAAAAATTATATAAAAAATATTCTTGCCGAGGCTTATTAAATGTAAATATATACATTAGAGCGTATCACGGTGTATGGAGGAAAAAAAAGTTGAAAATGTTCCCCCCCAGTTTGAACACTTACCTTATGAGGTTTTCAAAAAATTTTTTTTTTATTTTTTTGTCACCCTGTAAAAACAGCGAAATTTGTTTTTTTTCTATAATTTCTATATTTTACGTTCGATTTTCAAAAGTGATACATTTTTAGAAAGGTATTCACCAAGGCAATATTTCATCCATAGAAACTTTTAGCCCATCATGCCAAGTTCAGCTTTTATTCTATTTTTACTAAATCCAACACCCTGTATTTGAAAAAAAAAAAAAATTGTTTCCTGAATACTAAGAAAAACAAGTAAGAGCGCGGCTGACTTCGGACGTACCAAAGACTGCATACCTTTCATGAATGGGGAAATGAAAAGTTGCATAGTCTGATATTGTTTAATTTATACTTTCAATTCTCTGGGTAATTTATACAAAGATTCCTTAGAAAAAGAAGTGTCATTATTTAGATGGAGAAGTTATACCCTAAAATATATATATCTGAACAATCGGTTGTATGGTAGCTATATGATATAGTGGTCCGATTCGGCCGATTCCGACAAATGATAAGCTTCTCCTAAAAATACACTCACATTCCGAATTTCATGCAGATATCTCAAAAATTGAGGGACTAGTTTGCGATTAAACAGACAGGCAGACAGACAGACGGACATGGCTTAATCGACTCAGCTCATGATCCTGATCATATTGGTATATATTTTCGTAGGTCTGCAACGCCTCGTTCTGGTACTTTCACCATTCGTGTTTCGGTACAAAGTTATAATACCATTTCATTCCCATGAATGGTATAAAAAGAATATTTACCTGCATATAATGAGGAAATAAATGTAATGCATTTATGCTAAATCTTTTCTTGGCTCTAATTTTCTGTAACGTTCTCGGCTACTTACTTTAGCGAGTATATAACCTAGGCGTTCCTCGTCGGCAACTTCTGTACAAGAATCACTTACTACCTTTTCAAATCGCTCAGTATTTAGAGAATGGCATAGAAAATCTAAGTAAATTAATAGGTTATAATTAGTATAATTAGTATCAATCACTGCTGTTTGGAAATATTAATCAGGTATTTTTATAACATCATTAGAATTTTGTAGTTCCTGCAAGTCCGAATCAGAATAAAATTGCTAGCATGATGGCTCTGTAATTCTAAATGAGGTCCAATCGATCATTTGAGTGTACTATGTACTTTTTCATGGCATTTCTGCTCTGAGTTGCTCTATTTCGACAGCTACCCTACTTTGCTCTGCTCTAACCTGCTCCGAACTTTTTTTGTTCATTAAACAGAGCAAATATTAATAAGTAATAATGTTTTTTACTCATATAATAATGTCAAAACTAAATTCAAGGCTAAATTTACTTTATTAAAAAAAATTTTTTTTAATACAGGGTGTTGGTTTTAAATAAATTTTAATAAAAGCTAAAGTTGGTGTCGCAGGTTAATGGCTTATATGGACGAAATATGACACGGGTTAAAACCTTTACAACAATATATTGCTAGTTAAAACCAAACACCAAATAGAAAAGTTATAAGCAAAAAACGAATTTCGCTGTTTTTACAGGGTGCCGAAAAAATTTTTTTTTCCATTTTTGAAATCTCCAAAGAGTAAACAGTTGAACCAGAGGGGAACATTTTAAACTTTTTTTGGCGATACGCTCTAATATACATCTTAATAATAATACAATGGCGCTATTATAACTCTGACGAGTTTTATGGCCGAGCTTCTCTCCCAATTCGAGGTGTGCTCCTTTTTGTTTTTCCTACTAATTGGGTGGACCTACAGTTTTATGCCGGCTCCGAACGGCGAATGCATTTTTTGTGAGAAGCTTTTTCATGGCAGAAATACTCTCGGAGGGTATGCCGCCCACTGCCGAGAGGTGACCGCTGCTCTTAAAAAATACCAATAATTGGATTTTTACTAATTAGAAAAATTTGTTTGGCTCGGACCGTGGTTTGAACCCGAGACCTCTGGCATAGCAGGCGAGCACTCTACCCACTGCACCACAGCGGCCAAATATATATATTATATAATTTAATATAATTTAATTTAGGTATCCTAGTTTCAGCGTAATCTGTACGAACTTGGTTCATAGATTGAAATAAAATGAAATGAAATATTTAGTCAGTATAGCTTAATATAAATATACATATATACCTATACATACAAAAAGTGATAAAACAGTGAACAAAACAGAGCAAGAAAAAAAAAAACAAATAAAAAAAATATAACATTATAGATGAACAATACATATGAGGCATTCCATATGAAAAGATAGGTCGACCTCTCCGATTTCCTTCAAATTCGGAATACATGTAGTATTTGACGTCTAGAATTGTGCCAAAAAATTTTTTTTTGAAATTTTCAATATATTGGATTTTATTGACATTTGAAAAGTTTTGACGGCTTTTTTTGAGTTAAAATATCTTTTAAACTATTAACTCTAGAAAAAAATCTTATACTCAAAAAGTTTTTAAAATTATTGAAATTTATAAAAAAAATTAAATTTTTTTTAAATTTTAAAAAATACTATGATTTAAAAAAAAAATAATTTTTTTTTCAGTGTAAAGTCATGAAGGATAGCACCGATTTTCTTTAAACAAATCTCAAATAAACTTCAAGGTGTCCTTAAACTACCCTCCAAATTTGAAAGAGGGGGTTTTTTTTTGTTTTCGAGAAAAAAAATTTTGAAAATTTTATGTTGATTAAATCTATGATTTTTACACACTGTAAGTTTGTGATAGAACAACTGTTGGACTCTATAACACTCCGAAATGGCATAAATATTATGAAAGGATAGTTTTGTCTTTAAATTAGATTATAAATATATTATATTACTTTAAAAATTTTACAATCGCTCAAACACCATTGGTCTTGTGCAATCTAAAAGAAGATTATGTCGAATTTAAGAATATGTTTCCTGATTTAAATTTAAATTACACTTTTTTGGTGCAGAACGCCATTCAGGATTAACACTGGAATAGCAATCAGGTTACGGTTCACCCCTTTGTTGTTTATCGCGCAGAAAAAGATGAAAATTAGAGCTTTAAATTTGAGAGCTTTGTACTCATCTCAGAGTGTAATATACATGATACCACTGCTTTTTATTTATTTCAGAAGAAACTGCTTAACCGGCTTTTCTCAAAATATAATAACGATAATGGGCCGTATTAATAAAAACCAAGCAAATGCTTTTACTCAAGCTTTTAAAAATTTGACAATAATTTGTATGAACCAAATTTCAAAATTTGAGTAAAAGGTCTGAAATCTTAAGCAAAAGCAAATGCTTGTCTTTTATTAATATGACCCAATGTTAAAAAAATTTATTACTTCTCAGATAGTGCAGTTTCGCAATATAAAAATAAATACAATTTTATCAATTTGATGTATCACTTTCAAGACTTTAATATAAAAGCGGAATGGCACTTTTTTGCTACATTGCATTGTAAAAACTCTTGTGATGGAATTAGGGGCACCGTAAAAAGATTTGTTCGATGAGAAAGTTTACGCCGTCCTGACTCCACGCCAATTACTACACCAATTGAATTTTTTAATACTGTTAAAAATGAATTTAAAACAATACAGTTTGATTTCTATTCCAAAGCTGATTATCAAAAAGAAAAAGATTTCTTAAATAACACTACCCGACAAAAAAAATATCCTCGACATTTGATACATGATTCCTATGTAGAATTTTCTGCTGATTCCAAATATGTAATCAGATGGTTCAAAAGTAGAACAGTTTTCGAGATATTTTGAAATTTCTGTTTTTGAGCTAAGAAAAAAAAGTATGATTACTCATCTGTCAATATCTCCGCCATTACCGTCTCGATTTTTACGTTATTTAATTTTGTTTTGAGAGGATGAAATACCCTTTCCAGCAAAGCAAAAACAATTAAAATCGCCGTTAAAGTGACGGAGTTATGGCGAACAAAAGATTTTTTTTTATGAAAATGTTTAGGTTTTTTTCGAAATTCATCTTCTATTTTGTAATTTTTTTTTAAGAAATATTAAATATCCTCCTGGTTTCACATTTTGAGTCAATAACCTATTTCTTAATGAACATTTTGGCACTTTCCGGATTATAATCTGTGGAAAAATGGCAAAGTTATAAGAGATTAAGTGAAGAAACCTATATTTATATTTTCATTGAACTTCCAAATCTGGCAAATGTAAACCACTATAACATTAACACTAGTTTACAGCAAAAAATACCAAGAAATCGGGGTATAGGGGAAAATTGGCATGGGCCCCGTGAGCTCAAAACTATTTAGTTTTATTTTTTGCACGGTTAAGCTTTTGAGCTAACGGTAATTTTGTGTTTTTTGGTTATCACTTCATTCAAAAATATTTTTCGCTAAAGTTACATGTGCGAGAATAGCTAACAGTACCTCGTTCTAAACGTAATTAAAATACGCTTTTAACGACATGCAACTTGTGGTGGTTGAGTAAAAACTCACTGAGCCATAGCTGGTCAAAGTCAAAATTTTGTGGATTTTTTGCAATTTTTTTTTAATTTTGATTTTGAAAATAGGTTTTTTTATAAGAAATTGGGAAAATCAGCAAAAGATTTATTTTTAAAAATTAGCCTATTAAATTGCAAACACTTTAAGCGTAATGTTCCCAAGATCCCATTAGTACTTTATTTTTAGCGATTTTTTTCAGGTGAAACGAAAAGGATATTTTATAGACGAAAAACTTGGTTAGGTGACCCAACTATGTGAAAACGACTTCATAGCTCAAGAGGACATTAGAGCGATATACAGAACTCCACCAGACTAAAATAATGACATATCAATTTTACAAATCGGATGTCAAATAAAAAAGTTGCAAAAAATAAAATTTTTTTTCGCGGTATTTCGTGGTGTAAAAAAAAATTGTCCCGAAACCCTCTCAACATAATCTTCATATATGTGATGACTTTTACAACGGTGAGCGTTCTCACGGAGAAATAAAAAAAAACATGGGATTGCGATACCAAGGCCATTGGAATGTCAGGGACATTGAATGATGAGCCATTTTTGCTGGTTCCTTCTTCGAGAAAAACAAAATGTACCAAAACGGCGAAAACTATCAACATTTAAACACTTTTAATATACATAAAAATAAAAAAATGGAGGTTAAGTACAAGATTGTGATAAAAAATAAACATAGCTTTGTTCATTAAATCTCTTATAGCATTGTAATTTTTCTACGGATTATAATCCGGAAAGTGCCAAAATATTCACTAAGGAATAGCCTGTTGACTCAAAGTGTGAAACCAGGAGGATATTTAATATTTCTTTAAAAAAAATTACAAAAAAGTATATGAATGTCGGAAAAAAATTAAAAATTTTCATAAAAAAAATTTATAGATCGCTATAACTCCGTCAATTTAACGTCGATTTTAATTATTTTGGCTTTGTTGGAAAGGGTATTTCATCCTCTCCAAAACAAAATTAAATAACGTAAAAATCGAGACGGTAATGGCGGAGATATTGACTAAAAAGTTATCCTACTTTTTTTCTTATCTCAAAAACTGAAATTTCAAAATATCTCGAAAACTGTTCTACTTTTGAACCATCTGATTACATATTTGGAATCAGCAGAAAATTCTACATAGGAATCATGTATCAAATGTCGAGGATATGAAAATTTTTGAAATTTTGTCGGGTAGTGTAATCGTTTTGCTAGAGCTATTCGAATCAACGGCACACGATCATTGCATAGCTTTAAGCTTAAATTAGTTATGCGTTAACTTTATTTCCATAATAGTAACAGTATCGGTATTAATTTGGTCGATTATTGGTGCAGTAACAGTACGCAGCTGAACAGTGCCATAGCCCAATAAAGGTGGCCATAGCAATAGAGTCGCTCTTCTTCTTTTGGTTTTATTGGATGCGAAATTATCATATTTTGTATTAATGGTAATTGCGTGTTCCTTTTGATTGCTACGACCATATTATTATTGGGTCATGACAGCGAACAACTGAAACAAACAATCGATCTGCTGGTTAGCGTTACGGCTGAAAACCAAAATTCATTTGGTTGTTACCGATAGCGTTACGGTTATCGAATCACTAACCAAATACATTGTTTCCGATAAGGTTGGTTGATCAGCTGTTTTATAACGATACTGTTACTGCATAACTAACTGTTACTGCAAAAAACGAAATTAAATGTAAAGTTGTATCGACTTCTGATGAGAGCGCTTGTAAAATTTTTAAAGTATTATATTACATACTTTAAAAATTTTACAATCGCTCTCAATACAACTTTACATTTAATTTCGTTTTTTGAAAGAGGTATAAAGCTTAAATTAGTTATGCAGTAACAGTATCGTTATAAAACAGCTGATTTATAATATAATTTAAAGACAAAACTATCCTTTCATAATATTTATGCCATTTCGGAGTGTTATAGAGTCGAACAGTTGTTCTATCACAAACTTACAGTGTGTAAAAATCATAGATTTAATCAACATAAAATTTTCAAAATTTTTTTTCTCGAAAACAAAAAAAAACCCCCTCTTTCAAATTTGGAGGGTAGTTTAAGGACACCTTGAAGTTTATTTGAGATTTGTTTAAAGAAAATCGGTGCTATCCTTCATGACTTTACACTGAAAAAAAAAATATTTTTTTTAAAATCATAGTATTTTTAAAAATTTTGAAAAAATTTAATTTTTTTTATAAATTTCAATAATTTTAAAAACTTTTTGTAGTATATTTTAACTCAAAAAAAAGCTGTCAAAATTTTTCAAATGTCAATAAAATCCAAACTATTGAAAATTTCAAAAAAAATTTTTGACAAAAAATTCTAGACGTCAAATACTACATGTATTCCGAATTTGAAGGAAATCGGAGAGGTCGACCTATCTTTTCATATGGAATGCCTCATATGTATATAGAGAAAAGAAAAGAAAAGGGGTAATTTTCTTAAGTAGTTATAGATGGCACATCTACGGATTGCACAAACATACATACATATATATGTAATATAATATTTACGTTATTAGTTACAAAAGTACGTAATCAGAACGGTCTCAATGTTGCTCTTGTTTATGCTGCTACGAACAGCCACAGGAATAGAGTTCCATATACGAATAGCGTTGATGAAAAATAGTCTAGCAGATGGGAGAAAGTTATAATGCGAAACTATAAGGCCATGTACACGAGCGGATTTGGCAAAACTTAGCTTCTCATAGAGGTAACTGGGTGTTTTCTCATTTATGAGGTGGAAAAGCAAAATGCAGTTTCTTATCTTCAAATATTCAGGAAGTTCACACCTTAATAGATTAGCCCCCCAGGCGGATATGTGTTCAAATCTTGATAGCCCGTACACATAACGCGTGACGTGATTAAATGCTACATCCAACTTATGAGCCGACTGAGAAACTAGCTTGCTATACACTAACTCCTCATAGCTTATTATCGGCATTATAAGTTGGATAGCGAGCGTCCGTCTTATGGCAATCGGCGTAAATGGAGCAGATATTCGAAGGCTTCTCAGAGTAAGGTATACTTTTCCAACTGTTGCATTGATGTGATCAGTACAGGTGAGGTCGGAGTTAACAACGAATCCAAAATTAGTTACCTTTGATACCATTTTGAGAGCATGCTCACAATATACAAGGAAGGAACATCTGTGGACTTAGGATGTTTTTTACAAATAGGTAACACATAACACTTATTGACATTCAGACTAAGGCCATTTTGTTCAGCCCAGAGCTTAACGGAAGATAAATCCTTATTAAACTTAGAGCACAGGTTCATTGCTTGATCAATAGGATTGGACATATATAATTGGATATCATCCGCGTATGCATGAATTCGAGCATGCTCACAGACAGAGAAAACATCATTTACAAATAGACTGAATAACAGCGGCCCAAGAATAGAACCTTGGGGAACACCAGAACATATTGGACGTAGCGAAGAGAGGTTTAAATCAATCTTAACACGCTGAGACCTGCCTGTCAGATAGCTCCTCATCAATTGTACAGCGGACGAAGAGAAACCGAAGTTATCACGCAATTTTAGGCAAATTAGCTCATGGTTAACCGAGTCGAAGGCTTTAGAAAAATCTAGTAAGCAGAGCAATGTTAGATATTTCTTGTCAAAAGCAATTCTAATGTCGTCTAATATTTTTATCATAGGTGTTGAACAGTTATGTTTGACTCTAAATCCAGATTGAAACTGAGACAATAAATTGTAAGCATTAACATGACGATAGATTTGCTCAGACATTAGCGACTCAGCAACCTTCGATAAAGCAGGCAGAATACTGATAGGCCGGGAGTCAGAAGGACTGGCAGCAGATTTATTTTTGGCAACAGGAAGTACTGTGGCAACTTTCCACTCATCTGGGAAATAGGAGGTTGTAAAACTATGGTTAGTTATGTGTGTAAGTGTGAGTAAGATAAGTGGCAATATTATTTTTATAAATTTTATTGGTATCCCATCTTCGCCAATTGCGTTGGATTGAATTTTATACACAGTTTTTTCAATATCAAGTTCAGACTCTGCACTAAACTCAAACATCTGACCAAGGGGTATCATATAGGAACTAGGATTGGACATAGACGGGCGAGAACAAGAAGAAGAAGACGAGATATTGTCAAAATAATGTAAAAAAAAAATTTTTTTATAAAAAAATCTAATTTTTAGTTACGTTTTTCTCTAATAATTTGTTAAGTAGTGTATATATAAACTATTTTGGAAAGATCTCTATTTATTTCTCTTTTCAACGAAACATAACTTGTCAATATCCAAGCACGTGTTCTTAGGATATTCCAGTTTAATAAAAAAAAAACGGGAAAATATGCATACCAAAATTGGAATGTCATAAACTTACATTTAGAGCAGTTTAAAACTAGTGCATCTACACTGAAAAAACCACTTACTCAGATTATGGAAAATTGGGAATGATTCGGCGCTAAAGACATATTTCCATATTTTGATGTACGATTTTCTTCAAATCAAGGAATAAAAACCACGTTTTAAATCAAATCAAGGAATAAAAACCACGTTTTAAAGAAAATTGTACATCAAAATATGGAAATATGTCTTTCGCGCCGAATCATTCCCATTTTTCCATAATCTGAGTAATTTTTTTTTTTGAGTGTATTGTGCACCAACGTTGAGATGAATTCAAATCAACTTGAAGTAGATTTTTGCGAGAAAAGTCTGAGGGCAAGTATGTATAACAAATTTTTACATCGTCCGCATTCATTAGAGCTCGGGAATGAGACAAAATCTGTGGCAAGTCATTTATAACAAGTAAGGAAGCCTAAGTTCGAGTGGAATCGAACATTAGATACTCAGCTGTATGTTTTCATTGTTTGTTTGCGTTTGATGGATTTTATATAAAGCGAGTGCTGAATAAAGCGGGCGTAGCCACGCCCATTTTCAAAATTTTTATCAGTCATCCAACTAAGCATATGAATATTATTCTTTGTGCAAAATTTCATTCCTTTATGACTTCCAGTTACAAAGATGTCACGTTACAAATTTCCAAAGCGTGTTACAGAAATATCTTTGCTAAAAGGTAGGCGTGGTCATAAACCTATTTCAATAAATTTTTGCGTGTCTATTAATACAAGTTATAAAAGTGTATAAACCAAGTTTCATCATAATATCTCAATTATTTGTCGAGTTATGGGCTCCGAAATCTCGTAGATTCCTTTGTCTAAAAGGAGGCGGTGCCACGCCCATTTTCCAAAATTTTTCTATTTTTTGTTTCCGGTCTATTGTAGAAATCATACCACAAAATTTCAATGAATTATCTTGACATTTGACAAATATATCGCTTAAAATGTTTTTATTAGGTCACTTTATAAGACCCATATATAAAAGTGGGCGTGGCCGTCAACCGATTTCGCTAAAATTTTGAACGTGTATTACTACAAGTAATGAAAGTGTATACACCAAGTTTCGTCATATTATATCAATTATTTGTCGAATTATAGGCTAAGAAATCTCGTATATTCCAGCTTCTAAAAAGAGGCGGTGCCACGCCCATTTCCCAAAATTTTTGTGTTTTTCGTTGTATGTCCGCAGGTTGACTCCTGGCATAAAATTTCAATGATATATCTTTATATTTGACAGAGATATCGCTTAAAATGTTTTTATTAGGTCACTTTATAATACCCATATATAAAAGTGGGCGTGGCCGTCAAGTAAGTATATCACGCGTACCAAATTTCATCGATATATCTTCAACAGTTTCTGAGTTATGACTCATAAAGCTTTCAATGTTTGCTCCTTAATAAGTGGGCGTGGCACCGCCCATTTTACAAAATTCCATCAAATTTCTTCTTAGGGGCCTGAGCTCAACACGTGTGTAAAATTTCATCACTCTAGCTATATTAGTGGCTGAGATACCAAATTTCCGATTTTTTCTATATAGGAAAAGTGGGCGTGGTCATGGTCCCATTTCGCCCATTTTCAATACCAACCGTCCCAGTGTCGATACCAACTTGCATTTCAAATTTCATCAAAATATCTCAATTTTTGCGCGAGTGTTTACAGACGGACGGACGGACGGACATGGCTCAATCGATTTCTCTTCTCTTAAAGTATTATATTACATACTTTAAAAATTTTACAATCGCTCTCAATACAACTTTACATTTAATTTCGTTTTTTGAAAGAGGTATAAAGCTTAAATTAGTTATGCAGTAACAGTATCGTTATAAAACAGCTGATTTATAATCTAATTTAAAGACAAAACTATCCTTTCATAATATTTATGCCATTTCGGAGTGTTATAGAGTCGAACAGTTGTTCTATTACAAACTTACAGTGTGTAAAAATCATAGATTTAATCAACATAAAATTTTCAAAATTTTTTTTCTCGAAAACAAAAAAAAACCCCCTCTTTCAAATTTGGAGGGTAGTTTAAGGACACCTTGAAGTTTATTTGAGATTTGTTTAAAGAAAATCGGTGCTATCCTTCATGACTGTACACTGAAAAAAAAAAAATTATTTTTTTTAAAATCAGTATTTTTAAAAATTTTGAAAAAATTTAATTTTTTTTATAAATTTCAATAATTTATAAAAAACAAAAATGTAGTATATTTTAACTCAAAAAAAAGCTGTCAAAATTTTTCAAATGTCAATAAAATCCAAACTATTGAAAATTTCAAAAAAAATTTTTGACAAAAAATTCTAGACGTCAAATACTACATGTATTCCGAATTTGAAGGAAATCGGAGAGGTCGACCTATCTTTTCATATGGAATGCCTCATATGTATATAGAGAAAAGAAAAGAAAAGGGGTAATTTTCTTAAGTAGTTATAGATGGCACATCTACGGATTGCACAAACATACATACATATATATGTAATATAATATTTACGTTATTAGTTACAAAAGTACGTAATCAGAACGGTCTCAATGTTGCTCTTGTTTATGCTGCTACGAACACCCACAGGAATAGAGTTCCATATACGAATAGCGTTGATGAAAAATAGTCTAGCAGATGGGAGAAAGTTATAATGCGAAACTATAAGGCCATGTACACGAGCGGATTTGGCAAAACTTAGCTTCTCATAGAGGTAACTGGGTGTTTTCTCATTTATGAGGTGGAAAAGCAAAATGCAGTTTCTTATCTTCAAATATTCAGGAAGTTCACACCCTAATAGATTAGCCCCCCAGGCGGATATGTGTTCAAATCTTGATAGCCCGTACACATAACGCGTGACGTGATTAAATGCTACATCCAACTTATGAGCCGACTGAGAAACTAGCTTGCTATACACTAACTCCTCATAGCTTATTATCGGCATTATAAGTTGGATAGCAAGCGTCCGTCTTATGGCAATCGGCGTAAATGGAGTAGATATTCGAAGGCTTCTCAGAGTAAGGTATACTTTTCCAACTGTTGCATTGATGTGATCAGTACAGGTGAGGTCGGAGTTAACAACGAATCCAAAATTAGTTACCTTTGATACCATTTTGAGAGCATGCTCACAATATACAAGGAAGGAACATCTGTGGACTTAGGATGTTTTTTAAAAATAGGTAACACATAACACTTATTGACATTCAGACTAAGGCCATTTTGTTCAGCCCAGAGCTTAACGGAAGATAAATCCTTATTAAACTTAGAGCACAGGTTCATTGCTTGATCAATAGATTGGACATATATAATTGGATATCATCCGCGTATGCATGAATTCGAGCATGCTCACAGACAGAGAAAACATCATTTACAAATAGACTGAATAACAGCGGCCCAAGAATAGAACCTTGGGGAACACCAGAACATATTGGACGTAGCGAAGAGAGGTTTAAATCAATCTTAACACGCTGAGACCTGCCTGTCAGATAGCTCCTCATCAATTGTACAGCGGACGAAGAGAAACCGAAGTTATCACGCAATTTTAGGCAAATTAGCTCATGGTTAACCGAGTCGAAGGCTTTAGAAAAATCTAGTAAGCAGAGCAATGTTAGATATTTCTTGTCAAAAGCAATTCTAATGTCGTCTAATATTTTTATCATAGGTGTTGAACAGCTATGTTTGACTCTAAATCCAGATTGAAACTGAGACAATAAATTGTAAGCATTAACATGACGATAGATTTGCTCAGACATTAGCGACTCAGCAACCTTCGATAAAGCAGGCAGAATACTGATAGGCCGGGAGTCAGAAGGACTGGCAGCAGATTTATTTTTGGCAACAGGAAGTACTGTGGCAACTTTCCACTCATCTGGGAAATAGGAGGTTGCAAAACTATGGTTAGTTATGTGTGTAAGTGTGGGTAAGATAAGTGGCAATATTATTTTTATAAATTTTATTGGTATCCCATCTTCGCCAATTGCGTTGGATTGAATTTTATACACGGTTTTTTCAATATCAAGTTCAGACACTGCACTAAACTCAAACATCTGACCTAGGGGTATCATATAGGAACTAGGATTGGACATAGACGGGCGAGAACAAGAAGAAGAAGACGAGATATTGTCAAAATAATGTCAAAATAATGTCAAAAAAAATTTTTTTTATAAAAAAATCTAATTTTTAGTTACGTTTTTCTCTAATAATTTGTTAAGTAGTGTATAATATAATAATAATATAATACAATGGCGCT
The DNA here is from genome assembly GCA_960531455.1 of Urophora cardui. Classification (NCBI taxonomy): domain Eukaryota; kingdom Metazoa; phylum Arthropoda; class Insecta; order Diptera; family Tephritidae; genus Urophora; species Urophora cardui. The sequence continues at coordinate 91,569,147 of OY482673.1, read as the reverse complement.
ATTATAACTCTGACGAGTTTTATGGCCGAGCTGCTCTCCCAATTCGAGGTGTGCTCCTTTTTGTTTTTCCTACTAATTGGGTGGACCTACAGTTTTATGCCGGCTCCGAACGGCGAATGCATTTTTTGTGAGAAGCTTTTTCATGGCAGAAATACTCTCGGAGGGTATGCCGCCCACTGCCGAGAGGTGACCGCTGCTCTTAAAAACCCCAATAATTGGATTTTTACTAATTAGAAAAATTGTTTTGGTGTTTGGCTCGGACCGTGGTTTGAACCCGAGACGTCTGGCATAGCAGGCGAGCACTCTACCCACTGCACCACAGCGGCCACCCTATAGTGTAGTGTATATATAAACTATTTTGGAAAGATCTCTATTTATTTCTCTTTTCAACGAAACATAACTTGTCAATATCCAAGCACGTGTTCTTAGGATATTCCAGTTTAATAAAAAAAAACGGGAAAATATGCATACCAAAATTGGAATGTCATAAACTTACATTTAGAGCAGTTTAAAACTAGTGCATTTATTGTGCACCAACGTTGAAATGAATTCAAATCAACTTGAAGTAGATTTTTGCGAGAAAAGTCTGAGGGCAAGTATGTATAACAAATTTTTACATCGTCCGCATTCATTAGAGCTCGGGAATGAGACAAAATCTGTGGCAAGTCATTTATAACAAGTAAGGAAGCCTAAGTTCGAGTGGAATCGAACATTAGATACTCAGCTGTATGTTTTCATTGTTTGTTTGCGTTTGATGGATTTTATATAAAGCGAGTGCTGCATTAAATGGGCGTAGCCACGCCCATTTTCAAAATTTTTATCAGTCATCCAACTAAGCATATGAATATTATTCTTTGTGCAAAATTTCATTCCTTTATGACTTCCAGTTACAAAGATGTCACGTTACAAAATTTCCAAAGCGTGTTCCAGAAATATCTTTGCTAAAAGTAGGCGTGGTCATAAACCTATTTCAATAAATTTTTGCGTGTCTATTAATACAAGTTATAAAAGTGTATAAACCAAGTTTCATCATAATATCTCAATTATTTGTCGAGTTATGGGCTCCGAAATCTCGTAGATTCCTTTGTCTAAAAGGAGGCGGTGCCACGCCCATTTTCCAAAATTTTTCTATTTTTTGTTTCCGGTCTATTGTAGAAATCATACCACAAAATTTCAATGAATTATCTTGACATTTGACAAATATATCGCTTAAAATGTTTTTATTAGGTCACTTTATAAGACCCATATATAAAAGTGGGCGTGGCCGTCAAACGGTTTATCTAAAATTTTGAACATGTATTACCACAAGTAATAAAAGTGTACACACCAAGTTTCGTCATTATATATAAATTATTTGTCGAGTTATATGCTCAGAAATCTCGTATATTCCAGCTTCTAAAAAGAGGCGGTGCCACGCCCATTTCCCAAAATTTTTGTGTTTTTCGTTGTATGTCCGCAGGTTGACTCCTGGCATAAAATTTCAATGATATATCTTTATATTTGACAGAGATATCGCTTAAAATGTTTTTATTAGGTCACTTTATAATACCCATATATAAAAGTGGGCGTGGCCGTCAAGTAAGTATATCACGCGTACCAAATTTCATCGATATATCTTCAACAGTTTCTGAGTTATGACTCATAAAGCTTTCAATGTTTGCTCCTTAATAAGTGGGCGTGGCACCGCCCATTTTACAAAATTCCATCAAATTTCTTCTTAGGGGCCTGAGCTCAACACGTGGGTAAAATTTCATCACTCTAGCTATATTAGTGGCTGAGATACCAAATTTCCGATTTTTTCTATATAGGAAAAGTGGGCGTGGTCATGGTCCGATTTCGCCCATTTTCAATACCAACCGTCCCAGTGTCGATACCAACTTGCATTTCAAATTTCATCAAAATATCTCAATTTTTGCGCGAGTGTTTACAGACGGACGGACGGACGGACGGACATGGCTCAATCGATTTCTCTTTTCACCCTGATCATTTTGATATATATAAGTCTATATCTATCTCGATTATTTCATTCTGTTACAATCCACCGTTATGTGATTAAAACTATAATACTCTGTGTACTAGTACAGCTGAGTATAATAAAAAATTAAGTTCATTTGAACATCCCTACACTTTATTCGTTACTTATGTTTAATCATACAATAATATGTAAATATGTACATATGTTAGTTAGAAACGAATTATAGTAGGAAAGAAACTAGCAACAAATTTTCTATCAGATGTCGAAGGCAGGCAATAGTTCAGCGGTTAGAACTGTAGTTATTGTACTGCAAGGTGCGCGAGTTTGAGTCTTGACAGAAGCAAAAGTAACCTGATGAGTTTTAGAGGGATCTAAGGTGAAACAGCTGTGGTTACATCCATGCTTAAAAAGTTTTTTTCTAGTTTCTAAAAAATAAAAAATAACCTGGGCCTGTGCTCGTTAAACTAAATAAATAAAAAATAAAAAATTAAGTTCATTTGAACATCCCTACACTTTATTCGCTACTTATGTTTAATCATACAATAATATGTAAATATGTACATATGTATGTGCATAAGTTAGAAACGAATTATAGTAGGAAAGAAACTAGCAACAAATTTTCTATCAGATGTCGAAGGCAGGCAATAGCTCAGCGGTTAGAACTGTAGTTATTGTACTGCAAGGTGCGCAAGTGCGAGTCTTGGCAGAAGCAAAAGTAACCTGATGAGTCTTAGAGGGATCTAAGGTGAAACAGCTGTAGTTACATCCATGCTTAAAAAGTTTTTTTTCTAGTTTCTAAAAAATAAAATATAACCTGGGCCTGTGCTCGTTAAATTAAATAAATTAAAAACAAGTAAGGAAGCCTAAGTTCGAGTGGAATCGAAAATTAGATACTCAGCTGTATGCTTTCATTGTTTGTTTGCGTTTGATGGAAACACGGTGTACTTTATATAAAGCAAGTGCTGCATAAAGCCGCGCCCATTTTCAAAATTTTTATCAGTCATCCAACTAAGCATATGAATATTATTCTTGGTGCAAAATTTCATTCCTTTATGACTTCTAGTTACAAAGATGTCACGTTACAAATTCCCAAAGGGTGTTCCAGAAATATCTTTGTTAAAAAGTAGGCGTGGTCATAAACAGGATTTCAATAAATTTTTGCGTGTCTATTAACACAAGTTATAAAAGTTTATAAAGCATCGTCCATTTTAAATTTGTACGCACAAAGTGTACCACAATTCCTTAAGTACCTATTGGATTCGAAAAGTATTTATGTATTCCTAAAGATCATTTATTAAGCTCTTCATTTTATTTACAATAATATTAAAAATCTTTGTTATGTAAGAAACTACGAGCATTCTTCTTAATAGAATACATATGCTTTTGAACAGTCTTTCTTGACACTAGCCGCATGTTTATTCCAAAGAGGCAACATTGACTCATATTTTTCTATTGCCTTGCCACTTCTCCTTAAACTGTATTTAACCATAGCCCAAAATTTTTCTATTGGTCGGAGCTGAGGGCAATTAGGAGGATTTATGGCTTTTGGTAGAATTCTCACGCCGTTACTTTGATACCAATTCATGGCAGCGGTGGAGTAATGAATGCTGGCTAAGTCCGGCCAGAATATGACAGAAGAGTTGTGATGTCTAATAAAAGGATGTAATCTTTTCTCAAGGCATTCCTTTATATAAATATGAGAGGTCATAGTAGACGAAGTTACAAAAGCTCGACTTTTAAGGCCACAGGAACAAATTGCTAGCCATATCAACACCTTTTTAGCAAATTTGTCCACCTTTTTATATTTGAACTTAGACGCGACATTCCCACGCTTATTTGCCACGTAAAACTTTTGCCCAGACAGTTGATTACAGTCGAGTTTGACATAAGTTTCGTCATCCATAACAATGCAGCCTTTAAATTTTGTCAAAATTTGATCATATAGCAGTCGTGCACGTTTTTTCGCTGAAATGTTCTGCTTATCTGACCTATTTGGATATTTTATTGCACGATACGTCTTAAGGCCCACATCTAACCGTATACATCTGGCTGTACTTATACTGGTGCCAAGTTTTTTAGCCCGGTCGTTGTCAGACAATCCTGGGTTACTCTTGATTGAGGTAAGTATTTTCTTCGCTAGGTCTGGGTCATGTGTTTACACCATAATTTTTAGCTCTTTCTATGCTCAATGTTCTCTTATATCGATTTATTACACTGCATACAGTTGTTTTTGATAATTTCAGTTTCTTCGCTATTTTTGATCCTGACCAAGCAGGATTCGATAGTAATTTGTTCAAAATTAATTTACGATTTTCGTACTCCATCGCTCATTAAAACGCGAAACGGTGAACAATCGAACTGAAAATTCATACATGTCATTTTCAATCAATTTTGAAGCTATGAGTACTAAGTTCGTTCAGAAATTTTTACGAGTAGCTGTATAACTGGCCATATAGTGCGTACAGATTTAAAATGAACGACTAGCCGGACCCGTGCGCATCTTGCGCAAAAAATAACAAAACATACGTGGCGCCAGTCGGTATGGTTTGTGCTGTCACACCCATTTTAAAAAAACTTATTATTTATTTGGTTTGGTGGACCTTATGGAACTTTCAATGAATTACCTAGATATATGTTTGACAAAGATATCGCATAAAATGTTGTTATTATTCCTATATAGGTATGTGCAATATATTTTTATATATTTTTTATATATTATTATGTGCGTATGTGGTTCTTGCCGACTTGGGTAATTTTTTTCCACACTTTTGCCATGGCTTAATAGATTTATCTGCTACAGTTCCTGAGTTTTGACTTATAAATCTTTGAAAATTTGCTCCTCTTTTCAAAATTTCAGTACGTTTCCTCATAACTGCATAACGTAATTTCATCACTCGGGCTTTATTAGTGATTGAATTATCATGTTTTACGTGCTTTTCGAAATACACACATATGCCTTATTTTCAACCCCAATTTTCTCTGTTCCCATTAGAATCTATGTACCAAATTTCATTAAAATATTTCTATTTTTCCGCAAGTTAGAGTGTATACGACCGGACGGACGGACATGGTTCAATCATTTTTTTCATCCTGATCGTTTTGATATACTCTTATATATTAAGGTGGAGTGAAAATTTTTTTTTGGAAATTCAATTTGTTCCAAAGCCAGAACGGCACCTTTCTAGCCCAGTAATAAGCCTTTAACCTTCATGTGCCCGGGATATAAAACTTACGTACCCGGTCGGCTTACTACATTTGTAGTAACTACGTAATTGCATGCAAAACCAATGTAATGTTAAGAAAAAAATACTTGTATGGTGATTTTTTTTACTTGTACGTGTGTAATAACCTTTTTATTTAAAAATATTGAATTCAGGTGATAATTTTAATACAAAAAATGTTTTAATTTTCAGGAGTTGAACAGCATTTTCCCAAAATATATGTTTCGGCATGTGCATTGCACACTGCTTTTTTGCACCAATTAGAGATTTTTCGTGTGTTGTTACGACTTCCTATTTCATAGTATTGACAAGGTACAGGATATTTTGGTTGTTTATGGTTGGAAATATCAGGTAAAATAGATGAATCAACATTAGATGTAGCAGAAAGGGATCGATCCAGTGCCATTTCGATAGCTTTACGTATTTGATGGAATCCCAGCACCCGGGGAACTTGAGCGCGCTGTTCAATTGCTGGCATAAAAAGCTGCTTAGACAAGCTTCGCAAGAACTTTCGTCGCGCGTCTGTGCGACGGTTATATGGATTGTTTTCCGAGTAAATGATGCAAGTGCACTTATGTCCAGCATGTTATAAAACATGGTCAAAGGCCAACGCAATGTTTTGCGTTTCGTTGAATATGCAGAAAGCATTTTATCCATTGCGTCGACGCCTCCTTTGTTTGCATTATAATCAAGGATGTATTACAGCTTGTTTTTCTTTTCAGCTACAATTGAATTTGTAAAAGGTGTGCTGCTCTGCCTCTTTTTGGAACATAAGATTCCAAAGAAAACTTTTCATCGAGAAACCCGAAAATGGAAGATTCTTTAGCACGATTGCGGTCAGCCTTCATTTCATATGGTACAAACGTTTTATTTTATTTTTATTTATTGCGAAATCGAGTTCAAATTTTCCATGCGTGTACACATACACATACACATACACACACACAAACGTACTTCGGTAAGCTAAGCGAAGCGACAGTAATAAAAAATCGTGTTGCCACAAGCTGAAGTCAACTATAAAATACTATTTTGCATACGTTTTATATGGTTACTACAAATGTAGTAAGCCGGCCGCAAGATGATGTTTTTTTCAAGTAGGGTCTCGAGGGGTAGGCAAATAATAGTTCGAGTGATTTATACCAGGGACTTGTAACAAAACTCGTAACGAAACGAAACTCTCGTTTCTGGCGTTTCTGTTCCAAGAAACATTAAAGGATAGAAACTAAATTCGAAACCAAAAGATTGTAACGTTTCAATAAGTAACAAAACCTGTAACGAAACTAAATTAATTTTGTTCCTTGTAACAGAAACAGAAACAGAAACAAAACTCCTTTGTAACAAAAGTCGTAACAAAACTCCGAAACGTTTCCAGCAGAAACAAAACCTGTAACGAAACTAAATTAATTTTGTTCCTTGTAACAAAATCCGTAACGAAACTAAATTAATTTTGTTTCTCAGAAACAAAATTAATTTCGTTTCTCAGTATCAGAAACAAAATTAATTTTGTTCCTTGCAACAAAAACAAAACCAGAAACGAAATTAATTTTGTTTCTGATTGGCAAAACTATAAAAATTATTATAATACTATTTGCCGTACATTAGGATGGACTTATTATTTTTAACACGCTTTTATTAGTTTCACCTGTATGTATGTGGGTATGTAACTTCTAGCTGCTGCCTAAATATATGCAACATATTTACTAATGAGATTAGGTTACAACCACCGCTATTTTCCAACAGATGGCGCGCGTGTATTTATATTTTTAAAATATTCACTTATTAGGTATATAATATATATATGTATACCATATATACATACATATATATGAAAAGTTTTGGGCAGAGCTTCTACAGGGAGCCCTATTCTTTATGATTCCTAGGTCGGGTCGCGAGATATGGGTCAAAACGAGGACCCGGATTATCTTGCGTGTTTCTGAGTAATATTGGTATCTAACGAAAGATTTTGAGCTGGCCTTCTACAATATTGGTATCAAATGAAAGATGTTGAGCGGGGCTTTCGTATAAAGCTCTATTCTACACCGCGTCTCCACATATCGGTCAAAATGAGGACCCGGATGATCCTTGAATATTTCTGAGCAATGTTGGTATCAAATGAAAGGTTTTGAGCAGGACTTCTACACGGAGCCCCGAGATATGGGTCAAACGTGGATCCGAATGATCTTGCATGTTTCTGAGCAAAACAAAACAAAACAAATCAAAATCAGAAATCAAAAATCAAAAATTAAAAATCAAAAATTAAAAATCAAAAACAAACACCAAATCAAACAAAACAAACAAAAACAACAAAATGTAGCAGTGACAATGGCAACAAAAAATTATAAAAACGATAGTCGCATTTTAATCGATAGAAAACCAGTGAAAAAAGGAATAAGGGAAAGGGAATAAAAGTCCTATTTCGAAACTGATTACACATCAATGTTCATGAGTACTCCTTACTCACGTTTCCTTTTTTTTAACTCAACTGGAGTTAGGAAAATATGTTAAAATTTACTAAGGCGAAATTAAAAAAAACCCTTATAATTTGCTTTATTAACTAATACCTATTAGAAACTTGTTTCGGACTATAATTGGCTGCGAGAAATGATAGATTGACAGAAATGTAATAAAGCTTGATTAATTAAGCAAATACACATTTTTTAACTTCACTTAAGATATTTTTGGATTTGAACAGAGGTCGAGTTCTTTTAGTTGGTTCCGTGGTAGAGGTAGATTAGAAGGTAGAGGTAAGTGCGGAAGTAGATGTAGACATGCAAAAGCTGTGAAATTTCAAATTATATAAACATAAATAAATACACTGCTCTACAGTCAAAAAATACTCTGAACGCGACCATCCTATTTATATGTAAAATCGGTCGCTGATTCCGAAAATCGGGCTCATTTTTAATTCTATGGGAAGGTTTTTGAGATATCGGCAATTTACCGTTATTTGGCCAATGGCTCCACTTAATCCTGTATACCTCTTTAACGCAGTGAGCTATCTTCCTTGGAGTGACACTCAACGAAAGAAAATTAAATTTCCTTTTCATCCCTGCTACAACATTTTTCTGTAACTCTTATAGTTTCTGAAATATTGACGATTCAATTTGAATTTTTTCGATTTTTTACGATTTTTTGAAGAAAAAATTGACTTTGTCAGGCAATATCTTTTAAACCAATGTCTTCACCTTCGGTTTTACTCCTTTACGTGAAGCTCCATTCTATTGGGAAAAAGATAAGCTATCAACGAAGAAAATCCATGGTAAAATAGAAAAGTTATAGGCGATCAAGTAAATACATCCAAGTCGCGCAATGCCTCTGCACGGGTATATTCTATGCATGTTATACCAATACCTACACATCTGCAGTAGCAGCACATTGGCAGCGCAGTAGATAAAAGCCCATTTACGGGTATAACATGCATAGAATATACCCGTGCAGAGGCATTGCGCGAGTTGGATGTATTTACTTGATCGCCTATAACTTTTCCATTTTACCATGGATTTTCTTCGTTGATAGCTTATATTTTTCCCAATAGAATGGAGCTTCATGTAAAGGAGTAAAACCGAAGGTGAAGACATTGGTTTAAAAGATATTGCCTGACAAATTCAATTTTTTCTTAAAAAAATCGAAAAAAATCGAAAAAATTCAAATTGAATCGTCAATATTTCAGAAACTATAAGAGTTACAGAAAAATGTTATAGCAGCGATGAAAAGGAAATTTAATTTTCTTTCGTTGAGTGTCACTCCAAGGAAGATAGCTCACTGCGTTAAAAAGGTATACAGGATTAAGTGGAGCCAGTGGCCAAATAACGGTAAATTGCCGATATCTCAAAAACCTTCCCATAGAATTAAAAATGAGCCCGATTTTCGGAATCAGCGACCGATTTTACATATAGATAGGATGGTCACGTCCAAAGTACAGACAAAAAATTTCATTTTGTGATCCAGTGATATCTATGAAAAATCAAGCAAAATCGAGGATGCAACTACCTCGCATTGTGAACGACCACACAGCGCTGTATCAACACCCACATCAACTCAAACTATTGAGTCAAACTCTGAAACGATTTCGCAATATCAAAGCCCAGCATTTCTTAAAGTCTTGAACGCTGCTATCGCAAAACGTAGCACAACGCTGCATGGAGTTTGTATAAGACAGTTAATGATTGACTTTCGCGAATCAACGTCGATATCGCCAGACGTTGATATTCTCCGTTGGTGGGAAACACACAAAATAATACACCCACAGTTGTACCAATTGGCAAAAATTGTTAATGGTGCAGCTGCAACTGAAGTTAGTGTGGAACGGCTCTTCTCGGGAATGCACTATATATCGACGGCTGAGAATAAGATCGCCCTATTTCAAAAATTATTTAAAAAACGCCCTATTCCAAAAATTGTTTGAATAACGTCCTATTTCAGATTTTGCTTCAAAAACGCCCTATTTCAGAATTTGTTTCAAGAACGTCCTATTTCAGACAATTATTCAAAAACGCCCTATTTCAGAGAAATATATATGGAATTTTCTCTGAAATAGGGCGTTTTTGAAGCAAAATCTGAAATAGGACGTTATTGAAAAATTTTTTCAAATAGGGCGTTTTTGAAGCAAAATCTGAAATAGGATGGTATTGAAACATTTTTTCAAATAGGGCGTTTTTAAAACAATTTTTGAAATAGGGCGATCTTATTCTCAGTCGTCGATATATTCGTCACTAAGGACGAATATGAAATCGGATATATCAAATGATATATTAGTTATCAGGTGCAATGAAAAATTCAAAGCAAAAATCGCCAGGAATACATTAAGAAAACGCAAGTCGGATATCCCATTATCCATACGAAACGATATTACACCCGCCAAAGCATCCTGTACTGCTTCGACGTCTTATAAAAGTCATTATGATCAAGAAACTGCACTACAAAGTAGTCTGAATGAGCTATTATTAGAAAATTAAATATTTCTTGATAACAATTAATGTATACTTTTTACAATCCGTTGTTCTACGCATATGAAGCGTTTTTATATATCATTTAAAAAAATTAAAAAAGACAACCCTAATAGTCACCCATTTATATTTTTCTTCATATCGACCCCTTTGTGCGACTATCGTAAGGGACAAAAGCAAATTTTACAGGAGAGCATTTTTTTTTTTGTTTTTTTCACTGTTTTTTACTGATATATTTAAATGAAATTGAACACGCGTTTAGATGGTTAATTAATATATTGAACCTGATATCTTTTTTCTTGAAAAAATTTGCAGTTTGCGAAAAAATTATAATTTTGTCCCTTGCGATAATTTCGCTCTCAATGTTTTATGAGCGTATTTGAATAAATGTCCCTTACGATAATATTTAAAAAATATAAGTGTCTTATTCCATACTTTAGTTGGTTGCCACAGCCATACATACATACATACATACATATATGTATATTATATACCTAAAAATAACAAGTCCATCCTAATGTTCTGCAAATATAATTTTTCTACTGAGAAACAAAATTAATTTTGTTTCTGGTTTTGTTTTTGTTGCAAGGAACAAAATTAATTTTGTTTCTGGATTTGTTTTTGTTGCAAGGAACAAAACTAATTTTGTTTCTGATACTGAGAAACAAAATCAATTTAGTTTCGTTACGGATTTTGTTACAAGGAACAAAATTAATTTAGTTTCGTTACAGGTTTTGTTTCTGCTGGAAACGTTTCTGAGTTTTGTTACGACTTTTGTTACAAAGGAGTTTTGTTTCTGTTTCTGTTTCTGTTACAAGGAACAAAATTAATTTAGTTTCGTTACAGGTTTTGTTTCTGCTGGAAACGTTTCGGAGTTTTGTTACGACTTTTGTTACAAAGGAGTTTTGTTTCTGTTTCGTTACTTAGCTGTGTAACAGAAACCGAAACCGAAACGCGTTACAAGTCCCTGATTTATACTCTTAATTGACTTTGATTTGATAAACAGGAAGCTACTAAAAAATTCGGGCATTGTTGTTTCGGAAAATTTTTTTTTATCTCACTTTTTTTCACAATTTACTACAAATGTAGTAAGCCGGGCACATGAAGGTTAAAATTTTATTGACCTACTCGCATGTTTAGAGGTGCCCTCAGCCCCACAAAGTTGAAAAAATAGCACGATCTGGTACAAATGTGAAATTTCTACAATTATGAAATAAAAAAAACCAAGTATGAGGATTGATAAACAGGCTAAGTTGAGTATAAAAGTGATTTTTTTTTGGAAACAACAACAACCAAAGTTATTAAAGGTGAAAGTTTATATTATGCATTTTTTAAATTGCAATAACTTAAAAACTACTGAACCGATTTCAAATATTTTATACCATTCGATAGGTATTTTGAATCCCTTTAGTTTGATATACATTTTATGTGGGTTCCATAACACTCCCCGCTGCGGGGGTAAACCCCTCTTTTACCCCCCTTACTTTTCATATAAAGTACCACGCCCAATAAAACACCGTGTCGCATGCATAGCTAATTAATACCTTTAAAACGATGCCTTACTTAGTAATTTTGGTAAATTATGTGAGCAGAAAAAGGGATATTTATAAAACACCAATTAGAAATAATATATATGATACTTTAAACCAAGTTTCGGCATAATATCTCAATTATTTGTCGAGTTATAGGCTAAGAAATCTCGTATATTCCTTTGTCTAAAAAGAGGCGGTGCCACGCCCATTTTCCAAAATTTATCTATTTTTTGTTTCCGGTCTATTGTGGAACTCTTGCCACAAAACTTCAATGAATTATCTTTATATTTGACAAAGATATCGCTTAAAATGTTTTTATTAGGCCATTTTATAATACCCATATATAAAAGCGGGCGTGGTCGTCAACCGATTTCGCTAAAATTTTCAACATGTATTACCACAAGTAATAAAAGTGTACACACCAAGTTTCGTCATTATATATCAATTATTTGTCGAGTTATGGGCTCAGAAATCTCGTATATTCCAGCTTCTAAAAACAGGCGGTGCCACGCCCATTTTCCAAAATTTTTGTTTTTCGTTGTATGGCCGCAGGTAGACTCCTGGCATAAAATTTCAATGATATATCTTTATATTTGATAGAGATATCGCTTAAAATGTTTTTATTAGGTCACTTTATAATACCCATATATAAAAGTGGGCATGGCCGTCAAGTACGTATATCACGCGTACCAAATTTCATCGATATATCTTCAACAGTTTCTGAGTTATGACTCATAAAGCTTTCAATGTTTGCTCCTTAATAAGTGGGCGTGGCACCGCCCATTTTCCAAAATTCCATCAAATTTCTTCTTAGGGGCCTGAGCTCAACACGTAGGTAAAATTTCATCACTCTAGCTATATTAGAGGCTGAGATACCAAATTTCCGATTTTTTCTATATAGGAAAAGTGGGCGTGGTCATGGTCCGATTTCGCCCATTTTCAATACCAACCGTCCCAGTGTCGATACCAACTTGCATTTCAAATTTCATCAAAATATCTCAATTTTTGCGCGAGTGTTTACAGACGGACGGACGGACATGGCTCAATCGATTTCTCTTTTCACCCTGATCATTTTGATATGTATAAGTCTATATCTATCTCGATTATTTCATTCTGTTACAATCCACCGTTATGTGATTAAAACTATAATACTCTGTGTACTAGTACAGCTGAGTATAATAAAAAATTAAGTTCATTTGAACATCCCTACACTTTATTCGCTACTTATGTTTAGTTAATCATACAATAATATGTAAATATGTACATATGTTAGTTAGAAACGAATTATAGTAGGAAAGAAACTAGCAACAAATTTTCTATCAGATGTCGAAGGCAGGCAATAGTTCAGCGGTTAGAACTGTAGTTATTGTACTGCAAGGTGCGCGAGTTTGAGTCTTGACAGAAGCAAAAGTAACCTGATGAGTTTTAGAGGGATCTAAGGTGAAACAGCTGTGGTTACATCCATGCTTAAAAAGTTTTTTTCTAGTTTCTAAAAAATAAAAAATTACCTGGGCCTGTGCTCGTTAAACTAAATAAAAAATAAAAAATTAAGTTCATTTGAACATCCCTACACTTTATTCGCTACTTATGTTTAATCATACAATAATATGTAAATATGTACATATGTATGTGCATAAGTTAGAAACGAATTATAGTAGGAAAGAAACTAGCAACAAATTTTCTATCAGATGTCAAAGGCAGGCAATAGCTCAGCGGTTAGAACTGTAGTTATTGTACTGCAAGGTGCGCAAGTGCGAGTCTTGGCAGAAGCAAAAGTAACCTGATGAGTCTTAGAGGGATCTAAGGTGAAACAGCTGTAGTTACATCCATGCTTAAAAAGTTTTTTTCTAGTTTCTAAAAAATAAAAAATAGGTCCTTTTATTTCTCAACAATTACACCTTATACAAAATGCTGTAACTCATTCAAATATTAACGTATGTAATCGAGTGATACATCGTTACATAGATATTGATTTGGCCTTTTAGAAACAATAAGCTTTTTGTAACCAGCGGTAACTCTTGGATTTATATGAAATTTCAAATATTGAAAAAAAAGTCTAAGAAATAAAGTTTTCCTCAACTTTAAACAAAAAAATAAAAAATATGACCTCTCCAATTTTTTCATATGTTTTGAAATGATATTTTTTTCATCAAACTGCATTTTAGTTCTTGAAATCCACCTGCGCCTTTCGCTTAAATAATCTTTTTCCCACATATATATAGTACTTCTATATTGATATTATTCTATCTGTGCAACGTGTATGAATTCATCCAAAAATTTTGTGCAACTGGCAGTTCTGCGCATGCGCCTCAATTACATTTAATATCAGCTGTGAATATGTGTGACAAATACATTCAATTGAGTTCAGAGGCGTTTGATAAAAATAATTGAAAGGTATCATTGTGTTCTAGGGGACTTATACCCTTTGATTTTAGTTTTTGAATTTGTTTATAATTAATATAAGAAATTTGCCACATTTATTTTGAGATGCAAACCTTTGTGAATCTTTTTATGAAAATTAATGGAAATGTTCTAGAAAAATCTATTTTCTATGCACTCATATTTTAATGAATCGCGGCGGAAAGCGTTCCACGTTCCATCAAAAATTATAATTCTGCCGTTTGAGGGTTATGTTTGTAAAGTATGTACGTTCGAAGGCCGCCAACGCGGTGATCTAAGCAACAGGACAATTTAGACAACGAACTTTTGGACACAGCCACACATGAGGACCAAAGTTCAGACTACGTTACTCTCCAAACCAACCTAAACAGTGGACCACAGGTAATAATATAACAAGACGGATGGAAGAAAGGACTACGAACCAATCGCTATATGTTCCACATATTTACAGGCGGATAAAAGGTGGACGGGTGGGAGCTGCAGTGTTTTGTCCGGAGCTTGGAAAAAAAATCCTTTTGAGTCCCGGACTACTGCAGGTTCCGCAAAGCGCCTTCTGCTTACGGCAGACTTTTCTGTAGAGACAAAATTTTCTGTTCTTCGCTCTGCAAAAAATTCAAAATTAATACTTCGGCCTTTATCAGAGTAGTTCTTAAGCTCACCGGTTGCAGGAAAGTTTTCTAATATGCGTTTACTTGCAATTTTAGTATGTTGCGAAGGAATCGAATTTCTTTTCAAATGCCTGCAACCCCCATTGTCCGTGTAATCGCCTGTTTGGAAATGGTTGCTGCAGATTCGAATGTTTTTAAAAACGTCGTCAGGAATAAGACCGCACGCATGCATCCATTGTTTGCAAATGGTTTCGTCTTTTGGAAATCTATTTACATATGTATATATATATTTATATAACCAATAATGCACTCAAAACGAAATACTTACGTATGTAAAGATATTTTATTTATTTTATCCCTTTATTGTCACAAATATAGCACCGCTTCGACATTTTTTAATACGAGAATCAAATAATAAATATGTAAATTCCCTATAATTTTTTTAATGTGCCGTCACTGCGGTTTATTTTGAATTCATGTCATTTTTCAAATTTGATTGCTCGGTTTTCTCTTTCTTTTTTATATGTCTGTACTGTAATGTTGGCTGATGGAACTCGTAGGTATTACGAATATAGGAGTACTATATATCTGTTTTCCCATTTGACTAAAAGTGCCTTTTCCAAAACGCAATAATTAGGCTACTTTTGACATTATGAAAAATCTTATTCTTAGGCGACCAATCGAATATCACTGTGGAACAAATTTAGGTCAACAAAAGTTAACTCGGTTCTGAAAGTTAGGGGTGAAAATAGAGGCTAAATTAGAAGACCCGTATCGCGGCGTTTGCTTAGGTTAGTTCGAATTTGTTTTTAATCGACCTTTGAACTTTGCAGGCAAATGCCGATTTTCAGCATATTGTTTGTATGGTTTTTTTGCTATAACTCGTCGACTAATTGAGATTTTTGGAGATTTTTGCCCGACTTGACTGTATTTACATGATCGCCTATAACTTTTCCATTTTACCATGGATTTTCTTCGTTGATAGCTTATTTTTTTGCTAATAGAATGTAGCTTCACGCAAAGGAGTAAAACCGAAGGTGAAAATTTTGGTTTTAAAGATATTGCCTGACAAAGTCAATTTTTTCTTTAAAAAATCGAAAAAATTCAAATTGAATTCTCAATATTTCAGAAACTATAAGAGGTAGAGAAAAATGTTATAGACCCCTTGTATAGGAAATTTAATTTTCTTTCGTTTGCTGTCACTCCAACAAAAAAATCTCAATTAGTCGACGAGTTATAGCAAAAAAACCATACAAACAGTATGCTGAAAATCGGCATTTGCCTGCAAAGTTCAAAGGTCAATTAAAAACAAATTCGAACTAACCTAAGCAAACGCCGCGATACGGGTCTTCTAATTTAGCCTCTATTTTCACCCCCAACTTTCAGAACCTAGTTAACTTTTGTTGACCTGAATTTGTTCCACAGTGTATTTCTTCATCATGTTGTAGGCAATGGTTCACACTTTCAAATTATGAAAGAGTTTTTTTTTTATCAGCGTTAACATTATTTTTTTGCAGCTTTTTTCTTTTCGAACAGAAAAAAAAATTGTGTAAAAATTGGAAAACTTTAGCATGAAATAAAAAAAATTAAAAATATGACCTCCCCAAATTTTTAATATTTGGTGCTAGTGAACGTGCTTTATAAACAGGCGAAGAAATCTAAAAAATTCGTTTGCGCTTTCTTGTTTTACGAACTTTTTTATGGAGTGAGTTTTTTAAAGTTTTCATACATTTTTCCCATACAAAATCCCCAGAAGTATGCTTCAAAAAGTATTAAATTTTTTGTATAGGGAAAATTTGCCAAGATAATGAAACTTAAACAACAATTTTTCCAATTCTAATAAAGATATCTGAAAAATTTAAACGCCATATTCAGGGGGATGGATTATGCTTTCTAACGGTGTATTTGGTTTTCAATATAAAGATATTACATACAAGATATTAAGCAGGGAATATAGCCAAAAACGCGTTTTTTTGCCTATTTGGACATGAATATCTCAAAAGCTAGAACCGATTTGAAAATTCTGACACCAGATTCAGCAGACTGAAATCCTTTAGAAAAGTATAGTTTCATTTGTGGTATAAAAATTTTTTTAAATGTGATTTTTTTGTTGGAAAATTTTATGATGAATGCTTATAACTTGCTCAAATGTGCATATATTTTTAATTTGAAAACCATGGAATACTTTGCGCTTTTTCCAAAATGATTACTGTATTTTATTTATATTTCTAAAATGTGTGCTCTTATTAAAATTGAGCATTTTAGCTATAATAGTTAACAAAATATTGAAATTTCAAAAATACCGTTATATGGGAAGGGGATGTATTTGTGGGCCAATTTCGCTCAAATTTTCAGTTTACTATCTTCAGTCAAGAAAGCTTAAGTTCCGAGTTTCAAGTTTCTAGCTCAATTATTACTATTTTTTGCCGCGTTTGTATGGAGGTGCCCCCACTGTGCGTTGCTGCATTTATCTGCCTGGTGATAAAGGCTGTTCATTTGGAAATTGTAAGCAGTCAGTGGCGTAGTAACGGGGGGGGGGGTTTGGGGACAACCGCCCCCCTTTCTTTTTCAGGAAAAAATCAATGAGAATAGTAATTTTTCGAAATTGGTAATTCGAAATTTAGCGCTTTTTCACGAAGTATTACTTATAATTCTAGCGTTTGTTGAGCCGTAGGAAAGTGCAAGAACCGCGGGAATTTTACCACAATTTACATTCTTTGTACTTATATTCGCTCTTTTGTGGTAAAATTCCTACGGTTCCTGCACTTCCCTACGGCTCAACAAACGCTACAATTATTATACGGTATTGCTGTTATTAACATGCAAATAACAGAAAAGTAACGCCAATTATTTAAATTTCAAGTTTTCTTTCAATTACTAATCATCTTAATCAAATAATATTAGTATAAACTACAATGGGATTAAATATGCAATGTATAAGAGTATCTTGAGATTTTACTTAATGTCTGTCAAAATGGAATATTAAAAAACTAAATTATATAAGAAAATTATTATTTATAACCGTAGCACATAGGTAGAAATATTTTATTGTGTACATCTATTCCAAATTGCTTGTTTAATGCAAAATTTTAATAATTTGTGTTAAAAGTAGAGCTCTCGATTTTTTTGAACATTTTCGAGTAGCCCGAACAGTTGTTTTTCAAATGCTCGAAGAGTTGTTTGTTTGTTTATTACCCGTATGTTTGTACGGGCATTTGAACAACAAACTGGCTTCAAACAAAAACGATCAGATCGAATTGCTCGATACCCGGGTATCTAGGGCTCTAGTTAAAAGTCGATTTTATTGAAAAATATATACAGTGACTCAAAAAAAATAATCATACGCCAGAGTTTTTAAATTTATTTCAAACAGTTCTGTCGAAAATTTGACTCTCTTATTTTCGTTTAAAAATGTAAACAATTTTTCAATAAAAATCACCTTAAGCAGGATTTCTAAGCTTATGGAAAAATCCGAAAAATCGTAGAAATTTCTAAAAGTGGGTTAAAAATTTCAAAGCGCGGCCAGAATTTATAGAAGATTTTGAGGAGATTTCTAAGTGTACTGTTATGTAGCCAACCAATTTTAGTGTAAAAAGTGCTATTCTCAATGCTGTAAAAATCTCCGTCGATTTTAGTAATTTTTTTCTGTAGGGTGTTTGCGTTATATGTACGTGAGACCGTTCCAATTAAAATTTCCGAAAAGCCAATGAAATTTTTCAAAAAGTTGAATGTTGCATATTATTATATTACAATTGAATGAGCTGCAAAATTGCATACTCAAAAATCTTCTAAAAAATGTAGCTTTATAATTCTTAGCCCCTTTTTTTGATAAGTACTTCCTTAACTTTGAAAAATTGGAAATACTAAAAATACTGCCTAAAAAGTTAACAATAATCGCTGCTAAATATCTGGGTTACTTTCGAGCATCACCTACATTAACCAAGATATGCGTTAGAAATATAAACATTAAAATTAAATATAAAGCACAAAAAGAAAATTATTGTAGGTACATATGAAAAACCCTGTATCTAGTAGTGAAGTGCGGTTTTGTGCGACGTAATTTTTTGTCGGCTAACTACTAATTGTACTAGATATCATGTCCGAGGGTTAATTTGACTGAGTCTGACAGAGCAACATAACAAAACCAATTTTTAACATGAAAAAGAGTGATAATTTTTTTTTTAATATCCCAACTTTAAAAGCTTAAAACTATAAACTTAGAATTATTGGAAACCAAGGATATTATTGAAAAGTGTTAATAATTACTTGAACCTTTAGGATTCATCACGATTACTTAAATGAAATGCTTTAAATAATAAATATTCAAGTTGAAACTAGCACTTAAAAATATGTAAGAAAAAATCAAAAAAATTAACTTCAGATATGCTAAGTTACGACCATCTGGGGCAAGTGCAGAGTATGGGGTCGGGAAAAAAGCGATGAATTATTGTTCCCCATTCTATTTCCAATATGTGGGTATGTTTTTTTTTCTGTAATTGTAACAATTTTACAAAATTCAATTTTGGGCGCATAAAACTTGAAAATCTACCTATGCGCGTAGATTTCCAGAAGGGAATATGAGACTTACTTTTGAAGTATAGTTAAAGGCCCTTGGGTAAGTCCAAAATATTTATATGAAGAGAAATTTTTTTTCATTTCGAATTTTTTTCTTTTTTGTTTTTTGTCTCTCCTACAAAGTTTTAAAAAAGGACTTACACAATTTGCATTCTAAGCTAGCGATTTTTATCATTTGTAAAAAAAATTGTAGTTTTTTTGGTAATTTTAATTTTGGTAAATTTTTAACATTGGCTGTGACCCCCCGAAAAATTATCTAGCTACGCCACTGTAAGCAGTCTTAGCACAGAAGCTTTTTAGGCCGCTCTTGACCGATTCGTAGCTCGACGAGGCTTATGTGCACACATTCACAGTGAGAACGGCACGAATTTTGTTGGCGCCGCGAAGAAACTTGGAGATCTACAAAAAATTATAGAATCTGATTCTACTCATATTTCAAATTTCCTTTCATCCAAGGGCATACTATGGCGCCTCACTTTGGAGGAGCTTGGGAAGCTGCTGTCAAAAGCATGAAATTCCACTTAAAACGGGTGCTTGGCCAAGCTACCTTAAATTTTGAGGAACTATCGACTCTACTTGCTAGAATTGAAGCCGTGTTGAATTCGCGTCCACTTGTGAGCTCAGATTCTGATGACTTGCCGTATATCACTCCAGGCCACTTTTTAATTGGGCGACCACTAAATGCCATACCAGAAACTGATGTAACTCATCTAAAATCTTCAACGCTTACAAGGTGGAGCTTATCCAACAATTAACTCAATCCTTTTGGCATCGATGGTCATCTGAATATTTATGCTCATTACAACCGAAATCTAAATGGTTCAAAGAAAAACCAAATCTGGAAATTGGATCGATCGTACTACTGAAAGAAGAGAATTTACCACCCACTTGCTGGAAATTAGCGCGAGTAATAGAAACCCATACTGGATCTGACGGACTAGTTCGTGTAGCTACCATAAAAACCCAAGCTGGAAACTATAAAAGACCAATAACCAAACTTTATCATCTACCTAGAGATGGTTGAACTTCGTCCAAGGCTAGCGGAATGTTTATAACCAAACTACATATCGACGCTTCCAAACAATACTGTACTAAGTCGACTTAGTACATTTTCCCGTTTTTCAAGTAGAGCGTGTCTTAATTTAGATGCTGTCTAATTTTGGTACAAATCGGACAATCCAATCAAAAGTTATAAGCAAAAGTGTACATATAATACAACTCGAGATTTTTACAGAATAAAAACTTCGAGAGCTTGCCATGAAAAACCACGTAGCAAATTTTTATTTTTATACTCAGCTGTACTAGTACACAGAGTATTATAGTTTTAATCACATTGTAACAGAATGAAATAATCGAGATAGATATAGACTTATATATATCAAAATGATCAGGGTGAAAAGAGAAATCGATTAAGCCATGTCCGTCCGTCCGTCCGTCTGTCCGTCCGTCTGTCCGTCCGTCTGTAAACACTCTAACTCGTGCAAAAATTGAGATATTTCGATGAAATTTGAAATGCAAGTTGCTATCGAGACTGGGACGGTTGGTATTGAAAATGGGCGAAATCGGACCATGACCACGCCCACTTTTCCTATATAGAAAAAATTGGAAATTTGGTATCTCAGTCACTAATATAGCTAGAGCGATGAAATTTTACCCACGTGTTGAGCTCAGGCCCCTAGGAAGAAATTTTATGAAATTTTGGAAAATGGGCGGTGCCACGCCCACTTATTAAGGGTCAAACCTTGAAAGTTTTATATGTCATAACTCAGAAACCATTGAAGATATATCGATCAAATTTGGTACGCGTGATATACTTACTTAGGCAAACGTTCGTACGGAAAATAGTTAAAATCGGTTGACGGCCACGCCCACTTTTATATATGTATATTATAAAGTGACCTAATAAAAACATTTTAGGCCATATCTCTGTCAAATATAAAGATATATCATTGAAATTTTGTCGCATGGGTACAACTATGGACATAAAACAAAAAACACAAAAATTTTGGAAAATGGGCGGTGCCACGCCCACTTATTAAGGGGCAAACATTGCAAGTTTTATGAGTTATAACTCAGAAACCGTTAAAGATATATCGATGAAATTCGGTACGCGTGATATACTTACTTAGGGAAATGTTTCGACAAAAAATTTCCTAAATCGGTTGACGACCACGCCCACTTTTATATATGTGTATTATAAAGTGGCCTAATAAAAACATTTTAAGCGATATCTCTGTCAAATATAAAGATATATCGTTGGGGTAAGTGGAAAAAAATTCAACAACTATTTACAGCGAAGGTTGAGTGTATAGCTATTTCACGAAAAACCATTTTCGATCATCAGCACTCTTTTCGGAAGTGGATGCACCGGGGATTGAACCCGAGTCCATTCCAACTTCAGCCGCAATGACCCAACGGATAAACACACTCGGCCATTGAGACTCTGTGCAAGCTGTTGGATTTTCCCCACTTTTGCCTTTTTCATTTTCAACATTAACGTTAGTGTGTATATGCTTTTGCATATATTCTCCACAAACGTGCTGAATTTTTGTTGTAGGCAGTTCGCAATGAACATTGTTGTTGGTATTTATTTTATGTATGTATATACCAAACAACGTTAACAATTTTACTTGAAAGAGTTTTTTTAGTGCTTAGCACGAAATTTTTATTTTTAATTCAATTTTTAATTGTTGGGGTAAGTGGAAAAAAATTCAACAACTATTTACAGCGGAGGTTGAGTGTATAGCTATTTCACGAAAAACCATTTTCGATCATCAGCACTCTTTTCGGAAGTGGATGCACCGGGGATTGAACCCGAGTCCATTCCAACTTCAGCCGCAATGACCCAACGGATAAACACACTCGGCCATTGAGACTCTGTGCAAGCTGTTGGATTTTCCCCACTTTTGCCTTTTTCATTTTCAACATTAACGTTAGTGTGTATATGCTTTTGCATATATTCTCCACAAACGTGCTGAACCCCAACAATTAAAAATTGAATTAAAAATAAAAATTTCGTGCTAAGCACTAAAAAAACTCTTTCAAATAAAGATATATCATTGAAATTTTATGGAAGGTGTCCAACTATGGACATAAAACAAAAAATATAAAAATTTTGGAAAATGGGTGTGGCACCGCCTCCTTTTAGAAGCAGGAATATACGAGATTTCGGAGCCCATAACTCGACAAATAATCGATATATTAGACGAAACTTGGTGTATACACTTTTATTACTTCTGGTAATACATGTTGAAAATTTTAGCGAAATCGGTTGACGACCACGCCCACTTTTATATATGGGTATCATAAAGTGGCCTAATAAAAACATTTTAAGCGATATCTTTGTCAAATGTAAAGATAATTTATTGAAATTTTGTGGTATGATTTCTACAATAGACCGGAAACAAAAAATATAAAAATTTTGGGAAAATGGGCGTGGCACCGCCTCCTTTTGGACAAAGGGATATACGAGATTTCTTAGCCTTTAACTCGACAAATAATTGAGATATTACGACGAAACTTGGTTTATACACTTTTATAACTTGTGTTAATAGACACGCAAAAATTTATTGAAATCGGTTTATGACCACGCCTACTTTTTAACAAAGATATTTCTGGAACACGCTTTGGAAATTTGTAACGTGACATCTTTGTAACTGGAAGTCATAAAGGAATGAAATTTTGCATAAAGAATAATATTCATATGCTTAGTTGGATGACTGATAAAAATTTTGAAAATGGGCGTGGCTACGCCCACTTTATGCAGCACCCGCTTTATATAAAATCCATCAAACGCAAACAAACAATGAAAACATACAGCTGAGTATCTAATGTTCGATTCCACTCGAACTTAGGCTTCCTTACTTGTTTCTTACGGTTTTATATAAAGCGTACCCTGAATTTTGATATTGTCGAGTTTTGGTGTTGATCGTTCTATCCGAACGGAAGTTACAAGTGGAAATATACTTAGCATACAACCAGTTTCATATCGAGTTTAAACTTTGAGAGCTTCTCCCGCAAAACACAGTTTTCAGACTTAGTACAGTTTTGTTTGGAAGCGTCGATATGTATTCATCTTTTAGCAACCCTGTATTATTGAAATATGTAAAGGCTTATATATTTACCTACCTACTTACTCATTGGAATAATTTAAACGCTCTCATAACTGTTCACTTTCTCACACATAATGTACATGCATATTATGTATAGACATAAAAAATGCTTTTGCCGTTTTACTTTGCCGTTGCTGCAGTTAGTTAGAATTAACAACTACTTCTAAGCGGATAAAAAGTTGAGTAATTAATTAATTAAATATTGTTAAACTATAAAAAAGTTTTATTTCCTTGATGAACACTAGATAGGGTCGAAAAAAAATTTTGTAAAAGTCCGCCCCTAAATTTGAAGCTTATGTTGAGAGGGTTATGGGACACAAAAAGAAATTTTTTTTTGACCCCGCGAAATACCGCCGAAATTGTTTTTATCTTGTAACTTTGTTATTTATCATCCGATTTTTAAAATTGATACATCATTAGTTTCGTATTTTGAAGCTCTACACTTCCTTCTAATGTCGTTTTGAGCTCTGAAGTCGTTTTCACATAGTTGGGTCAGCTAACTTATTTGTATGTCCATGAATTATCCTCTTTGTATTGCCAAATGAAAGTGCTTCAAAATTCATGACAATGCTGCCTTGAAACGGTTTTACTAAATTAATAAACAAAGAAGTTACGTCACAAAGAAATTATTTAACATAGCTATTATTCAACTAATTTTTTTAAGCAATTCAGTATATCTAATGTTGTAAAAGTCCGACTCAAAATTTGAAGCTTATATTGAGGGGATTAAAGAAAATTTTTTTATTTTTTTCTCTGATCCCGCGAAATACCGCCGAAATAGTTTTTTTATTGTAACTTTGTTATTTGACTTCAGAGTGCAAAAGGACATTAGAAGGAAGTCTAGAGCTTCGAAATACGAAAATAATGACGTATCAATTTTAAAAATCGGATGTTAAATAACAAAGTTACAAGAAAAAAACAATTTCGGCGGTATTTCGCGGGATCAAAAAAAAAATTTTGTTTTTGTCCCTTAACCCCCTCAACATAAGCTTCAAATTTAGGGGTGGACTTTCACAACTTTACATCTCCTGAATTGGTTAAAAGAAATGAGATAAGTAAATATAACTAAATATTCGTAGTGACGTAACTTCTTTGTTTATTAATTTAGTAAAACCGTTTAAAGACAACATTGTCATGAATTTTTAAGCACTTTCATTTGGCAAAACAAAGAGGATAATTCATGGACATACAAATAAGTTAGCTGACCCAACTATGTGAAAACGACTTCAGCGCTCACAAGAGCATTTGAAGGAAGTGTAGAGCTGCAAAATACGAAAATAATGACGTATCAATTTTAAAAATCGGATGAAAAATAACAAAGTAAAAAAACGTTATATTATCGCCTCCGATCGCCTCAAAATTTTTATACATTTTAATAGTGGGTAGTCTTTTCTTATGGTTCTGATGAAAATCAGCTGCGCACAGGTGCAATTATTATACGGTATTGCTGTTATTAACATGCTAATAACAGAAAAGTAACGCCAATTATTTAAATTTCAAGTTTTCTTTCAATTACTTGTCATCTTAATCAAATAATATTAGTATAAACTACAATGGGAATAAATATGCAATGTATAGATGAGATTTTACTTAATGTCTGTCAAAATGGAATATTAAAAAACTAAATTATATAAGAAAATTATTATTTATAACCGTAGCACATAGGTAGAAATATTTTATTGTGTACATCTATTCCAAATTGCTTGTTTAATGCAAAATTTTAATAATTTGTGTTAAAAGTAGAGCTCTCGATTTTTTTGAACATTTTCGAGTAGCCCGAACAGTTGTTTTTCAAATGCTCGAAGAGTTGTTTGTTTGTTTATTACCCGTATGTTTGTACGGGCATTTGAACAACAAACTGGCTTCAAACAAAAACGATCAGATCGAATTGCTCGATACCCGGGTATCTAGGGCTCTAGTTAAAAGTCGATTTTATTGAAAAATATATACAGTGACTCAAAAAAAAAAATCATACGCCAGAGTTTTTAAATTTATTTCAAACAGTTCTGTCGAAAATTTGACTCTCTTATTTTCGTTTAAAAATGTAAACAATTTTTCTATAAAAATCACCTTAAGCAGGATTTCTAAGCTTATGGAAAAATCCGAAAAATCGTAGAAATTTCTAAAAGTGGGTTAAAAATTTCAAAGCGCGGCCAGAATTTATAGAAGATTTTGAGGAGATTTCTAAGTGTACTGTTATGTAGCCAACCAATTTTAGTGTAAAAAGTGCTATTCTCAATGCTGTAAAAATCTCCGTCGATTTTAGTAATTTTTTTCTGTAGGGTGTTTGCGTTATATGTACGTGAGACCGTTCCAATTAAAATTTCCGAAAAGCCAATGAAATTTTTCAAAAAGTTGAATGTTGCATATTATTATATTACAATTGAATGAGCTGCAAAATTGCATACTCAAAAATCTTCTAAAAAATGTAGCTTTATAATTCTTAGCCCCTTTTTATGATAAGTACTTCCTTAACTTTGAAAAATTGGAAATACTAAAAATACTGCCTAAAAAGTTAACAATAATCGCTGCTAAATATCTGGGTTACTTTCGAGCATCACCTACATTAACCAAGATATGCGTTAGAAATATAAACATTAAAATTAAATATAAAGCACAAAAAGAAAATTATTGTAGGTACATATGAAAAACCCTGTATCTAGTAGTGAAGTGCGGCTTTGTGCGACGTAATTTTTTGTCGGCTAACTACTAATTGTACTAGATATCATGTCCGAGGGTTAATTTGACTGAGGCACTCTGCACACGGAGCGTACTGCTTTAGACGCGTATTAGATACTACAGACGAAAGCTGTACGCTTTGATGTCGCGCACGTATATTTCAATTGAGGGCTGCACACGAGTCGTCAATTTCATGCATTCGTCAAAGTATGCTAGCTACATGTCGCTTGGCGTAAAGCAGTGCTGGTAGCTAGGCGTACTACGCTTAGAAAACAGGAAGAAGAAGATGTTTGTTTACATTTTTCCACTTGGTGGAATTTATGAAAGCAGTAAAATTTGTGTAAAAAATCGGAAAAAAGAGTGTATAATGAAAGAAAATTGAAGATTCCGTAAAATTTTTCATCTTTTCTATTTAAAGCTTCGAAATTTAAAGCAAATGCCGTATTATTAATTTGTTTGTTTGTTTTGTGCAGCGAAGTTTCATGTCGCTTCGTGTGCAGATATTGAGGCGTGGGGAAATCGACGCTACATAAAATGTCTCGTACGCGTCTATGACGATACGCCTCGTGTGCAGAGTGCCTGAGTCTGACAGAGCAACATAACAAAACCAATTTTTAACATGAAAAAGAGTGATAATTTTTTTTTTAATATCCCAACTTTAAAAGCTTAAAACTATAAACTTAGAATTATTGGAAACCAAGGATATTATTGAAAAGTGTTAATAATTACTTGAACCTTTAGGATTCATCACGATTACTTAAATGAAATGCTTTAAATAATAAATATTCAAGTTGAAACTAGCACTTAAAAATATGTAAGAAAAAATCAAAAAAATTAACTTCAGATATGCTAAGTTACGACCATCTGGGGCAAGTGCAGAGTATGGGGTCGGGAAAAAAGCGATGAATTATTGTTCCCCATTCTATTTCCAATATGTGGGTATGTTTTTTTTCTGTAATTGTAACAATTTTACAAAATTAAATTTTGGGCGCATAAAACTTGAAAATCTACCTATGCGCGTAGATTTCCAGAAGAGAATATGAGACTTACTTTTGAAGTATAGTTAAAGGCCCTTGGGTAAGTCCAAAATATTTATATGAACAGAAATTTTTTTTCATTTCGAATTTTTTTCTTTTTTGTTTTTTGTCTGTCCTACAAAGTTTTAAAAAAGGACTTACACAATTTGCATTCTAAGCTAGCGATTTTTATCATTTGTAAAAAAAATTGTAGTTTTTTTTGGTAATTTTAATTTTGGTAAATTTTGAACATTGGCTGTGACCCCCCGAAAAATTATCTAGCTACGCCACTGTAAGCAGTCTTAGCACAGAAGCTTTTTTGGCCGCTCTTGACCGATTCGTAGCTCGACGAGGCTTATGTGCACACATTCACAGTGACAACGGCACGAATTTTGTTGGCGCCGCGAAGAAGGTGACAGGTAACAAGGTCAACGGAAATAATGTCAATTGACCTTATTTCCCACCCGGTTGGGAAATAAGGTCAATTGACATTATTGCTTTTTTTTTTGGAAAACGCAATAAGGTCAACGAAAATTTGGAAATAAAATAATTGACCTTATTTCCCAATCCAAATGGAAATAATGTCAACTGTGCTTAAAACTTGTTCATTCATGAAAATATTTGCTGAGTTCTTCTGCAAACCCGTTATGAGTACCGTTTGTTAATGAATGAAAATACAATTTTACTCGCTCTTATGTTCAATCAATGTTTATCAAATTAGTTGATAAGTGAATTTAGTGAAGTGTGGTCGTCGAAAAAGAGTTGCCAACACAGCAAAAATACTTCAATAAATTATATAATAATGTAAAGTAAATTAAATATCTAGTTATACAAAAATTTAAATAAAAATGTATATAAAAACTATGTCTACTTGCCTTATCCTGCGGCATGGCAAAAAATTAGGAAAATTTTCGCCTGCGGCGATTTTCTTTTCTCATAAAAAGCAGTTTAGAAAAATGAAAATTTGAAATTAAAAATCGCGCGATTTTTTATTCCAAATTTTCGCCTGCGGCCCTTTTCGTTTCTCATAAAAAGCAGTTTAGAAAATCTAAAATCTTCAAGGCTTACAAGGTGGAGCTTATCCAACAATTAACTCAATCCTTTTGGCATCGATGGTCATCTGAATATTTATGCTCATTACAACCGAAATCTAAATGGTTCAAAGAAAAACCAAATCTCGAAATTGGATCGATCGTACTGCTGAAAGAAGAGAATTTACTACCCACTTGCTGGAAATTAGCGCGAGTAATAGAAACCCATACTGGATCCGACGGACTAGTTCGTGTAGCTACCATAAAAACCAAAGCTGGAAACTACAAAAGACCAATAACCAAACTTAATCATCTACCTAGAGACTGTTGAACTTCGTCCAAGGCTAGCGGAATGTTTATAACCAAACTACATATCGACGCTTCCAAACCATACTGTACTAAGTCGACTTAGTACATTTTCCCGTTTTTCAAGTAGAGCGTGTCTTAATTTAGATGCTGTCTAATTTTGGTACAAATCGGACAATCCAATCAAAGGTTATAAGCAAAAGTGTACATATAATACAACTCGAGATTTTTACAGAATAAAAACTTAGAGAGCTTGCCATGAAAAACCACGTAGAAAATTTTTATTTTTTCTTACGGTTTTATATAAAGCGTACCCTGAATTTTGATATTGTCGAGTTTTGGTGTTGATCGTTCTATCCGAACGGAAGTTACAAGTGGAAATATACTTAGCATACAACCAAAGTTTCATATCGAGTTTAAACTTTGAGAGCTTCTCCCGCAAAACACAGTTTTCAGACTTAGTACAGTTTTGTTTGGAAGCGTCGATATGTATTCATCTTTTAGCAACCCTGTATTATTGAAATATGTAAAGGCTTATATATTTACCTACCTACTTACTCATTGGAATAATTTAAACGCTCTCATAACTGTTCACTTTCTCACACCTAATGTTCATGCATATTATGTATAGACATTAAAAATGCTTTTGCCGTTTTACTTTGCCGTTGCTGCAGTTAGTTAGAATTAACAACTACTTCTAAGCGGATAAAAAGTTGAGTAATTAATTAATTAAATATTGTTAAACTATAAAAAAGTTTTATTTCCTTGATGAACACTAGATAGGGTCGAAAAAAATTTTTGTAAAAGTCCGCCCCTAAATTTGAAGCTTATGTTGAGAGGGTTATGGGACACAAAAAGAAATTTTTTTTTGACCCCGCGAAATACCGCCGAAATTGTTTTTATCTTGTAACTTTGTTATTTATCATCCGATTTTTAAAATTGATACATCATTAGTTTCGTATTTTGAAGCTCTACACTTCCTTCTAATGTCGTTTTGAGCTCTGAAGTCGTTTTCACATAGTTGGGTCAGCTAACTTATTTGTATGTCCATGAATTATCCTCTTTGTATTGCCAAATGAAAGTGCTTCAAAATTCATGACAATGCTGCCTTGAAACGGTTTTACTAAATTAATAAACAAAGAAGTTACGTCACAAAGAAGTTATTTAACATAGCTATTATTTAACTAATTTTTTTAAGCAATTCAGTATATCTAATGTTGTAAAAGTCCGACTCAAAATTTTAAGCTTATATTGAGGGGATTAAAGAAAAAATTTTTATTTTTTTCTCTGATCCCGCGAAATACCGCCGAAATAGTTTTTTTATTGTAACTTTGTTATTTGACTTCAGAGTGCAAAAGGACATTAGAAGAAAATTTAGAGTTTCGAAATACGAAAATAATGACGTATCAATTTTAAAAATCGGATGTTAAATAACAAAGTTACAAGAAGAAAACCATTTTGGCGGAATTTCGCGGGATCAGAAAAAAATTTTTTTTGTCCCTTAATCCTCTCAATTTAAGCTTCAAATTTAGCGGTGGACTTTCACAACTTTACATCTCCTGAATTGGTTAAAAGAAATGAGATAAGTAAATATAACTAAATATTCGTAGTGACGTAACTTCTTTGTTTATTAATTTAGTAAAACCGTTTAAAGACAACATTGTCATGAATTTTTAAGCACTTTCATTTGGCAAAACAAAGAGGATAATTCATGGACATACAAATAAGTTAGCTGACCCAACTATGTGAAAACGACTTCAGAGCTCACAAGAGCATTTGAAGGAAGTGTAGAGTTATAACTCAGAAACCGTTAAAGATATATCGATGAAATTCGGTACGCGTGATATACTTACTTAGGCAAATGTTTCGACAAAAAATTTCCTAAATCGGTTGACGACCACGCCCACTTTTATATATGTGTATTATAAAGTGGCCTAATAAAAACATTTTAAGCGATATCTCTGTCAAATATAAAGATATATCATTGAAATTTTATGGAAGGTGTCCAACTATGGACATAAAACAAAAAATATAAAAATTTTGGAAAATGGGTGTGGCACCGCCTCCTTTTAGAAGCAGGAATATACGAGATTTCGGAGCCCATAACTCGACAAATAATCGATATATTAGACGAAACTTGGTGTATACACTTTTATTACTTCTGGTAATACATGTTGAAAATTTTAGCGAAATCGGTTGACGACCACGCCCACTTTTATATATGGGTATCATAAAGTGGCCTAATAAAAACATTTTAAGCGATATCTTTGTCAAATGTAAAGATAATTTATTGAAATTTTTTGGTATGATTTCTACAATAGACCGGAAACAAAAAATATAAAAATTTTGGGAAAATGGGCGTGGCACCGCCTCCTTTTGGACAAAGGGATATACGAGATTTCTTAGCCTTTAACTCGACAAATAATTGAGATATTATGACGAAACTTGGTTTATACACTTTTATAACTTGTGTTAATAGACACGCAAAAATTTATTGAAATCGGTTTATGACCACGCCTACTTTTTAACAAAGATATTTCTGGAACACGCTTTGGAAATTTGTAACGTGACATCTTTGTAACTGGAAGTCATAAAGGAATGAAATTTTGCATAAAGAATAATATTCATATGCTTAGTTGGATGACTGATAAAAATTTTGAAAATGGGCGTGGCTACGCCCACTTTATGCAGCACCCGCTTTATATAAAATCCATCAAACGCAAACAAACAATGAAAACATACAGCTGAGTATCTAATGTTCGATTCCACTCGAACTTAGGCTTCCTTACTTGTTTCTTACGGTTTTATATAAAGCGTACCCTGAATTTTGATATTGTCGAGTTTTGGTGTTGATCGTTCTATCCGAACGGAAGTTACAAGTGGAAATATACTTAGCATACAACCAGTTTCATATCGAGTTTAAACTTTGAGAGCTTCTCCCGCAAAACACAGTTTTCAGACTTAGTACAGTTTTGTTTGGAAGCGTCGATATGTATTCATCTTTTAGCAACCCTGTATTATTGAAATATGTAAAGGCTTATATATTTACCTACCTACTTACTCATTGGAATAATTTAAACGCTCTCATAACTGTTCACTTTCTCACACATAATGTACATGCATATTATGTATAGACATAAAAAATGCTTTTGCCGTTTTACTTTGCCGTTGCTGCAGTTAGTTAGAATTAACAACTACTTCTAAGCGGATAAAAAGTTGAGTAATTAATTAATTAAATATTGTTAAACTATAAAAAAGTTTTATTTCCTTGATGAACACTAGATAGGGTCGAAAAAAAATTTTGTAAAAGTCCGCCCCTAAATTTGAAGCTTATGTTGAGAGGGTTATGGGACACAAAAAGAAATTTTTTTTTGACCCCGCGAAATACCGCCGAAATTGCTTTTATCTTGTAACTTTGTTATTTATCATCCGATTTTTAAAATTGATACATCATTAGTTTCGTATTTTGAAGCTCTACACTTCCTTCTAATGTCGTTTTGAGCTCTGAAGTCGTTTTCACATAGTTGGGTCAGCTAACTTATTTGTATGTCCATGAATTATCCTCTTTGTATTGCCAAATGAAAGTGCTTCAAAATTCATGACAATGCTGCCTTGAAACGGTTTTACTAAATTAATAAACAAAGAAGTTACGTCACAAAGAAATTATTTAATAGCTATTATTCAACTAATTTTTTTAAGCAATTCAGTATATCTAATGTTGTAAAAGTCCGACTCAAAATTTTAAGCTTATATTGAGGGGATTAAAGAAAAAATTTTTATTTTTTTCTCTGATCCCGCGAAATACCGCCGAAATAGTTTTTTTATTGTAACTTTGTTATTTGACTTCAGAGTGCAAAAGGACATTAGAAGAAAATTTAGAGTTTCGAAATACGAAAATAATGACGTATCAATTTTAAAAATCGGATGTTAAATAACAAAGTTACAAGAAGAAAACCATTTTGGCGGAATTTCGCGGGATCAGAAAAAAATTTTTTTTGTCCCTTAATCCTCTCAATATAAGCTTCAAATTTAGCGGTGGACTTTCACAACTTTACATCTCCTGAATTGGTTAAAAGAAATGAGATAAGTAAATATAACTAAATATTCGTAGTGACGTAACTTCTTTGTTTATTAATTTAGTAAAACCGTTTAAAGACAACATTGTCATGAATTTTTAAGCACTTTCATTTGGCAAAACAAAGAGGATAATTCATGGACATACAAATAAGTTAGCTGACCCAACTATGTGAAAACGACTTCAGCGCTCACAAGAGCATTTGAAGGAAGTGTAGAGCTGCAAAATACGAAAATAATGACGTATCAATTTTAAAAATCGGATGAAAAATAACAAAGTTACAATAAAAAAACGTTATATTATCGCCTCCGATCGCCTCAAAATTTTTATACATTTTAATAGTGGGTAGTCTTTTCTTATGGTTCTGATGAAAATCAGCTGCGCACAGGTGCAATTATTATACGGTATTGCTGTTATTAACATGCTAATAACAGAAAAGTAACGCCAATTATTTAAATTTCAAGTTTTCTTTCAATTACTTGTCATCTTAATCAAATAATATTAGTATAAACTACAATGGGAATAAATATGCAATGTATAGATGAGATTTTACTTAATGTCTGTCAAAATGGAATATTAAAAAACTAAATTATATAAGAAAATTATTATTTATAACCGTAGCACATAGGTAGAAATATTTTATTGTGTACATCTATTCCAAATTGCTTGTTTAATGCAAAATTTTAATAATTTGTGTTAAAAGTAGGGCTCTCGATTTTTTTGAACATTTTCGAGTAGCCCGAACAGTTGTTTTTCAAATGCTCGAAGAGTTGTTTGTTTGTTTATTACCCGTATGTTTGTACGGGCATTTGAACAACAAACTGGCTTCAAACAAAAACGATCAGATCGAATTGCTCGATACCCGGGTATCTAGGGCTCTAGTTAAAAGTCGATTTTATTGAAAAATATATACAGTGACTCAAAAAAAAAAATCATACGCCAGAGTTTTTAAATTTATTTCAAACAGTTCTGTCGAAAATTTGACTCTCTTATTTTCGTTTAAAAATGTAAACAATTTTTCTATAAAAATCACCTTAAGCAGGATTTCTAAGCTTATGGAAAAATCCGAAAAATCGTAGAAATTTCTAAAAGTGGGTTAAAAATTTCAAAGCGCGGCCAGAATTTATAGAAGATTTTGAGGAGATTTCTAAGTGTACTGTTATGTAGCCAACCAATTTTAGTGTAAAAAGTGCTATTCTCAATGCTGTAAAAATCTCCGTCGATTTTAGTAATTTTTTTCTGTAGGGTGTTTGCGTTATATGTACGTGAGACCGTTCCAATTAAAATTTCCGAAAAGCCAATGAAATTTTTCAAAAAGTTGAATGTTGCATATTATTATATTACAATTGAATGAGCCGCAAAATTGCATACTCAAAAATCTTCTAAAAAATGTAGCTTTATAATTCTTAGCCCCTTTTTATGATAAGTACTTCCTTAACTTTGAAAAATTGGAAATACTAAAAATACTGCCTAAAAAGTTAACAATAATCGCTGCTAAATATCTGGGTTACTTTCGAGCATCACCTACATTAACCAAGATATGCGTTAGAAATATAAACATTAAAATTAAATATAAAGCACAAAAAGAAAATTATTGTAGGTACATATGAAAAACCCTGTATCTAGTAGTGAAGTGCGGCTTTGTGCGACGTAATTTTTTGTCGGCTAACTACTAATTGTACTAGATATCATGTCCGAGGGTTAATTTGACTGAGGCACTCTGCACACGGAGCGTACTGCTTTAGACGCGTATTAGATACTACAGACGAAAGCTGTACGCTTTGATGTCGCGCACGTATATTTCAATTGAGGGCTGCACACGAGTCGTCAATTTCATGCATTCGTCAAAGTATGCTAGCTACATGTCGCTTGGCGTAAAGCAGTGCTGGTAGCTAGGCGTACTACGCTTAGAAAACAGGAAGAAGAAGATGTTTGTTTACATTTTTCCACTTGGTGGAATTTATGAAAGCAGTAAAATTTGTGTAAAAAATCGGAAAAAAGAGTGTATAATGAAAGAAAATTGAAGATTCCGTAAAATTTTTCATCTTTTCTATTTAAAGCTTCGAAATTTAAAGCAAATGCCGTATTATTAATTTGTTTGTTTGTTTTGTGCAGCGAAGTTTCATGTCGCTTCGTGTGCAGATATTGAGGCGTGGGGAAATCGACGCTACATAAAATGTCTCGTACGCGTCTATGACGATACGCCTCGTGTGCAGAGTGCCTGAGTCTGACAGAGCAACATAACAAAACCAATTTTTAACATGAAAAAGAGTGATAATTTTTTTTTTAATATCCCAACTTTAAAAGCTTAAAACTATAAACTTAGAATTATTGGAAACCAAGGATATTATTGAAAAGTGTTAATAATTACTTGAACCTTTAGGATTCATCACGATTACTTAAATGAAATGCTTTAAATAATAAATATTCAAGTTGAAACTAGCACTTAAAAATATGTAAGAAAAAATCAAAAAAATTAACTTCAGATATGCTAAGTTACGACCATCTGGGGCAAGTGCAGAGTATGGGGTCGGGAAAAAAGCGATGAATTATTGTTCCCCATTCTATTTCCAATATGTGGGTATGTTTTTTTTCTGTAATTGTAACAATTTTACAAAATTCAATTTTGGGCGCATAAAACTTGAAAATCTACCTATGCGCGTAGATTTCCAGAAGAGAATATGAGACTTACTTTTGAAGTATAGTTAAAGGCCCTTGGGTAAGTCCAAAATATTTATATGAACAGAAATTTTTTTTCATTTCGAATTTTTTTCTTTTTTGTTTTTTGTCTCTCCTACAAAGTTTTAAAAAAGGACTTACACAATTTGCATTCTAAGCTAGCGATTTTTATCATTTGTAAAAAAAATTGTAGTTTTTTTTGGTAATTTTAATTTTGGTAAATTTTGAACATTGGCTGTGACCCCCCGAAAAATTATCTAGCTACGCCACTGTAAGCAGTCTTAGCACAGAAGCTTTTTTGGCCGCTCTTGACCGATTCGTAGCTCGACGAGGCTTATGTGCACACATTCACAGTGACAACGGCACGAATTTTGTTGGCGCCGCGAAGAAGGTGACAGGTAACAAGGTCAACGGAAATAATGTCAATTGACCTTATTTCCCACCCGGTTGGGAAATAAGGTCAATTGACATTATTGCTTTTTTTTTGGAAAACGCAATAAGGTCAACGAAAATTTGGAAATAAAATAATTGACCTTATTTCCCAATCCAAATGGAAATAATGTCAACTGTGCTTAAAACTTGTTCATTCATGAAAATATTTGCTGAGTTCTTCTGCAAACCCGTTATGAGTACCGTTTGTTAATGAATGAAAATACAATTTTACTCGCTCTTATGTTCAATCAATGTTTATCAAATTAGTTGATAAGTGAATTTAGTGAAGTGTGGTCGTCGAAAAAGAGTTGCCAACACAGCAAAAATACTTCAATAAATTATATAATAATGTAAAGTAAATTAAATATCTAGTTATACAAAAATTTAAATAAAAATGTATATAAAAACTATGTCTACTTGCCTTATCCTGCGGCATGGCAAAAAGTAGGAAAATTTTCGCCTGCGGCGATTTTCTTTTCTCATAAAAAGCAGTTTAGAAAAATGAAAATTTGGAATTAAAAATCGCGCGATTTTTTATTCCAAATTTTCGCCTGCGGCCCTTTTCGTTTCTCATAAAAAGCAGTTTAGAAAATCTAAAATCTTCAAGGCTTACAAGGTGGAGCTTATCCAACAATTAACTCAATCCTTTTGGCATCGATGGTCATCTGAATATTTATGCTCATTACAACCGAAATCTAAATGGTTCAAAGAAAAACCAAATCTCGAAATTGGATCGATCGTACTGCTGAAAGAAGAGAATTTACCACCCACTTGCTGGAAATTAGCGCGAGTAATAGAAACCCATACTGGATCCGACGGACTAGTTCGTGTAGCTACCATAAAAACCAAAGCTGGAAACTACAAAAGACCAATAACCAAACTTAATCATCTACCTAGAGACTGTTGAACTTCGTCCAAGGCTAGCGGAATGTTTATAACCAAACTACATATCGACGCTTCCAAACCATACTGTACTAAGTCGACTTAGTACATTTTCCCGTTTTTCAAGTAGAGCGTGTCTTAATTTAGATGCTGTCTAATTTTGGTACAAATCGGACAATCCAATCAAAGGTTATAAGCAAAAGTGTACATATAATACAACTCGAGATTTTTACAGAATAAAAACTTAGAGCTTGCCATGAAAAACCACGTAGAAAATTTTTATTTTTTCTTACGGTTTTATATAAAGCGTACCCTGAATTTTGATATTGTCGAGTTTTGGTGTTGATCGTTCTATCCGAACGGAAGTTACAAGTGGAAATATACTTAGCATACAACCAAAGTTTCATATCGAGTTTAAACTTTGAGAGCTTCTCCCGCAAAACACAGTTTTCAGACTTAGTACAGTTTTGTTTGGAAGCGTCGATATGTATTCATCTTTTAGCAACCCTGTATTATTGAAATATGTAAAGGCTTATATATTTACCTACCTACTTACTCATTGGAATAATTTAAACGCTCTCATAACTGTTCACTTTCTCACACATAATGTTCATGCATATTATGTATAGACATTAAAAATGCTTTTGCCGTTTTACTTTGCCGTTGCTGCAGTTAGTTAGAATTAACAACTACTTCTAAGCGGATAAAAAGTTGAGTAATTAATTAATTAAATATTGTTAAACTATAAAAAAGTTTTATTTCCTTGATGAACACTAGATAGGGTCGAAAAAAAATTTTGTAAAAGTCCGCCCCTAAATTTGAAGCTTATGTTGAGAGGGTTATGGGACACAAAAAGAAATTTTTTTTTGACCCCGCGAAATACCGCCGAAATTGTTTTTATCTTGTAACTTTGTTATTTATCATCCGATTTTTAAAATTGATACATCATTAGTTTCGTATTTTGAAGCTCTACACTTCCTTCTAATGTCGTTTTGAGCTCTGAAGTCGTTTTCACATAGTTGGGTCAGCTAACTTATTTGTATGTCCATGAATTATCCTCTTTGTATTGCCAAATGAAAGTGCTTCAAAATTCATGACAATGCTGCCTTGAAACGGTTTTACTAAATTAATAAACAAAGAAGTTACGTCACAAAGAAGTTATTTAACATAGCTATTATTTAACTAATTTTTTTAAGCAATTCAGTATATCTAATGTTGTAAAAGTCCGACTCAAAATTTTAAGCTTATATTGAGGGGATTAAAGAAAAAATTTTTATTTTTTTCTCTGATCCCGCGAAATACCGCCGAAATAGTTTTTTTATTGTAACTTTGTTATTTGACTTCAGAGTGCAAAAGGACATTAGAAGAAAATTTAGAGTTTCGAAATACGAAAATAATGACGTATCAATTTTAAAAATCGGATGTTAAATAACAAAGTTACAAGAAGAAAACCATTTTGGCGGAATTTCGCGGGATCAGAAAAAAATTTTTTTTGTCCCTTAATCCTCTCAATATAAGCTTCAAATTTAGCGGTGGACTTTCACAACTTTACATCTCCTGAATTGGTTAAAAGAAATGAGATAAGTAAATATAACTAAATATTCGTAGTGACGTAACTTCTTTGTTTATTAATTTAGTAAAACCATTTAAAGACAACATTGTCATGAATTTTTAAGCACTTTCATTTGGCAAAACAAAGAGGATAATTCATGGACATACAAATAAGTTAGCTGACCCAACTATGTGAAAACGACTTCAGAGCTCAAAAGAGCATTTGAAGGAAGTGTAGAGCTGCAAAATACGAAAATAATGACGTATCAATTTTAAAAATCGGATGAAAAATAACAAAGTTACAATA
Organism: Urophora cardui; assembly: GCA_960531455.1. NCBI lineage: Eukaryota > Metazoa > Arthropoda > Insecta > Diptera > Tephritidae > Urophora > Urophora cardui. The sequence goes on along the minus strand of OY482673.1, from coordinate 91,530,820 downwards.
AAAAACCATTTCGGCGGTATTTCGCGGACTTTTACAACTTTTTTTTTCGTAAGGGGACCAACCCTATCTAATGAACACCTAGCATAATAAAAGACCCACCATTTTGAAGCTTTTAAGCATATTGCGTTTTCTTGAAAAATATTGTTAATTTTTTAATTCAAAATCATTTTAGTTATATTAGCGCCTCCGATCGCCTCAAAATTTTTATACATTTTAATAGTGGGTAGTCTTTTCTTATGGTTCTGATGAAAATCAGCTGCGCACAGGTGCGGCTGGGGTAAAAAATGATACATTGAAAAAATGTCCAAACAATTTTTTTTTTTTTTTTTTTTCATTTTCATCGAAGATTCTCCTGGTTCATCTGGAAAAAAATTAGTTACCCGTCAATTTCTCTACGGAAAAATGCAAAGCCAGAAATTATCACCAATGGATGAAAAATTGGCCTATTTGGAAAATTACCTGCTTTCGTATTTTTAGTATTTCCAAAGAAATACTTATCATAAAAAGGGGCTAATTATCCTAAAGCTACATTTTTTAGAAGAGTTTTGAGTATGCAATTCTGCAGCTCATTCAATTTTAATTTAATAATATGCAACATTCAACTTTTTGAAAATTCTGATTGGCTTTTCGGAAATTTTCATTAGAACGGTCTCACGTACATATAAGGCAAACATCCTACAGAAAACAATTTCTAAAATCGACGGAATTTTTCACAGCATTGAGATTTGCACTTTTTAGACTAAAATTGGTTGGCTACATAACAGTACACATAGAGATCTCAAAATCTTTTATAAATTCTGGCCCCAATTTGAAATTTTTAATCCACTTTTAGAAATTTCTACGATTTTTCTGATTTTTTCCATAAGCTTGGAAAGCCTGCTTAAAACGATTTTTATTGAAAAATTGTCTATATTTTTTAACTAAAATAAGAAAGTAAAATTTTCGACAGAACTCTTTGAAATAAATTTAAAAATTCTGTCGTATGTTTTTTTTTTGAGTCACTGTATATATTTTTCAAGAAAATCGACTTTTAACACAAATTATTAAAATGTTACATTAAACAAGCAATTTGGAATAGATGTAGACAATAAAATATTTTTGGCCGCATAAAACCTGAAAATCTACCTATGTGCGGTGTGCAGGAAGCGACGATAGGTTGCATGAAAATGTCGACAAAAAAGGAAAGTGGGGTTGTGTTATGTGATGTTTATAGATGAAACATCCGTTGAAATTAAAATCCGATCTGCTCCTTTTTCAAGGATATCCACATTTTTTGTTTTTTTTTGAAAGGATCAAATATTGACGAAATCGAAAATTCGCCAAAGACCAAATTTTTCAGATTTCAGTACATTATCTGGTAGCCAAAGGATACAAGAAAAGGTATTAAAAAGAAAACAGAACACCTGTAGTGGAAAAATCCAATGTGAACAGGACCTAAAGGATAACCACTGAAATATAAAATAACACAAAAAGTACCCACAAACTCCCACTGAATAAACACAGTATTTACGTGTTGAAATCGAACACACACACACACCTGGAGTTGAGAGAGAGAGTGGGATAGGATTTGCAGGCGGTGCGATGGGCGGAGCCACCAGAAGCCAGATGATGGGGTCGGAGAGCGGATACGGTAGCTGAGTAGAGCGCTGAGAACAACAATGTTGGAGCGGAGTTAACAGCAGCGGTAGCGAAGGGGAAAGTTACTAAAGGCGGAGCAGTGATGGAGCCAATAGCGATGACGAAAACCGGCTTATACGGTTGCAGGGCGGGGCTAGACGGTGTCGGCGTCGTAATTGGTCCTCTTGCCTGACAGTGGGTATAGCGGGGTGTCTGCGAAGACCTGGCATAAGACTACGGAGACTCCGGTTAGTTGAGCTGGCTCTACTGCTGGACATCACCGCTCTCTCCGGTTGCACCTAACCTGAAGGCGCTAGGAGGGCGGAGATGTGCCAGCTGAGATTCCGTGGGTTGATCCGTGAGCACAGGAGCGCATCGTGATGGCTCCCGTATCATTTCACGGACGGAGCCAGGGCCGAGGTGTGTTGTCATGTGGGCAATGGTCCCCTCCGAACCAACTGGTACAGTGATGACTCTAGCCAGTCACTCGCACCAGCTGAGCGGAGAGTAGCCAGCGCCATGACGACAACTCCTCCATTCAGCCAATCAAAAAGTCCTGACTCTTTGGCCAACCACTCTAACTAGTAGGTGTGGTCATAGAGATGGCGCTGATCCACCAGTGCCAGGACAGGCGGTGGAGGGGTTGTGCCGTCATGTGGGCAGCAGTTGACCTTGGCCAGCGCTTGCACCAGCGGAGCGGAGAGTAGCCATCGTCATGACGGCAACTCCTCCACTTAGCCAGCTAGCAGCAGCCTGGCTCAAGCCAAATACTCCTGCCGGCGTACCTACGGAGACTGATTTGTGCTTGCGCTTTTATATGTCCGCTGCGACGAACGGCTTGAGAATCACAGCGAGTGTGAAAGAACAAGTGAAACACTTGTTAATGTTAAGCAGCGTAGTTGTTGGTATGTGAGTCGGCTGGTATGCAAGTGTAGTGTTGTTGTTTGTGTTTGCCTGCGTGTGTTATTTTGTTGATAGGCAATTCTGGTTTCAGCACAGGTGAATACTGTTGTTGTGCTGGCATTTGATTGCCATGCAGATTGGGGTGGGGTGATAGCGGGGATGTTATTATTGTAATGCAACATTACAGTCCCCCTCCCACTTCGGGTGACGGAAAGCTTCTCGCGGAATAAAAAAGTGTTCACCAGACGTGGCCTAGGTTAGACCGGCGCACACTGGGGATTTTGCGGAAAAAAGTCAAATTGTCAACATACTCTTCATGCAATATGCAGTGATATTTTGGAATTTAGACTAAATGGTACAACCAAATCAAAAAGAATTACTCCGATCTGACTGCTAGTTTTTTTTTTATAGCCGTCTCAAACTCAGTACTTGTATGTTTTACCGAACCAACTTAATTTAAACCTAAGAATTTCAAAACGAATAATCTTTTATTATGTGAGCTAACGTTTTTCTTTTTATTTTTTATTTAAAGTAGGATATTTCAGTCTACTAAAATTGAAAAAATAAACTCTGCAGAGACTTAAGTTTTTTTTTTTGTTTATTTTTATGAACATATAACAAAAATCCCTTTTTTCTCCAAACATTTGGACCTGTAATTTTAGCGCCACTTGCCTCCAGTTGGAAATCACTACTAATACATTGTTTCATATCTGTTTTTACATTTTTAATAAATTTCAAGTGCCCCCAGGTGCCCCTTTTCAATTTATTGTATTATACAGTACAACATTTTTCAGCTAATTGATTCGCGACTCAATTCTGATAAGGCTCTTTTGTTTAACATAACTCAAGAACCACTAGTCGGATTTTGTTTAAACAAATTTATAAAAATCAAGAATTACTAGTACTTTCATCTGTTTATATAACGCTTCGCTATATAGGCAACAGTTTCCCAGTTATAAATAAATGTATGGAGAAAAAAAAATATTTTTTGCCTAAAAATAATTTTTTTTTTTTTAATTCATAAAAAATCGAAAACGGTAAAAAAGTTCAAAGTCCTATTATTTTCACGTAAAGTCGCATAACCTATGAACAAAATGATACATAAATCAAGAAAATCGATGAACGCGTTTCGCTTTTATTCACAATTAAGTACAGGTATGGATTAAAAATTATTTTTATTTTTTACTATAGGTCCAAGGGAGGTACCCCTAGGGAGTGGCCGATTTCAATTATTTTTTGTACCGTCAATGCCCTTTATGAGGGTAATTGATATGCGAAGTTTCGTAAAGATATCTTACTTTTTTGAGCTGAAATTAAAATTTGTATTTAAATTTTTTTTTTAATTTTTTACTATAGGTCCAAGGGAGGTACCCCTAGGGAGTGGCCGATTTCAATTATTTTTTGTACCGTCAATGCCCTTTATGAGGGTAACTGATATGCAAAGTTTCGTGAAGATATCTTACTTTTTTCGGCTGAAATTAAAATTTGTATTTAAATGTTTTTTTTTAATTTTTTACTATAGGTCCAAGGGAGGTACCCCTAGGAGTTGACCGATTTCAACCATTTTTGGAAATTTTCTTAACTAGCTGATATATAACCTGTCTGCAAAATTTCAAAGCCCTACGACAACTCCTTCTATTTTTTTCCGCTGAATGTATGGAAGCTTCCCCACTGTGCGGCGTTAGAATGGCGCCCGAGCAGGGACCCTCAAATGGCAGGATAGCTGTGTATTCCATGTTATAAAGAGAAGCCAGTGCGCAGCATACTTTTTATTCTGGACTTCTTTCCCCATACGGCCAAAGCAGAAGCTTACAAGAAGCAAAATAAAAATTTGTATTTCCATATATTTTTTTTATTAAATATAATTTATTTTATAGTTGTCAAATTGAAAAAATTGTCAGAAAAAACTGCCGAATGTCAAGAAACCTACCGAAATACAAGCTTACTCGTTGGTTTTTAACCGCCTAGATGGTATTTTGTTTGTTTTTTTTTTCAATATAGCTTGCTCGCTTGCACCAACGCAAAACTGTATTTGACCATCTCCTTCACACAAAAAAACTGGTAGAATACCAGAAAAAAAACGTAGTCATATGGGCATTAAACTTGCATAAATAAGCTTGAAGTACGATACTGGATATATTTAGGAGAAAACATAAAACAAAACTGTTATTATTAAACATTTAATTTTTATGTTACTTTGGCACTTATAATCCTACCAAAATATACTTGAACTTGAAATATTATATCTACTGCTTTTATTTCTGCAGTTGTTAATTTTTTTGCTTGTTCGCCGTGTGACACATACTTCAAGTTCATATATTTGTTACGGCAAAGTTGAAATATTGATGCCACTATCACCAACACCGTCGGCAGTACCGAAATGACGTTTTCGGCAAATCGGCATTATGACAACCGACGGCGCGCCGAATCTTTCGAAGTTCGGTACATCAGCATTATGAACGCCGAATGAACGAACATTTCAGAGAAAAAATTGTGAAATAATGATAATAACAGTGATTTACGTGTGCATGTAGGTTTTGGAAATTAAAATATATTTTCACCCAAGAATAATAATGCATTTTCTGAAGTTGATAATTATTGTTAGATTACTATAAAAAAGCAACTAACGAATTATGAATGTGTATTACCAACAATTTTCCATTTCAGTAAAAACTTTCGTCTCAATAAAGACGCGTTCAAATAAATATTGCAGGTGGTGGAAGGCCGGCTTCAGTATAATGCGCCCGCCGTATTCCTTTTCAAACCACTAAGAATGTTTCAATGAATCCTTCAGGAAAAGTTCTGTGGATGATAATTTTACTAGTTGAGTCAAGTTTTCTCAAGTGGGCCACCTAAAATCGATTTTTCGATATTGTATGGTTTATGGATCAATTTTGAAAACTAACAAACATTGTAATATGATCGCAAAAGCATTTTTGCTAGTTTTGATTTTTCAGCGAGTTATTCGCGGTCAAAGTTTTCTTAACGGTTTTTAATTTTTTTGAATAACTCGGTAACCAATACTTCGATTCTATTGATTTTTTCGGCATTAGTTAGGAAACTTATTTAGCAACAAGATGTAGTGGCCAGTTTTTGAAATTTTAAAAATGGCATAACTCAAAAGTACATTTTTTGAAAATAATCGCGCTTTCTCGTCATTTTTTTCTACGTTCTCATATATTTAGGAAAAAACACCAATCAGCAGTCTATGCGCTTAATATCAGGCTTCATTTTGAGAAATTTTGGTAACTCCGCACCAAAAAAAAGTTACAACGTTTTTAGTGAAGGCCGGTTGAGGGTTAAAATCAATTTTTTTTATATTTTTTTTTTTTTTTCTACTTTACAGCTCAAAATCACGTTAGGGGGAAATATAGAGCGTCCCACGACTGAAATAATGACGTATCAATTTTAAAAATCGGATGTAAAATAAAAAAGTTAGAATGAAAAAACCATATGCGCGGAATTTGGCGAGATAAAACAAAACCAAAATTCTTCCCTTAATCTCCTCAACCATAAGCTTCAAATTTAGGGGCTGACTTTTGCAAATTTTTTCGATTTAACATGGTTGGGTCACCTAATCGAGTTTTTCGTCCATAAAATGTCCCTTTTTCTCACCTGAAAACAATTTTATTTTTGTGTTTTTTTGGGTATCATTGCATACAAGAATATTTTGCGCTAAAGTTACAAGCGATAACCACAAGTTATACTCTGTTCGAAAGACAATCAAAATACGTTTCCAAAGACATACAACTAGCGGTGGTACAGCAAAAACTTGGTGAACTAGAGCTCGTCAAATTAAAAAATTTTTAATTTCTTGCGATCGAAAGCAAAAACTTTGGTTTTAAAAGTAGATTTTTTATAAGAATTTGTAAAAATCAGGAAAGCTTTATTTTTCCAAAAATTAGCCTGTTAAATTGCAAACATTTTAACCCTAATATTACTAGGATCTGTTGAATACTTTATTTTTGATAATTTTTTTAGGTGAAACAAAAGGATATTTTGTGAACGAAAAACTCGGTTAAATGACCCGACCACGTTAAAACGAAAAAAAAATTGTAAGAGTCCGCCCTTAAATTTGAAGCTTGTGGTTGATAGGGTTTCGGGACAATTTTTTTTTTTTTTATCACGCGAAATACCGCGGAAATAGTTTTTTTATTGTAACTATATTATCTTACATCCGATTTTTAAAATTGATGTCATTATTTTAGTCTTGTGATGCTCTATATTTCCCCCTAACGTGCTTTTGAGCTGTAAAGTAAAAAAAAAAATAAAAATATAAAAAAATTGATTTTAACCCCCAACCGGCCTTCACTAAAAACGTTGTAACTTTTTTTTGGTACGGAGTTACCAAAATTTCTTTTCTGCAAAATGAAGCCTGATATTAAGCGCATAGACTGCTGATTGGTGTTTTTTTCTAAACATATGAGAACGTGGAAAAAAACGGCGAAAAAGCGCGATTATTTTCAAAAAATGAACTTTTGAGTTATGCCATTTTTAAAATTTCAAAAACTGGCCACTGCATCTTGTTGCTAAATAAGTTTCCTAATTAATGCCGAAAAAATCAATAGAATCGAAGCATTGGTTACCGAGTTATTCAAAAAAATTAAAAACCGTTAAGAAAACTTTGACCGCGAATAACTCGCTGAAAAATCAAAACTAGCAAAAACGCTTTCGCGATCATATTACAATGTTTGTTAGCTTTCAAAATTGATCCATAAACCATACAATATCGAAAAATCGATTTTAGGTGGCCCAATTGAGAAAACTTGACTCAGTTATAACAGTCCCGACTACGCAAAATTACTGTAAATCTCTCCAGATATAACTCCAGAAAGGGAGTTCTGTCGGCTGAGGGTTACTTTTCAAATCGCGGTGGCCTTCGCAATGCATAAGGGTGCTCTACGCAAAAATACTGTGTTTTAAATGAATTATAAGTTTCCGCAAGATTTCGTTTGCATTTTAGTGATCTATTGCCAAAAAAAATAAACGAAAAATTCCGGTGCCGGGTACATTGTTATTGAAATTTTCCCCTATTTTTGTATATAATTTGCTTTTATGTAGTTCAAAATAAATCTATGAAAAACAGAAAAAAGGACAAGGTAAAGATTTCTTTCACGCAAAATTAAGACTATTTTTTTTCAGCCTCTAATTAAATTTACGCTTAAAGTAAAAGGATTGCTGTGATCTCTCAAAAACTTTCTTTCGTTCAGTTCAGAGAAATCTTTTGCTCCTCTTCCTCTACTAATAAGGCTGCTATCGCAATAGAATCCATTATTTTATTATTTAAATAAATTGTTTTTAGTAAAATAAAGTAAAAATGTATTTGGTTTTATCAAAAAGATAAGAAACCTGAGAAAAACCCGCTCAATTTCGCATCAGCACTTGGTAACGCTGATTCGAACATAGTTCATATAGTTGGCAACACTTAACTTCGAACCGACGGGGTAGCTGATACGATTTTCGACGAGTTCGGCACCGTCGGTTTCGGCGTTTCGGTAGTTCTTTCGGTGTTCGTGATATTGGCAATAGTTGCCAGCACTTAACTTCGAACCGACGGGGTAGCTGATACGATTTTCGACGAGTTCGCCACCGTGGTTTTCGACGTTTCGGTAGTTCGTTCGGTGTTCGTGATATTGGCATGAATGTGGCGGTCGTCATTCAAGTAAATGTAATTTTACTCTGTTGTCAGTTAAACGGTCGCCGGATTGACGGAAAAGTATTCATTCGTCCCTATATTTGTTAACTATGGAAAATCACACTATTTGCGCTGGTAATTCCTTACATCACTTGCGTGAACATCCATCTAGAGGAATAAGCGAAGATGTGTTATGGGATGAGTGTATACGCATTAATGGAATATTCAACATTTGCTTATTTTTTGTCCATTTCGAGATTGCGGTACTACTTCCATTTTCTAAATGATTTCGTTGTGCTCTGCAAATGGCTTCATTCCTAATACTTTGATTGAGCATGGAAAACTGACCATGGGAATAATATTCTGCAAATGAGTAGGTTAAATAGATACTTATATTATTAAAAAATATTTAAAAATATAGATTTAATGCAAAACTTACCCAAAATCACGCATTCCAAAAATCAACAGTCTTATCATCTATCTCGAATCGTCTGCCAGACGATTCGTTCGTCTATTATGTATCATGTAACTTTGAATTCGTCTGGCAGCACGAAAACAGCTGATCGTTACGTAGCTATCGTCTAGTTTGGTATTTTCTAACTCGAATCAGAGACGAAAGTGAGACGATATTCGCCCAAATCAGACGAAAGGTTTTTAGTGATCGTCAGGATGAAGGTTTCTGGCAAAAAAAGTAAGTAAACAAAAATATGAACTATTTTGAGAAAATAATTCAATTTATGTGCTTTTAGCTTTGAAAAATGCTACAACCACACAATTCTGGGAATTGGTGAAGGAGATGGCACTCAATCCTGGGCCCGTCACATACGTGGTCGTATAACTCGTCACGTAAAAACTAGCATTCCGGATTATGACATACGTGAACGACTGTCAGTTTCTTAATTCGGTATTATGACAATCGTGAACGAGTAATGGTTCCAACAGTCATCAACGCCCGCACATACCCGTGTCAGCTGACACGATCTATCATATGGGAGTTGCATGTAAACGAAATCTCACCGACGCTGACATAAACGCCCATAGCCGCCCGTATCGAGTGTAAAATGTAATAGAATATATCTTTGTTCATAGAAAAACCGCTTAAGTTTATTTAAGCCAAATATGAGTTATTAGATAATTGTTTAGCTCATTTATTGAAAATAATAATCATTTCTGTATATGTTATTAATTCACATGTAACCATTTTTAATGCCATTATTTTAGTTTCAAATAAACTTAAAATCGATATTATCCAGTTATAACTTTTGTTTTTCGGAGCATAACTTTTCGCACAGGATGAAATGAAAAAGTTGCATAAATGATGTTATATTTGAAAAATGTACATGTTTGAATGAAATAATAGTTATTTCATATCCCTGCTACATAGGAAATGGATAGCGTATTTTTCAAATAAATGAGAAATTAGGCAATGAAAAGAAAAGAGTAATTTACGATAAATAAAAGTAATTTTTATTTCAAAATTATCCCTTTTACCATTTTTTAACGGATAAACGGATAGCGGGCCAGCGGGTAGTGAACAACTGATATTTTCCGTAATAAAATCCACACAGGCAAATAAAATTGCGACGAAGGCAGCTTTTAGAAAATTGTTTGTGTAAGCACGAAATAAAAATGCGTATGGTTATTCCTTTATTTATTGCAAAAAAAGTGTATTTTCTTTTACTTATTTTTCACTGTTCAACAACAAAATTACAAAATGCATCAGAAATGAAACTCTGACTCCTGAGGAGGGACAGGACCACACCACTTAAAAAAGCTGTTTTTACCCCGCCGTCTTTTGTTAACAATTTTTTATTGCGTTAAAAAATTAAGTTCCGCTTCGAATTCGTGTTCATGTGATCAAAACGCGTCGATTGACACCCCAGTTCTTGAAAATTTACCAATTTTCACCATGTCACCTAAACTAGATAATTACCAAAACTTTGAATACAAAATCGAGCATATTTTTATTTAAAATTTTCGCCTACGTCTTTTTTTCTGAAAGAAAACATTATATTTAAAAATTTAAATCGAGATTAAATATCGGTACTAAGTTTGGGTATTTCATGCGAAATTTTTGTGTCTTCCCATTATTTCAAATACGGCAACACTCACACGGCTGTTCAAAATAGAAAACAGCTGATTTTTGTGTTGTCATGCGGGCATGAAATTCGTTCAACTCGTTATGTTTACGGGTACTCGATTCGTTCGGTCGACTCGTTGATGACTGTCGGCACCCTAAGCTTTCAAACTCGCTCGTCCGTATTGTTATACGATCACAAATTTTAAAGCATGAGCAAACGTATTCGAAAGAAAAGTGTAAGTTAATTCAAAAATAAATATAAATATAATATTTGAAATTGAACCTAAACAAAAATAAATATTTATTTATTTTTTGTGTTGAACTTTCAAGAAACCAATATTACAATTAATATGTCTTAGCGACCTTCACGCGTGTTTTAAAATATAACTTCCACTTTCTGTAATGGTTTCTATGGCCCCCACCAATATGTATATATATAATAATAATAATAACAATAATAATAATAATAATAATAATAATAATAATAATGATAATAATAATAATCAGGGACGGTAATCATTATAAGCGAAATAATATAAATCACCGTATAATCATTATTCTTCGATTTATATTTTTCTGATTAAAAATAATTATTATTTTGTAAGTGTTATTTTTTCGATCGAAAGTAATTATTATTATGTAATTTTAATTTTTTTGATCGCTAATAAGTATTATTCTTGGATTTTAATTTTTTTACTCAAGCATAATTATTATTTCTTGATTTTTACTTTTTGCATCAAAAATAATAATTATATTTGATTTTTATTTTTTCCCTTATGGCATAATGATTATGTGTAATTTTTATTTTTTTTACTCAAGAATAAAAATTATGGTCTGATTTTTATTTTATTATTCATAAAATAAAACTCAAAACGTCATACAGCCTGAACCATTAGGATTTTTGACTTAACATTTTGCACGCACAGACCTTCTAGTCTCCTCTAAATACTTCCGTAGATAAATCGTTGGAAATTTTGTTATAAATGGTGGAAAAAAGGTGTTGAAGTATGCATGTAATTTGCTTTAAAATTCATTCAAAAATGTTACGTATACGCCACGGCAATATGCTCATATGTAAAACTAGCTTATATCCTTGGTTTTCACGCCGCGTTTCTATATGCAAAATAAATGAAAAAAGAACAACTTTAAATTTTTTATACAGCCTTTCCAGCTGTGTTTTAGAAAATTCTATTGTATTTCAATGTGTGTGTAAGATTTATTTATCGGCCAATCCGTTTAGGACGCAACTTGTGCATATCTTCAGACATATGTACATTAGAGTAAGTAAACTGAAAAAAAAAATTTCACTTTTCCAAAAACTGGATGGAGCTACACCAAAAATCGCGAAAATTCCCGGAATTTCAAGGTATGTTTAGATTTATGTATGGAAAAAGTTATGATTTTGCACAAGAAAAAAATTGATATCTACCCAAGGCGTGAAACCCAAGGATATAAGCTAGTTTTACATATGAGCATATTTCCGTGGCGTATACGTAACATTTTTGCATGAATTTTAAAGCAAATTACATGCATACTTCAACACCTGTTTTCCACCATTTATAACAAAATTTCCAACGATTTATCTTCGGAAGTAGTTAGAGCAGAAGAGAAGGTGTATGCATGCGAAACTTTAAGCCAAAAATCCTAATGGTTCAGGCTGTATGACGTTTTGAGTTTTATTTTATGAATAATAACATAAAAATCAGACCATAATTTTTATTCTTGAGTAAAAAAAATTAAAATTACACATAATCATTATGCCATAAGGGAAAAAATAAAAATCAAATATAATTATTATTTTTGATGCAAAAAGTAAAAATCAAGAAATAATAATTATGCTTGAGTAAAAAAATTAAAATCCAAGAATAATACTTATTAGCGATCAAAAAAATTAAAATTACATAATAATAATTACTTTCGATCGAAAAAATAAAACTCAGGCTGTAATTATTACTTTCGATTTTTATGGATAAAACTCTTAAAATAAAAATCATTGCAGATAGCCGCAGATTATACACAGAGATAAATATAGTGGTATATTTAAATTAATTTTGTGATAGTGGGAACATACTGATTTTTTTGGTCAAAATTTAAAAAATAATAATTATTTTCCATCCTTGATAATAATAATAATAATAATAATAATAATAATAATAATAATAATAATAATAATAATAATAATAATAATAATAATAATAATAATAATAATAATAATAATAATAATAATAATAATAATAATAATAATAATAATAATAATAATAATGATAATAATAATAATAATAATAATAATAATAATAATAATAATAATAATAATAATAATAATACTAATAATAATACTAATAATAATAATAATAATAATAATAATAATAATAATAATAATAATAATAATAATAATAATAATAATAATAATAATAATAATAATAATAATAATAATAATAATAATAATAATAATAATAATAATAATAATAATAATAATAATAATAATAATAATAATAATAATAATAATAATAATAATAATAATAATAATAATAATAATAATAATAATAATAATAATAATAATAATAATAATAATAATAATAATAATAATAATAATAATAATAATAATAATAATAATAATAATAATAATAATAATAATAATAATAATAATAATAATAATAATAATAATAATAATAATAATAATAATAATAATAATAATGATAATAATAATAATAATAATAATAATAATAATAATAATAATAATAATAATAATAATAATAATAATAATAATAATAATAATAATAATAATAATAATAATAATAATAATAATAATAATAATAATAATAATAATAATAATAATAATAATAATAATAATAATAATAATAATAATAATAATAATAATAATAATAATAATAATAATAATAATAATAATAATAATAATAATAATAATAATAATAATAATAATAATAATAATAATAATAATAATAATAATAATAATAATAATAATAATAATAATAATAATAATAATAATAATAATAATAATAATAATAATAATAATAATAATAATAATAATAATAATAATAATAATAATAATAATAATAATAATAATAATAATAATAATAATAATAATAATAATAATAATAATAATAATAATAATAATAATAATAATAATAATAATAATAATAATAATAATAATAATAATAATAATAATAATAATAATAATAATAATAATAATAATAATATAATAATAATAATAATAATAATAATAATAATAATAATAATAATAATAATAATAATAATAATAATAATAATAATAATAATAATAATAATAATAATAATAATAATAATAATAATAATAATAATAATAATAACAATAATAATAATAATAATAATAATAATAATAATAATAATAATACTAATACTAATACTAATAATAATAATAATAATAATAATAATAATAATAATAATAATAATAATAATAATAATAATAGATGAAATAAATACGGATCCGATACTGAATAACTTCAAGCAGACATTTGAGCAACAGCACGAAATATATAGCAACCTAGATCCATACATAAGACCCCTAATACCAAAGATAAACTCCAGTAAAAAGCTTAGTAACCTCTTTGAATTCTTAAATAACGATATTCTTCCACAAAAAATGGACAATATAAATAATCTTAAGGATTTACATGCAATAATTTATACATGTGCAATAACTATAGCAATTCAAATGGGCTTCAAAATACGGCATGCCAGCCGAAGAAAAAGAAAAACTCAAAAAACTAAGAACAGCGACAACACAATACGACGAATAAAACGTAAAATTTACAAACTCCGAAGTGATTTAGGGAGATTAAACACATTTATCGCACAGAGCCCGTCTAGAAGACTGCGGAATAGAGTAAGCAAAATATTAAACGAGTACAAAGTACATACGCGGCATGAAACAAACAATGAAAGCATTATCCTAACAAGAGACACAATAAAGCAGAAACTCTGCATACAAGTAGCAAGACAAACGAAGTACAAATTATCCAATCAGAGAAGAGAGAACAATAAAGTATTTCGAAATAACGAAAAAAGATTCTATAGAAATCTACGATCACCTAAGAACACCGAAAATGATGCCACACCAAGCAAGGAGAACACTGAAAATTACTGGAAATCAGTCTGGTCAACCCCTGAAATACACAATCAAAATGCGAAATGGATATCAGAAGAAAAGCTAAGATTTCAGGGCGTGCGTATGATAAAGCCGCTTTTGATAGCACGAATAGGAATTGCCTGTATGCCGCAATGTCTGAATTTGGTTTCCCTGCTAAACTTATACGGCTATGCCAAATGACGTTGACTAACACCACCAGCTCCGTCAGAATTGGGAAGGACCTCTCCGAGCCGTTCGAGACCAAACGAGGTTTCAGACAAGGTGACCCTCTTTCGTGCGACTTCTTCAATTTGATGCTGGAAAAGATAATACGAGCTGCAGAACTTAACCATACAGGAAGCATCTTATATCACAAGAGTGTGCAACTGCTGGCGTACGCCGATGACATCGACATCATTGGCACTAACACGCGCGCCGTATGTTCTGCCTTCTCCAAGCTGGATAAAGAGGTTTGGCTACAAATTCGAAACTGTTAAGGACTTCGTCTATCTGGGAACCAGCATTAACACCAAGAATGATGTCAGCACGGAGATCCAACGAAGAATCACGCTTGCCAATAAATGCTACTTCGGACTAAGTAGGCAACTGAAAAGTAAAGTCCTCTCTCGACAAACAAAAATCACACTCTACAGGACGCTCATCGTTCCAGTCCTCATGTACGACGCAGAAGCATGGACAATTTCAAAATCAGATGAGATGGCACTTGGAGTATTCGAGAGAAAAGTTCTTCGTAAGATTTATGGACCTTTGCGCGTTGGCGTGGGCGAGTATCGACGGAGATTTAACGATGAGCTGTACGAGCTTTACACAGACATCGACATTGTTCAGCGAATAAAGATCCAGCGGCTGCGTTGGGCAGGTCATGTCATCAGAATGGACGAAGGCGCTCCGGCCAAGAAAGCATTTCTATCGAAACCCGCTGAGAAAGAAAAGGGAGACCTCCACTGCGTTGGGAAAATCAGGTGGACAGCGATGCTGCCTCCCTAGGTGTTCCCAAGTGGCGCCATGCTGCACGAAACAGAAGCAATTGGCGCGCTCTGTTGGACTCGGCCAGAATCGTCTAGACGGTTAAGCGCCAATCAAGAAGAAGAAGTATGATAAACCACAGTTTTACATGCGACCAGGTGAAACGGGTTATATCCAAAACCCACAACTGGAAAGCTGCTGGGCCGGATCACATACAGAACTTTTGGCTAAAAAGACTGCACTCAACTCATCAAAAATTAACAGAGCTGCTAAACGAATGTCTTGAAGAGCCAAGAAAATTTCCAGCTTTCTTAAGCAAAGGAAATACATATCTAATGCCAAAAGGGAATGGATTTAGAGGTGAAGCTGCAAACGGCCGCCCAATAACATGCCTACCCACAATATACAAAGTAATGACTGCATGTATGACCTCATTAACACTCATTTAACTCGAAATAATATCATACACTGGGAGCAAAAGGGCAGCAAAATGTACGCAAAAGGATACAAGGAGCAATTAACAATTGATCAAATAATATTAGAACAAGCAGCTAAGAATAATAGAAATGTGCATATGTACTATAATGATTATATGAAAGCATTCGACAGCATACCACACAGCTGGTTAATCGAAGTGCTACATATCTATGGAGTTCACCCCGCAATCATTAATTTTCTGCAACACAATATGAATTATTGGCAAACGACAATACACATCATAACACAAGAACAAACTATTAAGACCGGAGACATGCACATCCAGCGAGGAATCTTCCAAGGTGATTGTTTGTCTGCCTTATGGTTCTGCATTGCTTTAAATCCACTAAGTCATTTACTCCGAAACTCTAAATATGGCTTTAAGATTAAGGGCACCAAAAATGAAGAGAAAATATGCCATTTGCTATATATGGATGACCTTAAAATATATGCCGCCACGCGAAATCATCTAGAACATCTTATAAAGGTTGTCGAAAGTTTTAGCAGAGATATTGGCATGAAACTAGGAATAGACAAATGCAAGAAAATCAGTATCAATAAAGAAAAACTGATGCACACTGAGAATTCTAGGATGCAGGAACCCACTATAAAGGATATGGAAGAAGATGAAGTCTACAAATATCTTGGAATAGCACAAAATAAAAAGATTGACCACAAAGCTATGAAGAATAAGTTATTAAATGAGTTCAAGAGCCGTATACAC